>JAOTQQ010000079.1:10048610-10071690 GCA_026546715.1 Gallinago undulata
TGATTATACTGGCTTAATCATGTACCACATACCACAGGATATATTATGTATGTGTACATACATCTCTATATAGGTAACATATAGTTCATCATACGTTCATCATTCATCAAGAATAAGACAAGACATCCAGAGTGGGTCCAGTCTTTGCTACTCACATTGATAGGGACATCCATTTTGTTCTTTGAAACATCTAGATAATGAACCTGTAAACTGAAACAGATACACCCTAAATTAAGGGACAAGCTATCAAAATATTTCTCAGTTAATACATGTGAATCTCTAAGAAAGAAATAAAATCCTTAATAAAGAAAAAAATAGTAATTATAAATAACATTGTTTTACATTATATTTCAGCTTTTTCAGTCCCAATAAAAAGCATTTTTTAGGCACAAGAGAAAACCATTGTGAAGGATTTTTTAAAATAATAGACTACTACTTCTAGGAAGTAGCGCTTACTCAAATTTGTTCCATTTTTGAACTTGTAACCTTAGCGATGAATGCAGTGATATATAACAGACTGATCCAGCAACCCTAACTCATGTGAGTCAAAGGGACCACTTGCATGAGTCAAGACTGCTTGTTCAGGCCCTTAGTGCCTCACTTTAGTAACCTGAGGAGAATGTCCTTTATATTCCATCTAGGGAAACATAGAGTATGTGCAGGTGTGCTCTTCCAGGATGAAAAAGGCAGTAAATAATTCTGACAAGATAAAGCCAGAGATAAAATTGTGAGTTCTCTTCTGATTTGTGCAATCATCAGATATCTTAATTTTATCATGGAAAGAGTTGAATATGTAAGTATAAACTGGTTTTAATTGCAGGTTAACAGATTGTACCGTCTTTGACATTTAAAAAAATGGAAGACAAATGTACACAATTATTTCCAGAATTAGTAAAAAGATTTAGACTTGAGGTTGAATCCTGGCTTGTTATGTGTTGAGATCATTTTTTTCTATGGTTACCAAGAACTTTTCTGCATTTAGAGTGCCTAAATCACTCATAATCTATTTGTCTTCCAAATTTTGAACTCCTTCCACAATACAAACTCTAAGGAATCAAAATGAGTTTTGATTAATGATAACTGAATAAGCACAGTTTACACAGGATTTGTTTAAGCATTTGTTCCCATTTGAAGAAATACTTATAACAACAGCTTTTAGTATACAGGTATCATAGAATCATAGAATGGTTAGAGTTGGAAGGGACCTTAGAGATCAGCTAGTTCCAACCCCCTGCCATGGGCACGGACACCTCCCGCTAGACCAGGTTGCTCAAAGCCCCTTCCAGCCTGGCCTTGAACACCTCCAGGGATGGGGCATCCACGACTTCTCTGGGCAACCTGTTCCAGTGTCTCACCACCCTCACAGTAAAGAATCTCTTCCTAATATCTAATCTAAATCTACCCCCTTTCACTTTAAAACCATTCCCTCGCATCCTATCACCACACTCCCCAATAAAGAGTTCCTCCTCATCTTTCCTGTTGGCCCCCTTTAGATACTGGAACATGGCTATAAGATCTCCCAGGAGCCTTCTCTTCTCCAGGCTGAACAACCCCAGCTCTCTCAGCCTGTCCTCATAGGAGAGGTGCTCCAGCCCTCTGATCATGTTTGTGGCCCTCCTCCAGACTCACTCCAACAGGTCCATGTCCTTTTTATGTTTGGGGACCCCAGAGCTGGACACAGTACTCCAGATGAGGTCTTACCAGTGTGGAATAGAGGGGAAGACTCACCTTCCTCGACCTGCTGGCCACACTTCTTTAGACGCAGCCCAGGATGCAGTTGGCTTTCTGGGCTGCCAGGCACATTACCAGGTCAAGCTGAGCTTCTCACATACCAACACCCCTAGGTCCTTCTCCACAGGGCTGTTCTCAATCTATTCTCCACCTAGCCTGTATCTGTGCTTGGGATTGCCCTGTCCCAGGTGCAGAGTGTTGCACTTGGCCTGGTTGAACTTCTGAACCTCTGAAGCCTGTCCAGGTCGTTGCTGCATTTTCCCTTCCCTCCTGCTCTTTTTCCTAGGCTATATTGCCTAACTGCCTGTCATGAGGAGCTCCTCTCAGTAGCTGTCTGCCTGATTTCAGCAAATCTAATACCTGGTCCAATTCACTCCGTTAGCTGGTACTGGTCAGGCAACTCTTTCTCCAGTGTAGGGCTTGGTTGCCATGAGGTTGCAATACCGCCCTGAACCATCTAATTTTTCTCAGAACAATTGATAATGTATTTCCAGGTATCTCTCTAATTGCACTCCTGTAAGGCTTCAGGATCAGATTCCTGTTAGGCTCCACATGAAACTTCATGTTCTTCAAATATTCCATTTCCGTGCCTGCTTGGATTGAGTCGGTACGCTGGTAGTATTCATAAGCAAATATGATTGTAATTTAGGCCTCCTCACGTCATTGATGCATGAGAGATTTACAAGCATTAATAGGAGTTAGGATGTAAATCCCTTGCTCGACAATAGCAGAGAATAACCCCCTTCATATAGATTCTGATGACCTATGAACTAAGGGTCAAGTGGGCCGCGCTACAAATTATCTGACAGCAACAGATGCCAAAGCCTTGGGAGGCGGAAAAAAAAAATAACAAAAAACTGAGAACTACGAAATGCTCAGTGCATTTTCACAAAGAAAAAGCAACAACAGCTATTCCTGTGTATTTCATATATATTATATATATATTCCTATATACTTCATGCATCAGCCAGTGACATAGCCACAAATTATAGAGAAGCAAAACAAAGACTCTTTCTTGCCTGGCAGCAAATTTCCTTCTTCCTCCAAAAATACACAAAAGCAGCTCCAAAATAGTCATCACAATTAATTACCTACACAAACCGAGGGCTGTGCAATAAATCTTTAAATTTTTCAAGTGCGTTTTCAGTACAAGGGAACATTTAGAGAGCGAAGCAGCAGAAACCACCAAGTTTGTCAATTCTGCAAATAAATGATGTTGTCATAACTCTGAGATAATCAGATTAGTTCTCCACTCCTTTGCCTCAAGTTTCATACCTGTCTAACTCCATTGATTTCAATAGGGGTTTAACCTCCACCACATCAGGTCTATATCAGTCCTCCATCAGTTGTAAATTGATCTACAGCAGTTGTAAGTTAGAGGAGACTCACACCCAGTGTAATAGTTCACAGGCCTTACGGTCTGCTTTCACATCTGCCTTCGTATTTTATTTTGAAATCTCTTTTGGCTGTTGTAGGTCTTTTTTGTGTCACCCCACAGATGTGCAAGGTCCTGTGTATGCAGGGAGGAGACACAGGTCTGAATCATGGGACTGCAGACCATTTCAGCTTTTAGTTTCTAACCTCATTAAAAGCATTTTCATTTTTTGAACTGGACGTTGTTTTTGCTCAGAGGGTGGCAAAAGTCTGAACATTTCACACTTGTAAAATGTGGCTGTTGAGCCGTCTGTGGGCACAAGACTTGACATTAGAGAAAGCCCAAACAGAAGTCCTGGCGGAATTTGGGCTTTGTTGGGACAAGGGTGGAAAGTAAGAGAAGAAAAGCGTAAGCATCAATTCCAAAACATACATTTTACACATGAGAACCCTCACTGGGGTAAGAAATGTCCCCAGAATCTGCATTTTACTCAATATACAGGAGCCATTTCAAATTTTAATTCGGTGAAACGACTTTGCATAAGCTGGTTGGACCAGGCCCATCATTACCAGATTCATTGATTCACAGTAATGATGCCTCAAAACAGAACACAAGGAACTGCAGCGTTTCTATCTATTCCATAATTTGTTGAAAAATTGAACATTAATGAAGCTTAAGGGCAGCATGATAAGATATTGAAAAGATACAAGGGGTCGTTGGTTCTCATTTATTTGAAGACAATTCATCTGGCAGAAACTTTCTGTGAAATTGCAGATGGCAAAGGAAAATCTAAGTCTTGAGCCACCAGCTGAGCAGCGAAACTCAGAGGCGTTTCTTACTGGTGTCTAAACCCTTTTCTTTGTGCTTGCAAACCCCTGTGCAGGGAGTTTGAACAATATGACCCACTAGATGTCCCTTCCTCTCAAAGTCGAAACATGCAACTCCATTAACTCAGGTTTGGTTCTGAGACTGTTTTCTCAACCCCAAAACAAGCACCTTTGTTTCACGCCATGTTAAATGCAATGTTAATTAAAAGATCATAATCATTGCTCCCCTTTTCCCATGGAACCCTTGGAAAGAAGAAGTGATCTGTGCCTGCCCTTTGTGTAATTTATGCAGGTGACCGAGAGGATACCTATCTTGCCTGGGTATTTCTTAGAATCACAGTTCATTGCCTTGGATTAGGAGCATGGCAGAGGCACCAGTTTGGGATGGGGCAGAGGTATAAACCAATGGGCAAAACACACCAGTAGGGAATAATGGGGTGGGGGGAAACAATGAGGGTGCAGGAGCAAACACAGCATGATGGAAAACCCTTCATGAGGTTTTAAAGAGAAAACGAGTGCTTCTTGTTAAATCTGTTTGCAGACATCTATACATCAACAGAAGATGTCATCTTCCATTTCATTTTGGCCTTTGTGTTCTCGAGGCTGCCATCAGCCTTGCTTTCCCTGCAGACACTCTTGAAAACAGGTTGCCAGATCTCAAGGGGCTTTCAGAACAAAATTTACAAACAAAGGAAGGGCTGTAAAATAGTACAGTGGTAGGAAAATTAATGAATTACAGTGGCTCTGACCTGCTACTGGTTTTTGTTTGTATTTGTTCAGATATTACTGGCAGGGGAAGCTGGAAATTATTCCATGCAGCCATTATATTTCATGCAAGATAACACACATTTAAAATTATGCCATCATCCTTCTTGTACTAATGTAGGGTTAATTGAAAGGTCCATTTTTTCTTCTGTTTTTAGAAGGAACGTATAAAGATCTGCACAAAGTTCACAGTGTTGCTGGAAATGTTAATGGTAGATTTCACTTTCCAGAGTTCATAAATCCTGTGGTTGCCCTGGAAAAAGTGCTGGTAACCCATGTTGCATCTGAATCAAGAGCAGGCTTTTGTGTAGCAGTAGAAGGTCTTCAAGCAGGAAGAGTCTTTATGAAGGTGTTTCATATGTTGTGCATACTTACAGATACCGTGGAGGATACAGCAGGAGCAGCTAGTGAATCACCACCAGTTCTGTATGCAATAACACGGATGTTCAAAAACTGCTAACCATGTTTGCTTAGACAATTTCGGTACAACCTGAAACAATATTGCTTCCATATAATTTGGCAGCAACAGCCATTTGGTTGTGCAGACATAGTGTATGTGACTCTTCCAGGGTTTTAAGGAATGAAGAGTGTGAACGTGATTTTGGTTTCTTCTTTATTTTCAAGGAAGGAGACAAATCTCAGGTCACTAAAACTGTATAGAAGTCCCACTCCAAAGCAAACCCATTGATACTCAAAGCTCCAGGAATTACATGTATGTCCTGTCTAATGCAAACACTAATTTTCCATGGAATAATAGCCACTGACTTTTGTAGAATTTGAACAAATCCCTATATTCAGTACAGTGAAAATAGCATCGTCATCATACATCCTGACCCTATGCATTTTCAATCATCTATGAAATGTATATTGGCAATGGAAACTTGCCAAGAAGTGGATAGCAAAGAAGAATGACAGTCAGTGCTAGGTTATTGGAGTACTGGTTAGAAATGAGCCAGCCTGCACCTATGTATGAATAAAAATATATATAAATCCATAGTTATGTATTGACTACATAAACACATATATGAATCTATGTACATAAATATATAAATATGTATTTATATGAAAGCAGATGCTTGAGTGCAAACAAAATGTATTGAAAGGAAAATCAAAGTAACCTGTATGATATTTGCAATTAAGAAAAATATAGGAAAAAGAAATCTGGTAATAAGAAACAAAAAGAACGGGAGAAATGTTTCTGTGTGTACACTAACAGGAAAAAAAATCCCATAAATTGATGAAGAAAGAAAATAGAGGGTTTGAAGTGGAAGACAGGCCAAATGCAATTAATTTGTGTCTTTTATTGAAATCCAGAGCAACTCCTTTAAGTTTGGCTAAGAAAAAAATTGAGTGCTTTAATAGCAGTTCAAGCCAGAAATGGAAATAATCTCTTTTTAAAAAGAAAAAAAAAATATATGGTAGAGGCAAAATTACTGGAGTGTCAAGTCACATATTGGAATGAATCTACAGGAGGTTTGGTTCTCCTTAGCCCTGAAAACCAAATAGGCAGAGTGAACTTGCTGACTTACAGCTAGTCCTTTTCTGGCCAAAGGCCCTCCATGGTGGAGAGCAGAGTATGGCCACGGTCAGGAGCCAACAATATCCTGCTTTGCAAGGACCAGTAAGATGCAGAGCATGTTTAACTGAGCAAGACTCTCCATCGCTGCCTCACACAGAGCTGTTTCCTTTCTCTGCAGAGGTGCTGGGAAGCGGGACTGAGAAGATGACCCATGGCCACAGGCTGACTTGGCTTCACTCAGCACTGACAGACCACCGAGTCCTGCCTTGAGGTACGCTGGTCTACCTTCTCGCGTCTCTTAACACTTTTGTGCACGATTAAAGAGTTATAGCAGATAATGTATTGGTCATATGCACTCCCGTGCCTTACATGTCCTGTCAGTATAGGCTGGAGCTATTTGCTGTCCCTTGCACACAGGTGAATATCAGCTGCGACTTGGCAAGCAAATGTTAGTGTCTTAAGACTCAGCAAACCAAAAATCTCACCCGGTTCTTTCATCTGATGTTAGTGGGAGCTTGATTTGGCTCTCATTTAACGCACTCAAACCTTGACTTTTTAAAAGCGTCATGCCCATCAGTTGAAGACCAGCAAACCTTGAATGGATATCCTCTTCCATCCATTACAAAAAGTAAGTCTAATAAACATTTTAAAGGTTGAAAAAGTATTTTAACTAATCTCTCGGACATCCCATGGTCCGGCACTATATGCACAGAGCTTCCGATAACAGTGACTAGTGCACCTACCTACAAGAGTGAGAACCACACACAACACTTCAAGTGATGATTAATTTTGCTCACATTTGTTACATTTCTCTTTGCAAGTTTGACATTTCATAAGATAAAGTGGAAGGTGTTTGTTGTTTAGTGGGTCTTGTTAAAGAGATTAAAATATGAAGGAAAGGTTTAAGTCCTTTCATGTAGCATAGATCCGGTTCAGATTGTCTTAGATCCTGTACACTCAAATCTGCTATACACACAGAAAATACATGTGTTTATAGAGAAACAAAATTTTCTGTCAGTGAAAAGCTTGCCAGAAACAAGTCAGTTCAGGCAAAGATACATGTGCATATTTTGCCTAGGAGAAATATTCTTGTCACATAAAAATCCCACCATTAATCAAAAATCACATTATAGCTTCTGGAATGAAGTTTCCTTTACTACTCTTTAATAATAAGCCTAAGATAAGATAAAATTGGTAATTGTACCTTCTCTTCTGATAGAAGATAATACTAAAGTGGTATAGAAATTTGAGTTACAAGAATATATTCACCCTGCTAATAGGCTTCCATTATGTAGTCTTTACTGATTTATTCATTACACATTTTCTCCACGTATAGAAAAATTTAATTGAAAGTTACTTATTACATTGTTACAAAATGTTAACTAGAAAGTTTTCTTTAATCAAATGATCATTAATGCTAGGAGGGCTAGTTTATTTCAATAGTGCATTTATCAGGAGCAAGAATAACACAGCCATTACCAACAATAGTTTTACAGCGCTGTTTATTACAGGAACACTTTCAGGGACTAAACAGAAGCCCTTGCAGCTTGCTGGGGTAGCATAATACTTTATATTTATGACTTTTCTTAATCAAAGTTTTAATGACATATGAAATGCAGGCAAGGTATCTAATACGGTGAGTTATCAAAGGAATGACATTACCAAGAGTGGTAAGAGTTTGTGAAGTAAGATTCTGCCCCGTGCCTGTCTCAGAAGTAGATGGAGGAGGTGTATCACACAATCTTGGGCAGAAAAGCAACTTGGCACCACGTTCTACAGCAAAGAAAGCAAGAGAGGGGAAAGTACACTCAAAGCTGCAGCTGTATCTAAGTCATTTTTGCATATTTTGCGTTCCCTGAAGGTGAGTTTTTATACCTCTCTGGTACTACTGTATCTCCTAGCAAATATCACCGCCCATAGCCTTGGGAGAACTGAGGGCTCTTTTTCTAACTGGCCCAGTATCACATTTTCTGAAGTCCTCCACAAACAGAAAACAAAGAGAAATCCATTGCCCTGAAGAGATACAAGACAAAGCACAAGAAACACTCACAGGTGGATGTACTAAAGCAAAGGAAAATCCCCGGCCAGGCAACAGCATAAGTGCACACAACAGAGACTCCAATCCTGTGGAGCATTTTTTTGAATTAATTTTACCTTTTAACTGGATATCAAATTTATCAAAAAGCATATAAGATGGTCCCATTGCACACCAGATTCAATTCTCTCCAGCCAGTCCACTACCTAATAGCTCCCACTGCTGCCACTGGACATCTAAAGAATTTAAGTGCAGACCTTTGCTCTTGCATATGGACTGACAGAAACAGCCCATCTATGGAGACCCAGGCACTCTCTTTTGAGTTTTGAAGAGATGTTTGCAAATATTTCCTGTATTTAAAAATAACCATAACTACGCTGTAAACACTTCTCTCATTTCTGATGGCACACCGCTCGAGAACTGCAGAAAACTGAGTCATGAGGTAGGTTCATAAACTCTGTGGCTGCAGAACCTACGTCTGACTCAGACTCAACTGTCAGTGTTTGTTTCCACAGTAAATTTGGAGAAAATCACAGAACCCCAGAGTAGCTGGGAGCAACTACTGGAAGAAGTATGGAGAAATACCACGGCTAATTAAGGCACACAAATGAATGAGAAAAATACTCACTCTAAGTTCAGAGACACTGACCTAAACTTTAATTTAAAATAAAGGTAGACCTCATGCTCTACTTCATATCAACCCTGAGCTGAAGACACTGCTGCCATTTAGTCTATTTACTATTTACTTTTTTATTTATTTTTTTTTATTTTATTTTTTATTTATTTATTTAGTCTGTTTACTCTATTAGCCATTCTAGTACTACAAAAAACAGTGATTTGAAATATATGATGCTATAATGAAATGGACACGTGTGTTGAAACCTCCAAGCCATTTGCCTGTGACACAGTCACTCTGGGTCACTTCCAGTTTGAGTTGTAGCTGAGTGGATGTTCGTTGATGGTGCAAAAGCCCCGTGCACACCTTACAAAATGATCTTTCACTAACTGTTCCACGAGCATGGTGGTTCCCAGATGTCTTTAATCACCATGGTGCTGTGCCATCCCCAGCCACAGCCATAAGGAGCTCTCTCCCTCTGACAACTGCAATCTTGGCCTCCCATTTCTCAGCGCGTTTTATAACATCTCCAGCACATTCTGAGAAGGACAGAGAAGTCTGATGGCTGCTCAGAAACGCAGTGTAGAAGACCCCAATGCAACACAGGATTCGGTAGCCACATTAACATGCCCCCATGCCCTCTTCCTAACCCCATGGAAACATAAGAGACCTTAGGATGGTTTTCTAAAAACTGTGCTAACACGAACTAGTTACTTGCTTCATTTTCCTTAATTTCATGGTTTCCGTCTTGAGCTCCTTGCAGCAAACAAACCTGAATGGTGGTTTTTTTTCTGAAGCAGCTCATACTCTGTGTAACTTGGCCTCTATCCTGGAGCTCTGCTTTGCAACCAGCCCAAGGAATCACGTAAGAAAACCACACGTGCTCCGTGATGTTACTCAATATCTGCAGAGGGTTATAATCGTTTAGAGGAGCCAAATTCGGAATTGATGAGTAAGCAAGCATCGTTTAGGAGGCAAAGCCTTGCTCTGAGTTACACCCATCTGAAGCCAGCGAGTCAAGCTACGTTAATAAACGGTGCCCCTTCAGAGCAGAAGTTCGCCCAGGGAGGCTAAGCTGGAATAATTTAAAACTCTTTCCAACCCCTCAAAGCCAAATTCTTCCTTGCCTTAGACCTCCGCTGATGTCAATAGACATGTTGAGACTGTAAATCAGGCCAGAAGTTGGCCCTTGTTTGGTCCAATTACCCCATAATAAACTCCCTGAGGACTACTGTACTGATGTGTAATTTGCATCCTTTCTCCTCTGAAATGGTATATTTATGTTTATAGATTGAGTTAGCAGTTCTAAGGGAGGGGAAAGGCTGCCTGAATCATTTACAAATGGGAAAATCCATATATTTGAAACTTGGTATGAAATATTTGCTTTTGGGCTGTAACCTTGTATACTAAGCTGCTCTCTAGAGTAAATATTTACAGCCAAGTTGCAACAAGTTCTAAGAATATGTGATTTTGTGAGTGGAAACACTGACACACAAGGGTGCAACTTCCCCCCAGTAAAACACCAAGTTAATTGTAGGGTTTGTAAACATCATCAAGTACGATCTTGAAATTAATTTTTAAATGTTCGGTAATGATTTTTAACCACGTATCAAGCAGCTGTTTTTCTGTGTGATTCCCAAGTTGTAAAACAGACAACTGTTTTCCTTTTAGTGACTTTGTCAGGCTTAAGTTGGGATTAATTTGACTGCAGGTGTCAGATAAGCACAGTGTTTTAGCAGCACTACCGAGAACCATGTGGCCAAAATGCAGAAGCATGAAGGCACGTTGGTCAAAACTTTGAAAGATTGATGAAAGTGAGTTATGCTGCTTAAATATCTTTGCCTGTCCAGAAAGGCTAAACCTGCAAGCCGGATGCAGGGTATGCTGCAGCTATTATTTTGCCACCTTCCCTGTTAACGTAGGTAACTGCTCAGACTTTTTGTTAATCGCAATTTCTCTGTCGACATAAAACCGAGCAAGTGACCTTCATAAATCATGGGGTGACAGCTGGTGTGGTTGGCCAGTGCTAAACACAACTGGACTCGTCTTTTCAAGCCTTTGCTTCTTAGGTCGCCTGCGTCAGCAGTACTCTTCAACAAACATCTGCAGTTCATCTTATCGTTTGAAGAAATATATGAGTTTCTCCATTGGTGTGTTTTTTTTAGCTTCAGCTTCTTGATTTGTTTGAACACCATCTGCTACATATAAAATTCAGAGAATTTGTGAAATGTGCATGCAGCGAGAAAATTTTAATTGTGTTAACCTTTCTTTTTTGATCAAGATAACTTTTTGTATTCCTCATCTCCTGCTACGTTAAGTAAAGCAACCAGACATGTCTACTGTACTACTCCTTATTTTCTTTAAGGTCTTCTATCTCTATAACACATTAACAGTCAGGTACAAAACCACAGTCTATTCCTTGCAGCGTTTAAGTATTATTTTAATATCATTTGAGCTACGTATCCAAAACTAGTTTAGCAGTAGCAATCTGTTTCACAGAAGATTTCCTCTCATCTTATCTCTCTGCACCTACGTGTGTACTATTTGCATCAAACAAACAAACAAAAAAGAAAACAAAAAAAAAAAAATTTATCCTTCCTAGAGTTAATCACATAACTTTGCTCGCTGCCAGAAGCCCAGGCTGAGCAGAGGACCGTGTGTCATGGCAAGAGATTGCCACAGGGTGGTAGGAGTAGTGCAGCTCCACGTCCACGCCAGCACGGGGAGAGGAGAAATAAAACTTTCAAAAGGAGGAAGGGAGAACCACTTTCCAGTTAGGCTAAACAGAGGTATCAAAAATAAGGTTTAGCTCATGGTAAATCCAGATGGTTAAACATTTGACCCATATCTAATCTCTCTGCCAAGCATGCCCCACCACCATCACTGCTGTCATAACACAGCACATGCGCTTAACATCACTTTGGTTCCAAGAAGCAGCACGCGTTTTGGAGAAAATTAAATTTTAAAGCATGTTAAAGAAACAGAAAACACGGTCTTGACAACATGTTATGACTCCAGCTTTGAGAGGAGCGGTATTATATATACTAAAAGAATTCCTCGGGTCTGCGGCTTGCTGCTGCTCTGTGCATTTTGTTATGATAATATCATACAAAACATAGAGCAGGGCTTTGATCTCAGAAGAGTATTTAGCCGAGACTTATTTACTGTACTTCATCATTTAATAAAAGGGTGAGGTCTTTGTTCACAAGAGGAGAAATGAAACAGAAATAAAAATTTTGCCTCTCTTGTAAGTCCTATGCATAGTACAGACGAGTCCTATAGCATATTGATTCCTGCTGGTAAAATATAAAGGGGAAGGATTAAATATATGCAAACTAAATCCTTGGTTTGTGGCAATTACATTAATGCCACTGATGTTCAAATTTCCCTTCAAGGGAGTCTTGCTTGAAACACAGAGAACTGATCATCTGTATTAGAGAGAATATCAGAGGCACCTTGATTTAAAAAAAAAAAAAAAAAAAAGATAAAATGTAAAATTGGAAATATAGCACATGTTTTATATAAATATAGTACATAACTTCCAAATGTCTTCATGTTTTATGTTGGGATGAATGTAGTTATGTCCAGATAGCAGACGAGGATGTGGGAGGAATATCGGGCTCGAGACCTTCAGGGTATGAAACAAACTACATATTCAAAAATGGGCACGGTTTATGTAGTATAGTATCATGTTTTAAACAGTTCATAAAAGAAGCCAAGTGACAACAGAACAGTGTGGATGATATAAAATAATGTAAACCTTCCTTCAAATATCAAGCAATTTTTTTTCTGCCTCAACTCACTTTCCACAATACAGTGAGTGAAAAATCCATAGAGAATAAAACCAGTGATCCCTTTGAGTAAGGATACAAATTTACCTAGATATGTCAACCACACAGATTTATGGGACAAGGAGTTTTTCACCCTGAAGAAAGAAGCTTTCTTGTCAGTCATCTCTAAAAAAGCTGAAAATAAAGCTCTCAGAGTTATTTTTATGTTTTAGGAATTGCAAGAAATTTCTGTTAGGGGTTGTGGGGGGGGGGGGGGGTTGTGGCTTTTTTTCTTTAAGCTTTCCCATAGCCATGGAATAGTTCTCTTCATGGATGTATAAGAAACACTTGTGTTGTGCTGCTATTAATGGTATGATTTGTTAGTGTACTTTTATGTATGGAGTGTCTGCATCTGGTAAGGTCTACAACTGTACGTCCTTGACAGTGCCAGATGTTGTGAAGACAAAATACCTCCTGTGTGAGGAACTGCTGGAATCAGGCTCCATGATAGGTGTTCTTAATACAGTTTAAAAAGGCATCTGTCTTAAAATAATTTCAACATCTTACTTTTCTATTTATTGTTTTGTCAGATCTTTCTTGTTACTAGGGAAATATTTTAGTGCCCCTGCTAACTTGATTTTAAACTTGCGGCTTCACTTTCTCCCAAGTTTGGTTTTTTTTTCCCCCCTATTATTCCGAAGCCACTGCCCTAATGAAAGGGAGAAAAGGGAGAAAACAAAGGAAAAGTTTGTTGTGGGACTCAGCTGAGGTTAATCAGATTGGCCAGACCAAGAAAAAAAAAATGGCCATTTTTAAACCAGGTATTTTTAAACCAGGTAAGCCACGAAACAGCATGCAAAATAATGAGTCCAAATTTAGCCAAGATTTGTTTAAAATATTGCAGTGAGTAGACAAGAGGGCTGATAGAAGGCAGGAGAAGAGCCCTGCTTCTCTATCGTACCCCATAACTCACTGCATTGTCGACCTCTTAAAATAGTAATGATACTTGACCCTTATTAGTATTTCTGGGCAATATATGAGCTTGAGTTTCCTTGGGTGAAAGCTAATGCCTTAGACCACCCTTTAGACCAGCATTCTATCTAGTTATAGTACATATTAATGTTATTCTTGGGTCATTTAACTTACTCTCAGTGAAGAGTGGAGAATGGTGCTAAGCTGTAAATCAGCTCTGTCCTGCAATGGATTCGTGCCATAACAGATCATCTCGAAAAATTCCAGCCTTGCCTGACCATGGTAAAGAGATTATGGTATGTAAAAATTCTGCTAAACATAGCTTGCTTCATTTCTGTACTTCCCCGCTTGTCTGTCTAGAGAGGAAAGGTTAAGACCCGTTATGGTGGACAGTGCACTGAAAAGGAGGATTGCTATAATAAAACCCCCAGGGCTAGAACTTTTACCATATGTGGTTAAACTCTCCGTCTTTTCTAAAGGTGAGCTCAGCAGCGAGGAAATTATTAAACAAGGCCACCGATACTGTGCATAAAAATTATTTTTTTTAATCCTCAGGGAAAAAAAAAAATGAGTTCATAAACGTATTGTGCTTAAAAGGTATCCTCTGAGTGCCAGCGTTCACACCCCAAATGACAGTCTGAAACGTTCAGTGGCATTAGTCCATTTAACTAAATCCTGATTGCTTGAGATGAATTCATTTAAAAAGCAAATGTAGTACTCCCCCAGCAAATGTTTCACTAACCGTTTCTCAGAAGCATAAATATTTTTTCCACACTGTTCTGGCAAACAAATAATGTTTACCTTTAGCTTCCTAGGAAAGATTTACAGATAAGTCCCCAGTCTGTTTTGCAGATGTGCCTTGGTGAATTTAACAGTAATATATACTGTCATCACGGTTGTCTTCAAATCTTTGAAATCACTTTTGCCTTTTACAATACATATTTAATTGAATGTCTAGCTAGTAGATATGTATATGTATCTCGCATTTGTGGGTGGGCATGTGTGTGCCTAATACATATATTTAGCACTTAAACATGGTACGATGAGTGATTGAGAAATGCCTAAGAGGGAGATATTTTATACATGCACTTACAGTTTGTAAATGCATAATCTCCTGAAACGGCCGGAGACAGAGAGGAAAGTGGAGAGACATCTGCAAATTAACAAATCATCTATCTTTGAGGTCATTCACAAATTAGTTTTGCAGAATAAGATAGAACAAAAACGTAATTCTGACGAGCATTTGTTCTGGCTATTTATCACATAAAATTGTATAACAATATTAGACACAGGAATTTTTGCTCAGCTTATTCCTTATAGTATTACCATGATTTCGCAACTTGGTGCAGATGTTTCATACTGAATAATGCCCTTTGGTTGACATTTGTACTCTTACTGTCGAACTTTTAAGTAGCTGTGATGCATATATTCCATAGGAGCACCATGCGGGGGGAGGAGGGCAAGGTAAATAAAAAACAAAACCTGTTTTAGAGAAGGGAACTCTAAAAATCTGTTTCCCTCGTGCCTAAGTGGAGGATTCTCCACAATTCATTTGCTACTTTTTAATAGCTACTTGTAATTTAAATTATTGCTCAGTAACACAGGCTTTTGAGGAAACCTGAATATTCTTGGGATTTAGCTAGTCTTTGAACGTGGAAGCGTTTTCCTGCTGCAGTGAGGACAGCACGTCCCTCGGTTGAGATATATACTAAAATCTATTTCACTTCGTACATTCATTGCTAATTTTATTGCTTGAATGGAGCAAGCGGTTGTATTTATGCCTCAAAAGGCTATTGTGGTTAAATTAATTGAACTGTTTTGAAGTTCCTTTTTTCTCTGTTAATTACTTAAAAACAAAATCAAAAGTCTTAAAAGAGCAATTTACTTATGAATTAAGGCTAAAGACAATTTTATGTTAAGTAAAACACAAATTAATCTGCCACCACAAAATGAACCTTGTTCAAAAAAAATCATACTATCAGTATATTGATTCCCTTAACGCATATTTTTCATTTATTGGTATTATAAGATTATGCTTGAGCCTGCAGCAAAAAAAAAAAAAAAAAAAGGAGGGAAAAATTAAAACTGTGCACAAGTAGGGAACCTTAGCTTAGTTTTAACTTGGCAAAATATTTTTTAAACTATGCCTTTTCAATGTCACATTAATTCTAGATTTTTAATTCATTTCTTTTCATGCTTAAAACAGTATTACATTCTTATTTATATGCCTTTAGACAGTTGCCAAAGAATTTTCAAGAATTTATACTAAATTCTTTAGTAGAATTTTTTTAGTAGAATATTTTAAAAGATACCTACTGAAAGCATAGTATATAAACATTTTACTCAAATTAATGATTTTGTCGTTTGTAAGATGTGCTAGATGTTTGTAAATGTGTTCCAGCATGAAACTTCAGTAGGCTTTGAGCAAGTTTGTTAAGGATCAAATTCCCTACTGGCCTAACTCTACTGAAATCAGTGGAATTATTTCAGTGGACAATTTGATTCTTCGTTACTGTGTGCATTTTTCAAATGTGCAATAACTTTACACATATCCTTCATTTCCTTATGTGTACAGAATATATTGCACAATTATATTTAACTCTGCTGAAGAAAAAAAAAAAAAAAGGAAAGAAAGAAAAATCTTGTTTCTACTATTTTCTGAGGTTTTGGGGCCAGTTCATGTAAAACAAAATCCTCAGGAGGCTCAGTGCATATTCACTCTTAGGCCAGCATACCCAATACACCCTTTAGTCTTAGATTAAGGAATTAAAGCACTGCAAATGAATTCCACATCCAAAATCATTCAATTTGTCCCCTTTGTCTTCTAGAATTCTAAGCATATGGGACCATACTAAGTGTAGCAAAAATAGCTGCTGCTATAATCATAATTAGTACCTATTAGCCCTTCCTAGGTGCAAAACCCCAGTGATGAGAGCACAGCACGAGAACCTAGATAGAAGAGGATTTGAAATCTCTGTAGGACAGGATTGTTATTGCTGCCCTTGCAGGTTCACCAAACGCAGAGTGAGTGAGAGGGAATTGCTGGGCTTGGGAACCAGCTCCTACGTGCCTTTCCCATATACACAAAGATGTACAGACTGAGATCTTTTTCACCTCCTTGACGAGGCATTTCTTCTTGTCCAAATACGCTTTCTGTAAAAACCTATGTATTTTTAAAGGGTGGCATTATTCATTTTCAATAGGGGAGGTATTAAAATCTGTTTATCAGGGTGCTGGAGAGATATATTTTTTCTTGGTCGTACAGTGGAGAGCAGCTGTTGTGCATAGGCTGGAGCAGCTACTCAGTCACCAACTTAATGTCTGAACTTTTTGCTGAATTATTTTGGCGTGCTCATCTTGGATAGCACATACAGCTTAGATGCAGCTTTCAGCCTTCTTTCCATAATATCTGTAAGTTAGGTGCAATTACAGATCCAAAGGACTTTGCCAGTAAAAGAAACAAACAAAAACCCGACATGCAAATCGGACCTGAAGCTTTTCTGCCCAACGGTATTTTGGAAAAAGTCTGCTTTTAGACCTGGAGTGAAAAAAACAGGTATATTTACGTTAGCGAGCCGTGAGTCGCGTTTTTCAAAAGCAGAGATTCTGAATTGCACCTGAAAAATCAGCGTGGACCTCTATTTCTGCCTGGAAAAATATGCTTCTTTCTGTAGGCAGCTTTGTACCCAGCCTGAGGCGCTCGGGCAGCATGTGGGTGACCGGAGCATCAGCAGCACCAGCCCGTTTGGATGGGACCGTGTTCCTGGGCCGGGGAGGTGGGTCAGACCCTAAGGGGGCCCTGCAGCCCAGCAATGCAGCACAAGCCTCCTGCATGGCCCAGCAGCCACCGATCCCCAGGAACAAAGGTCCCAGTAGCCCCCATACGTCGGGGCGGACGGACCCCCCATCCCTCCCACACGAGTGGCACCGCAGAACGCAGGGCAGCCCTGACACCGAGCGGGGACTTTCCAGCTCTCCCCCTCATCCCCCGCCTCTTCCTCCTCCTCCTCCTCCTCCTCCTCCACCCGGCGGGGTTGCAGCCACCGTGCATCAAAAGAAAATCCCGTCTCCCTGCCCAGGCTCCAACATTTGACCATTGCAAGTAGTTCTCAAAAACCTGAGGCTGTCATTTTGTTCAGGGCTTCACGTTGTCCCTATTGACTTCAAGCATAAAATCAGGGGAGAGCCAGAGACAGCTCATAAAAGTGAAGTCACGTGCGGTAAGGAGAGTATAGATATCATAACCTACATGTGAAGGAGAAGGGAACGAGGTTATGATCATTGTCTGAGGAGATCTGTTCAAACAATGTAATAGAAAGATGCCCCCTTTAAATAAACATTAAACTTTTGCTAGAGGGTTACAATTTACGGTGCTGGCATGATCTTTTGAGATGGTGTGAGTACATTTAATATAAAGATGTCTACACAGCTTCCCAAACGCAAAGCATATCTTGCACCGCAAGCTCCGGAACTACATTTTTTTAATCAATAGCTCATAAGTATTCATTGAAAGATACGCTGGTATTCTACCCGCAAAACTTAAGGGAGAATTTCCACAACCGTATTAAAATCAACATTTACCTTTTAGTCTTTTCTTAAAAGTGACAAACTAATAGGACTTTTAAAGGAGTTTTTAATTTATTACGAGAGAAGAGCTTGGATATATGCTACCAAATTTTCCACATAATTAACCCAGTGAAAGCAAAGAAAAAACATGATTCAACAGCCAGGTCCATCACATGCATATGTAAAGGAGAGGAGGGAAACTTTACCTCCAGAGTCTTCCCTTTGCACAGGGCTGCCCGGCCCCGACCCTCGCCCACAGCCCCCTCCTCCCGCAGCCAGCCCCTGCCCCTGACCCTCATCTTCCACCGGTTGCCCGAGGATGCAGGTTCTCTGGTCACCTATTTTCCAAAGAAAAATATTTTTTAAAGGGTGCAAGCTTTTCTTGCTGCGTGTGGAAGCATTTTGCTTACCATTAGAGAAATGACTACCCAAAGCCTAGATATAATTAAAAGATTGAGTGTATTTTTAGATACACTGGCTGGTCTACGTGCCTGAATATGAAAACATGTCATCTTCATTGGGATTTATTTTGCGGTTAAAATAATGCGCAACATTTTCTCCAGAGTCATCTCTGTTTAATTTATTGCCTGCAAAATAGATTAATTTCATTCCCGATTTTTAATAATATATTGCACAAGCCAAAAAAAAAAAAAAAGAGTAGATACTGAAAGGGCAAAATAACTGACATATTGCGTACAGATCTGGATACCAAGTTCTGAAAGCATGGACAGACTTAGACGATTGCGCTATATTAAACTCAGTAATTCACAATTCATACATATCTCTCAAGATACAAAAGTTATTACATTGCCTATTTTTTAATAAAAAGATATGAAGGTAAATGGAGATGGAAGGCCAAAATTGTTAAAAGAATTATGGGAATTGACTGATCCTTTCTTGGCAGTCAGCTGAGGAAGAAAAGTGTCATCCACCCAAAATGAAATCCTCAAGCTTAATATCCCACTACTTGGGGATTTTTTTCTCCCCCCCCTCGCTAAACATTGGCTCGGCATCGCGTACAAAACAAACCTCGTCAACAAGAGGAAAGCCCCCTCTTAGACTAACCTAACTACAGTAATGAGTCTCATAAGAGCCCCATTCTGCTCCCTCCATCCAGAGATGTTTAATTACTCATGCAAAAGAGACCAGGATGGCAGAGGTCGGTGGGAGCAGGTCTGTCCCAGCCTTTGGTCACACAAAGGCCAGAGGTCCATGTGCCCCCCTGGAGAGGAGAGAATTGAGATCTCCCTTCCCTGGCTCTACATTTGGGCTAATGAGCAGAAAAACTCAACTTGACAAGCTATACTTTGCTTCATTATTTATTTCTTCTTTCTTTCCTAAGTCTCTCAAAAATCTCCAACCACACAACTCAAATAATTCAGTCGTAATCCTGAAGTCAATGCAAGATAACCAAAATACGTTTTTTTAGCTAATTTCCTCCTTTCAAAACCAGTTTGCTCTGATCTACTCAAGGCTGCCTAGTGCGTGTAAGTGGGCAGATCTTCTAGTATCGAACACAACGATTTGGAGGTGGTTTTCAGCCTTGCCCTGCACTTTCCCAAGCAGTTCCTCCTCCCAGGTGCTCAGCTCTCTGCTGCCCAACTCCATTTGGCTGGCGTGATGGATTTTTTTCCACTGCTTCAGAGAGAGCACTGTTCCACAGAAAGAGTCACCCATGTCCCTTGTAACTTCAAATATCAGAAGTGATCTCTGAAGGTGACCTGGGCCAACAAGTGTGTTCCAGAGAGATACTCATTTGGCAGCACAGGATCACCAATTAGAGCAGGAAATTTTGCCTCAGTTTCATACTGTTTTCCATATCGCTCTGTGTGCAGTTCGTTGCAAAGGAGTGTCTTCATGCATTGGATATTCTCCATGTAGCTGCATTGTCCAAATGATTTGTTACTTGAATTATATATTTCCCCAATGGAATAAAATGAAAATATACAGTACCACAGTAATTGACACAGTCCAGGATTTTGCTGCATTGTCATGTACTATAACTGTATATTCCTATTCTGCCCATGCAACTTATTCTAACGTAAGGGTTTTTTAAAAAGGAAGGAAAAATACTACAGGAAAAAAAATGTGTATTAACCATTTTTCTGCTTCTTCCTCCACCCTCCAAGACCTAGGAGCCTCTGTACGATGGTGCACACTCAGGCCAAGTCATGGCATGGTAGCAAGTAAGGGCCTGGGGACTTCAGGAGCTGGCTGTGAGCTGTGCTGATCTGCCCATGTGGTGCATTTTGGCTCAGTGCACTTGGTGGCTGCCATCTGCTTTATTTAACTACTTAGTAAAAATTTGGTTAAACCGAAGAAAACAAAATCCTGATGTGTATTATGGGTTATGCCTTTGGTTTGTTTCTTTACAATTTGAACCAAGCTTGTGGGAAGTGATTACGGCTTAACAGATAGATTTTTGGAGGAGGTTTTGGAGGGATTTGCAGAAATCTTTTAAGTATGAATGTGATGTTGGCCACAAAATTCAGGCATGGCTCTGGATTTAAGTTTTCCCAAAAGGTGGAAAGGAAGGTTTGGGTCTGTATCTAATTCGAGCGGAGCATGATTCAAGCTCCTTACAACAGACGACTTTTTTCTCCCAAGTTTCAGTGCATCTACCCTGGGGCTCCTGAACCAAACTCAACTTGAATCTTGGTTTAATAATGGCAAATATCCTCTTGTAGCTAAGGTGTGGTGATCAAACGTGGTTGTGTGCTTGCACAACACTATCACAGAAGATCTGACTTCATGACCAATGTATTGACCCAACAAACTCTCTTCTTTCATGTAGAGTGAGGTCTTCTGCTTTCTGAAGAGACTGTATGTTGTATTTACCAGAGCTGCCTGGAAAGCTATTGTTATCTACAAATGATTGCAATGGTTTCTTCCTCTTTTTCATTCCTATCTCTTTTTTAAAAACGGAATCTGTGAAATTCTCTTTTTCAGACTGAAAAAGCTCTTAAATCTGCAAAATAAGACTTAATTTGACTTAAGACTGCTTAATGTAAGTATACTCTAACTCAGTTTGTGTTCTTTTAATATTTTTTTTTCTTTTACAAGTGTACTGCTCAGAAACTATGAAGTTAGCAGAAGCATAGAGGCTGCCATTTACTCACAAACGAATCTACACAACAGTGCAAAACTCCCTTGGGGGCTGGTGGAGGAACCACTGTTGGGACCGTGCCCATCCTCAACTCCATCCGCTCTTCAGCTCCCCACCTGAAATGTCTCCCTACCTGAAATGTGCCCATCACTTTGTGCTCTGGTTTGGGGAGGGGGTTAACTGCTCTGCTAAAAGCTGGACACGGGTGCATGACCTCGCGTGGGCCACAGAGGAGTCACGGCAGGGGAAAGGCACCCCGTGCCTGGCACGGACTCAGACCAGCAGCACAGAAGCAAACATCTCCATTAGCGCATTAGCTGCCCTATGAGTCAGGTAGTCCAGCCGGCAGCCTCTTCCCATAATTGTTTGTCCTCCGTAATTAATTAAAGATGAACTGGCAAATAATCCCCCACGCTCCCAAGTTTTCAATGCGTCCAGCATCCAGAGCTGGCGACTCTTCTCCACCAGCTCCCTAATAAATACCATCCATAGGAGTTCTGTGCGTAATTTCTGTGCCGGCTCAGCTCGGGCTGTGCTGGCAATACAGCTTCCAGCTGTTAGGCTCCAATTTGTGCGACGAGCAAAAAACTATTTATGAAGCTTCAGCAGCAGTTTATAAACAGTCACATGATAAACAGGGGGTTGGGCTGTGTGCAAGAAAATGCAGCAGAGACGTCGCCACAGAGTATATCATTGCTTATTAGGAGCTAGAAGGGGCCTTAGAAATGTTTCCCAGCGTGGCAGCTTTCTGCAGAGTGGTGCCCTCCTGCACTGGCAGGACCACCGCAGACCTCCCTGATGGGTTTCCCAGCGCCTGGGGCAGTACCTGGGGCTGGCATGGGATGTGGGGTGAGGAGGAAGACCCACATCCCCTGGCCGTGGGGTACAAGTCACTATGGCCACACAGGGATGCCCAGGGTGCCTGCAATGCACTCCTGTGCCCCTGCCACCCAGTCCCACCGCTGGACCTGGAATTGCCACCTGAGGAGCAGGCAGCCTGTCCGACACCGAGTGTGCTGGGAAGTTTCCTTCCTCCACAGCAGCAGCTGTGGAAGGGACACTGAATTTTAGACTGCAAAATCTTTTTTTTTTCTTTTTTTTTCTTTTTTTTTTCTTTTTTTTTTGCATAGGCCGGCAAACAGCCATCATCTGGGAACAATGAGAGCTGTCAGGACGGGGGAAGGGAGCCGGCCAAACTGTGAGCGCCCACTGGAGAGCTGATGGAAAGAAAGGAAACACTCCTCGGGAAAATTTTGCCCTGGGAAAAAAAACAAACAAACAAAAAAAAAAAAACCCAACAAACTTCATTAGCTGCAAACGAATGCTGAGTCTATTGAGACGTGGCCTGTGCCCAGAGAGCAGCGTAGCAGGGACAGGTGACCTATTTTCCTTGGAGAGGAGGGAGAGGTTGCTCCCTATCGATCCCACCCTTCCTCTATCAGTTCATGTATCAGCTTCTGGGCCTGTGGAGGAAGCAGCCAGTAATGGAGTGAATCATTCACAATGAATAAATCATCTGACTAATTTAGCTTGTTTTTCTGCTCGTGGCTCTTCCATGAACAGATTGCCATTTCACCAAATTTATTCATTATTCAGATTTATCTTGCAGTTTGGGGGTCTTTCTTTTTTATTCCTTTCTGTTTTCACTGCTGCAAGTTAGCCAAAAAAGCTATTAGCTCGGTTATGAGTGGACAGATGAGTTGTGTGAGGCTGTCCCTAGCCCTGGACTGGATGAGCTCAGCATACTCCTTGCAGATATTTGCATCAGTAATCAGAAAGAAAAATCAAATTCTGTAAA
>JAOTQQ010000079.1:10071790-10084395 GCA_026546715.1 Gallinago undulata
CCTGGACTGGATGAGCTCAGCATACTCCTTGCAGATATTTGCATCAGTAATCAGAAAGAAAAATCAAATTCTGTAAATTACTAAAGCCAGCAGAGTCCAAAATTCAGTTTCTACAGATACACGTGTCCTTCAGGGCAGAGGCTTCCAATGTCTCTGTAAGACAGACACCCACGGTGCCAGCACAACTGAAAGAAAAAACGTAAGATTGTCAAGATTAGTGTAAGCGTTTTTTTGCTGCATGTATGGGTTTAAAAGCCAGAAGGAACCGTTAGGTCATCTGGTCCCATCTCCAACACAAATCAGACCATAAAATTTCATCAAGTCTCTCCTGTATTGAGCCTCATGACTTGTATTTACCCAAAGTATATTGAAATCAATCTATATCATATTCTGGCTGGCGACCATCTCAATGAGCAGCATATGTGGGGTGATGTCACCTAGAGGATCACTGGGCCTTAGCTCTTGCTAAAACGATGGCAAAAACAGCAGAGAAAGCTGCGGTGCTGGATGCAGATGAGGTCTGTAGGATTGAGACCCCCATGGTCAGCATCGGACCAGATTTGGGAAGAGTGGTGTGTGCTGTGACAGCTGCCTGCTGGCATGGATGGAGGGTGCAGAAGAGGAGGGAGCCGTTGGGGCTGAGGGCTGTGGTGAGACTGGGAAGGTTGTCTCCTCTCTCCAGAGGTGCCTCTTTCCCCAGCAGAGCAAAACCCTGGTGGCTTCAGGCCTCGGTACGTGCCCATATTTCTTTCAACTTGTATGTATATGTTTATGTTTCTTTTGCTTGCCCTCCCTGAGAGCGCTGCACCCTTTCAAGAAGCTTTGGCGTACACAAAAGAACAAACCAGGAAACAAACAGGCGGCCAACGCTGCCCAACCTAAAGCACCACCTGCAGCACAAAAATACCAGGCAACTCCCATGCACCTCTTCACCCACCCACCACATCAATGGGGAGGCAGAGCATGGTGCTCAGTCCATTAGCAAGCCCCAACACCCAGGCGTCGGGCAGAGAAAATTCCCGACTCCATAGAAAATGGGGAAAAGCTCCCCTCCTTGCACCGCAGCAGCGCCAGACCAAGAACTTCCCGAGCAGTCTCTGCCAAGAAGACCAAGGAAAGAAATTGTATCTGTATCCTGCCGTGCCAGATCCCGAGCTAAGTAGTATTGATGAGTCAAATTTTACAGGCGAGCTAATTGCCAGCTGATGCAAGCTGCAGCAGAGTGGTGCAACGCTCCTCTGCGTGAAGAGCTGCCCGAGACCTGCGCCTTCCTGCACGGCCACCCATCGCCAAACAAGTGCAGTCCCTCCTAAAACCTCTCCGTTTCCTTGTCGATCTGGGCTCAGAATGCCATTGCTGCACGATTCAAATAGGTCAGAGGCTGGCCTCCTCCTGCCAACTTCTGAGGAACTGGCCCGTGGCCAGGTAATGCTCAAAAGCAGACATGATCCTTCCTCCTCTTTCCTCAAACTACCAGCAAATTAAGTGTCCTGTGTACTCATTTGACCAAGAGGTTTAATACTGTTATATCAAGGCCATCCAGTCTTGTGAGGAGTACCCTTCTTCCTAGCCCTCATTCTAGTCCGTAATTTAAGGTTGCAAGTCAAGCGCTGACATTTCCTACCTGAGTGCAAATCAGGGCTCAAAGACTCAGCTTAGATGGAAGCAAAAGTGGATGTAGCTCAAAAGAAAGACAGAAAAAGAGATTACAAGCGCTGGAATAAAAGCATTGGATTAAAAGCCCTGGAACAGGCTGCTCAGGGAGGTTGTGGAGTCCCCTTCTCTGGAGATTTTCAAGACCTGCCTGGATGCAGTCCTGAGTGATGTGCTCTGGGCAACTCTGCTTTGGCAGGGGAGTTGGACTAGATGGTCTCTAGGAGGTCCCTTCCAACTCCAACAATTCTGTGATTCTGTGATAAAAGCTACTCTAATTTACACTACTAATTGCATCAGCATCTTAGGTGAGGTAATGGAAACCATGTGTATCTGTGCCACCTACGGTGTGACCAGCCACCACTGCCCCATCCTCAGAGAGTTACCTCTGAGCACCTGAAGGTGTAAATGGGGATATTTTGGAACAGTTGTCCTGGGCCAAAATGAGAGGGCTTTCCGCCTAGATTATACCCTAGCCTGAAGGAAAAAAGAGATTTCTTATTCCAGAAAAGGATCGTATACATGGGTATATATACATATTCACATATATGCAGTGAATCCCAAATAACTCCTCAACTGTTCAGTTAGACCTTTCTTTAATTTCCAGCTGTCTTGCATAGGCAAGCCCTGAGAGTAAACCCAACAAATTCCAGAGGTCAAACCCCATTCCTGACCAAGTCCTTTCTTGTGTCATTTGACCAATACATTCACCTGGTTGCTCCTCCACTCCTCAAGTTTCAATCACTCGCAATGTGCTATTTAAACATCCTTTACCTTGTCCAATTTTAATCCTGTTAAGGTTGGGTTTGTTTTTTTTTTCCTAACAAATTCCTGCATTTGTTTACTTTTTTCCTCTTTTGCTTCTGGGAACCATCCTGTTATGGGAGGATAAATGACAGACTCAGTGCACAGGACCAGATGTGTGCCTTCAGCACTAAGGGGATGGATGGGCGTTTGAGGGAGCCACCATTGCGGCACAGCAGCAAGCCACAGGAATAGCCCAGCTACACACCATTGTTCCTTAATAAGTACTCGGTTACCAAAAGCGGCTTAGCCTCCAAAGAAATTAGCAGATTTAAGATGAGTAGAGGGCTCCACATGACTTACGCCTTGCTTCTCTGTCTCTATCCTCAGGTCTCTGACAGGAAGCAAAAGGGAGGGGAAAATCCTGAAGTTTATGAAATAAAACATATTTAAGATTTTTTTTTAATCACACTTTTTCATTTTTTATTTCGGAGGAAGCAGCTGAAAATTGCTGTGCAACTGTTTGGCCGTGTCTAACTTGGTTGTACATTAGAAAGACTTTCAGCCTAATACTCTTGAGTCTGTTGTTGACTCAAACATTCCAGTCAACCAGACTGATAAAAACAATTTAATGGGGCTATTGGCAAGAGTGATCTCAGATTTGCTAAAAGTCATGTCAATGTTCATGAATGCAAAGCAGCACATTTTCACTTACCAGTCTGATTGACCGGTAAAAAAAATCTTAATGCAAAATAAAGCTACTGACACACACGGAGTGTGAGACTGTTCTTGGCTGGGTCTTGTAAGCGCAAAGAGCATCTAAAAAGTCTGAAGACATTTTTGAAGAGCTCTCAGAAGTTTTTCTTATGACATAATTGAAAAAAGGGTCAGCCGTGGTTACAAAATGAATGCTTCAAAGCATCTTTGTCAGTTTTGTAAGATAAAAATAAACTCATATTTTAGGGTGTTTTATGATGGAAACAAAGTGCCGTGTTACTTGGAGTACACTGGAAATTAATGAAAACCAAAGAAATACTTAAGACTGCAGCAGCTTTTTAAAAAGTAATAATGAAATGTTTAAGGTCAGGTGAGTAGCAAGATGTGAGAAATTTGGGAGTAAGGGGACTGCTAGCCTTTTCTCTGATCTGTTCATAATGCTTCCTATATTTTTTCCCTTTGTATATCCTTTTGGCAATAATAGAGAGAACTTTTGTCCCATATTGCATAGATGGAAGTGATGTTTCTGGTAGTGTTTCCACTGGTGCAGGTGACATGAAATTATTAAAGCAAAAGGTCCTGAATTAGTGAGCTTTATGCAAAGAATATAAAATTTCACAAAATAATTTCACAGAGACTAATTCACGAGCATCTCTCCCAAGACTGAGCTGCCTGTGAAAATATATGTCATGGATTATTTACACTAAACCATTCGGGCAAAAGGTCCCCATTGCTAATACAGCCCTGGCATTAACTTACTTAGCAAACTTAGGGACATTCAATGTATGGCTCATTATCTCTGGAAGCCATGCCTACCACCGTTTTAATTAGATATATTTTGAGCAAGTCTTGCTGAGGCTGACTTGGGCACTGCTATTGGAACTCAGGAGTTGTCTGTGCTGAGTTTCTAACTTCAGTACTACTGTGAAAACTTTATCAAGATGACCAGATTTACACACCTGCAGAAGAAAATGAACTATCCAGTTTAGCATTAATATAAATTTAGGACGTCCTGGATATTCAGTATTGTATACCAACCAGATATCTATCTCAAAACTGGCTGTAATATAAAATATCAGAGAAATGCTTTTGGGTTCAGAGAAAACGCAGATTTCATTACAAATGTCAAGGTTCAATTTATGGTTTTGCAGCATGATTAACCTGGATAAATTAAGGGCTTGAATTATAATGTACTTTGGTGGGCATAAAGGGTCCGAAAACAAACTCCAAGTTTGGTGTGGTGTGGTAAATGATACTATGAAAACTTCCTGGTGACCAAAGTCAGCTGGTGGCTTGGGTCAGCATTTCACAAGCTGGTCTTCCGTTCATTTGCTTCCATAAATCATTATGATTCACCATCATGATGGTGAATGGTGGCATGAAAAAAGTCATAGCTATGTACTAAGTGTTAGTTTGCTGTTTGATACCTGGTCTTGTTATGTGGGATGACCATGATGGTTGTGAAATGGTGTAGAAGTTTTTGCATTTCTTTCAGTCTCTCCATCTTAAACTGATTTTGTTCAATCCCTACTACACAAACATTGTTCTTATCAATATAAGTGCTGCTAAATAATAGATAACAAAAATGTGTCTGAACCTTAGCATTTCAGACATTATACCATAAGCAATTCATGCATTACAGAAGTGACTAGATGTCCTACTGTCCTCTTGCTTACCTTGCCCTGGGCTAGCATTTATTCCCATGTGTCTCATTGAAGGTTTTCAGGTAGTATGACTCAAGACCCAAAAGTCTTTTGCCTCTCCAAGTCAGACGATCAGTACCAGATGGATTCCCATGGGACACTCCTGAGGGCTGACACACTCATTTCTCCCAGGTCAGCAAACATTCATGGAGGTCTCCTGCATCCACAAGTCTCACCTCTGCTAGTGACCAAGGCAGACTGGACATGATTAAAGGAGACTATGGCTCAGCTGATTCTCCTGCATTGCCGTGCCCTACTAGAGATAAACCATGTGCAACAACAGCTCAAGAAGCAGCTCTTATCCAGACATCACTCACATAATTCTGACTACAACATGTCCACTTCAGTCATTAACACTCTATATGAGATCATATGAGTTTGGTTAATGTGCCTGAGGTTTTCTTAAGGAGAGCTCTTTTTAGTGCTGAGACTTCTACTTAAGACTTTTTACCCCAGCATGACTTTTTGGTAGTTTCGTCTTTGAGATGGCTAATGCTTTGGCAAAGGTGAAGATGGTATTCTCAGCTGATTCTAACCAAAATTGTTCAATGGCAGACATGAAACATTCACCTAACTTTTAATTTGCCTCCAGCCATAGTGCTTTATGGTGGTTTAACTGCAACCCCAGAAATCCCACCATAGGTTTCACCTTCTTCCTTTTGTGAAGCACATCTTTAGGCAAGTGAATAGGCTTAAGGAGTGACTGGACACGTCCTCCATCATGGACAATTAATACAAATCAGTACTATTTCTTCTTTGATCTATCTTCCAGCAAACAGATGTAGGCTCCAAAACAGCAAGAAAATGAGCATCATCCCATTTACTCATTTCGCCATGGCATGTTGGCTTTGGGCAAACCTTTGATTTGCCCATAAGTTCTGGGTCCAGAAATAAGTTCAGTTCTGAGAACAGGCTTTCTCTGTTCTCATTTACTCTTCATCCTTCATACTTGTTTTCACTCTCTGTAAATTTTGAAGACCCAAAGTCTGTTTCTCCAGTTGACGTGGTTGTTTTCTTATACCTTCTCTGCTGTTTTACAGAATCATACAACCTATTCTAGTAACCACTTAGATATATGTCAAGAAATTTTCCTAGTGAATGAAATTAGTGTCCTTAATTAGGCCATCTCTTTTGGAAGGCATTAGTGACATTAGAACAGGGTGTTTCTGGCTGATTACATTAGTCAGATGAATTCAGAAAGCAAAAGCAATGTGAAACCAAACTCTGCTGGTGGGACAAACTGAGGAGTGGGAGAGCATCTACACTTGCCTGATAAGGTTTCCATTGCTAGTCAGGCTGACACACTCTGCTGCATGTATCTCACACCAGCAGTGGCTCCATTCTGTAAAGAAACAGCTGCGATGGCTTTAGAGATACTTAATTAATAAAGCAATTTGGGGAACCTATCATCACATGGAAAGAGTCTGGTAATAGCTCTTCCTTCAACTTGGTAGCTGCAAATGAACCAGTTGCTTTGTTCTTCCTTTTCACTGGTGTTACAAGATCAGATAAACTGTACTTGGGCTGTCACCTTCCCCAGGGTATTATTTGGGATTTCTCAATAATACTGTAATGATTTTTGATGTTTCTGATACTGCTCTTATTTTGCTAGATACAGAGGCTCCTCCCTACATCTGATCACGTCCACACCCTCTCTTTCTGTGCTCACGTTGTGTCTCTACGTCTTTCCATGCCGAAAAACCCAGCTCAGTAAATGCAATAATGCCATGGTCTCCACATCATCTCTTTAAATGTGCTTCAGCCACAGTTTCCTCTTTAAACACTGGTTTTAGTCAAGCTTTTTCCTAATTTTAATAAACATGAACTACTTAGTTACAAAACAGCTGATCTTCCTGATTTGTAAACTGCTCTCAGTTGCGTCGAATTTGTCCAAACAACCAGTTCCATATTATCCCATCCTCCCTGCTCAATATGTAGTCTTTTAGCCAAGAGCTTTCCCCTGAACACACATTTTGGGGATTTAGATCTGCATTGCCCGGCACACATCTCCAGGATGAACTCCTGTCCTGGAGAGTTCACACAGCCATCCCCTGAGCTCACACCCCACCCAGCCCTGCGCGGGAAGTGTTGGAGGTGTACAGGCATCTCCTCCTGCTGGCTTCAGGGGATGGGTCACCAGGAGGAGACAGGGACTGTCTTCTCCATGTCACCAATCAATGCATATAACGTAGCTGAGCCTCTTCATACAACATAAGGACGTGCAAAGAGAGGACTGAGCTCAGCAGTCCTTGGCTTCCCAGTGGGAGGTGGCTATTCCCCATCTGCCTGCCTCCTCGTTCACGACACCCCTGGCTGGACAACCTCAGCTGGTGGTCACTCCTCGGTCGGTCGTCGGTCGCAGTGGTAGGAGCAACAGCACAGGTCTGGAGCACGGTGCCCAACCTGCCCAGAGGATGTGGGGAGCAGAAGCCAGGCTATCCTGGACCCTTGTACCGCTTTCCCGTGGCAAACGCAACAAGCTGGCACAACCGAGGTGACAAAACATCTGCTGTGACTGCATCCACATAAATCAGGCTAAAAACACATTTTCAGATCATTCAGGGATGTGATAAAAAAAAGAAAATCAGGCTCTTTTGTACTGTAAATATACCTAGAATATAAAAGGCAGGCGTCGGCTGTTTAACGAGGGCAGAAGCAACACACCACGCGTTATGGTGCCAGGGAGGCTCACCAGCGGTTATAAATTCTCAACCAACCTGCTGCTGCGGTTTATTTTGAAGCCTGAAAGCTCCTCTGCCCAGAGATCACTTTTCTCCCTTCTCTAAAGAGGATTTCTAAATAAAAAAAGACCTTGCCGCAAGCAGCTGCCGGCTAACGTGCCGCGCAGCACCGGGGTGAGAATGGATCCCTGAGCCCTGGCAAAACCACAGCCCTTGTCAGCAGCCGTGAATGAAACTGTCCCGGGGAATCCGCGGAGCAAGGCTGCGTATTTAGGGAGCTCAAAAGAGAGTCGAAACAAAACCGAGCGGAGCAGGAAAAGCAGCCGCGGACGTGTCAAAGGGCTGCCCACATGGCTCCACCGGAGGCCGGCCCGAAGCCACCGCCACACAATTGCTTGTGAAGCTCACAAAGGAGCCAGATGCTCCTGTCAAAATTATACCTTCCGCAAATCAACATGGGAAACCTGCCACCACCCCGCCTAAAAGGAGGAGAATTGATACCGTTTTCCTGACTAAAATAATATCTTTTCAGTGAATTAGCTGAAGAAAGAACAAGAGCTGTTTGCTTTGGACAAGTATATTTCCAAGCATGTCAGCCCCACAAAAGCACAATTCTTTTGCTCTACTTTCATGCGACCCTGAAAGCAAATATCTGCTGGATATGATGGGGCTGGCTCCACATCTCCAAACAAGGCGAGGGAGCTGGTGGCAAGTGGGATTCTTCCGTTGCTCTGAGCTAATAGAAATTAGGAAGAAAAATGCAGTTCTTGTCTTGGCTGGCTTTGAACCGTACTTAACTTTTCATTCACAACATGCTTCTTGTATCCACAAAGCTCAACAAGGCAGTGAATATCATTGGCCTGGTTCAGAGACGAGAGGGAAGCGCGTTGCCCGAGGTCTCGCCCCACGTCACAGCAACCTGGGGCAGAACCTCAATCTCAGCCACGGGGGCCACATCCCCCCCCCCTCATTTCCAGTCCTTTCTGTGGTGTTTTAAACATTGATCAAAATTTAAGCTAGTAGAGGGCGTGCCTGGATCGTCTCATAGTCTCACAGCTTGTTCTGGTCCTCAGATTAATTGTTCTAATTAGCTACTCCACAGGCAAATAAATATATATTGACTCTTTCTTCATTTCAGAGTTGGGGCCAAGCGTGACTCAGAAAAATAATCGGCTGTGACTTCCTCCCCAAATTTGCCACCCAGCTAGATTGTAAACATCGCAGCCCAACTCCCAGCTCATAACACAGGGAACCAAACTCACTCAGTGTTACTGGCTGTTTTCTTCTCCCTTTTTTTTAATTTCAGAAGAGGATCGTCTTAATAAAGAGTATAAAACCCCATATATTACAGCATGCAGAACTGCATTTCTGCAGCCAGTACAAGAACAGGAGGAGGCATTGCCAGCCTTTCCATGGTGTAAATCAGCCTCATCTTCTTGGAGACCCGAAAGTCAAAGAGGCTCAAAACTGGCCTAGGAATTTTACTGGGACAAAAGATTTTGGTTAGAAAACTCACTAATTCGCAGTATAGGAAAGAGGATTTTTGGCACAACCTCCTCTCAACCCTTCTTTATATTTTTAATGATTTTTCAAGATGAATACGTTTAGTGTGGGAAAACTTAGCAGTCAGCAAGTACAATATCCCCTGTATAGTGTGGGCTTGGCGTATCTATTGACTATAGATCAGACTGCATGGGCAGCGCACTTACTGCATCTCTGTTAATAAAGAGCATATAGTTTCACAGATAACTAATGACAGAGTCATTTTCCTGGCTTTGCTACGTGCTCTAACAATTCCTGTGGTGTTTCTAACCTCTCGTGCTGCTGCAAGGCTGCACCTTGCCTTCCAGGGGCTTTTACACTCACCAGAACCTCCTTTAATTCTCCAAATTGAAAATGAGGCAATAACTGCCAAGTCCAGAAACACCTACATAAAACGTTAGCTGACTATCCTGACAAAATTATAAACGTTTGAAGAAACAATGAGAGTTTGATGATAAAAATAGATCACAGAAAGAATTAGAAAAACGTGAAAGAACAAGATAAATCGTCTGTGTCAATTCACCGTTGTTATTAACGTATAGCTCACATTGGGCTTATTTGTATTTATGCTATAGCGTTTTATTGTGATGGCAATAGAAAAACCTATATTTTAGAAGCTAACTAAATACTAAAATTTTAACTCAAGTAGAAATGTATTCGAGCTGTCAAATTTGACCTCAATTGGTCATTATCTTGTAAATTATGAACACCTGAAAAAGATTAACTCCTAAATTTAGATTGAAATTTCGGGGGAAAAATATCATATCTCCAAACTAGTAACACTCTAATAATTTCAAAGACCATCACTGAAGCTCTTATGGACTGAAATTGCCCACTCCTAGTTGATCTTTTTTTTTTTTAAGTTTTTATTTTTAAAAGAGCAGTGGAGAAATAGCCTTGGAAAAATATTGAGCAGTGTATGGGTATTTGTAAGAACAAAAAGATTTCCGTCAAGCTTCATATGTGTTGGGAAGGATCTCTGTTAATTAAAAACAAATCCAGAAAATTACAGCTGAATTGAAGAGAGTCTTGCAAATGCTTTTCATTTCAAAATCTGTTGATAATTACAAGACAACTGCAATACAGTTAATCTTGTAAGGGAAGGACAGACAAACAATATAACTGTTGGATGGAGAGTAGATAGGTAGATAGACACCTAAAATGAGAAAGCTATTCCCAGCAGAGGTAAACAGGAGCAGATTAGAATTGAAATATTTCAGCAGAAGCTAAGCATGTCCCTGTCAAATACATTTTTCTAATATTAACTCTGTACTGCCCAAACGTAATCTACCAAATCCGACACAATTTATTTGCTGGAATAAGGTCTTCAAAACGACTTGCACGAGGTAGATGTAAAAGTATCTGGGCAAAAGAGTATCATGACATCAGTTTAACTTTTATCCATAGTTCCCATCTACGCCGCTTCTGTCTTATTTAGTAGTTGGAAATGATTTCTATGGATGAATCACACCACCTCCTGATTCCCTAGGCAGCCCCACACACCTAATGCAAAGAGGGGATGCTCTAGAGGGGTTTTGATTTGTATTTTCCTGCTGCAGCAGCATGTGTGTGCCTGTGCACATGCGTGTTCGCGTGCGTGGCGGCGCGTGTGCGGCACAAGGAGAAGCCCTGAGGCTGCTGGCAAAGGAGCCGGCGGTGGGAGCAGCACCAGGACCACCACCCGCTCCCCCCAGCGCGGCTCCGCTCCCTGCCCATGCTCCCACGGAGGTTATTTACCTACATCCCACACAGCAACGCGAGTTTTGTGCACACTCATGGGCTCCCTTCCACGCATTTTATTCCATTTAGCATTTTATTGATCATTTGGGAGCAGAATGAATGCTAATCATTAAGTTTTATAGGAATGTTTCTATTACGTGAAGCCTTACAGCACATGTGCTGAGTTAAGGGATGCTGCCTATGTAAATGAAAGATAATTCCACATTAAAAAGGCATTTTCTGGAGCATCTTTATTCAGTTACATTTCAGCTGATCTAAAGTGCTCCTATCAGCACTAACTGAGAAGGGTAAGGCTTAGGAATGTAAGTGTAGATAATAGTTTGCTAGGCCAGGATACTATTTCTCTGCCATGGATTTCAAAAAGACTTACTGTACACACTGGTTCTGGCATTTGAAACTCCAGGCTTAGCTGGGGGATGGGGAGAGACTTGGGGGGGGGGAAGCATTTAATATGAACAAAACATTTTTTTGTGAAAGGCAGATTCCTTTTTTGTTTCCATGTGCCATACAGTCAGCATTTTTTGAGTCTTTACTGATGCTCTCACACAAGCAAAGTGACTCTCGAAAATGCACCATTACAACTTAATACATCCAGTATGTAATTTGTACTTAACAGAAAGATATTTAGGACCATTTGCCTCAGCCATAAGACTTTCAGCTGCACAGTGGGAGGTAGTGCTTCAATGAAACCTTTGTTTTTAATCTTCTGATACAGTCACTAAGGCAGTTGGCTGGCTTTAAAATTACATCAGTCTTCTTTTTAATCTAGGGTTTGCAAGCAGCAGTTAGTTTGGGGCATCCACCAAAGCATATCATTTCACGGGCAGAACTACCACCCTTTTTTTTTGTTTATTTTTTTTTTCCCCTCTAGTGTGTAGGAAGCACCAAAATCAGTCTCTAAAAAGGAAAAGAGGGAAAAGAAGGAGGAGGAAAAAGAAGAAGAAAGTTGCCCGGCGAGCACGGATATTCCCGGGGCCGCCGTCCCAGCCGGCGTGTACAGTGCCGCGCCGCTCAGTCATGTTTACTTTGTTTCCTCCTCTTCCTAAAATTAGATTACGATTCCCCGAGCGAGCACAATGATGCCGAAGCCGGACAACCCCGGGTCTGAATCACTTCAAAGCAGCCCCCTGTTTTCACCGAACGTCACCTTTCGGAAAGCCCCCGGCTCTGCATAAGCGAGTTGGGTGGCAGCGGGTCCATCATATAAAACTGTTGCCTAGTGTTCCTCTAAGCTCTGCCCTCCTCTGAAAAAAAAAAAAAAAAAAAAAAGGCAAAAGAAAAAAAAAAAAAAGATCCCTCATAATTCAGGCAACAGCTGGAAAGCTTAGCTTAATGGTCTGTGCTTAAATGTGGAAGGTCACAGGGTGCTGATCTAAGGAGCGGAGAAGTCTTGCTCAGCCGACTGTTGACACTTAGTAAACGGAGGAGGAGGGGACTGTGTGTGCATCTGAGAAAGCCATACCCCGGCCGGCGAAGAATAGGAAGCAACTTCTATTCAAGATTTGCAGGGGTCCTGGACCCAGTAGGGAAAAGCAACAAGGCCCTTCACTGCCTCTAAGTTACCTTGTATTATAACAGGATTAAAGTACATTTAGCTTCTCTATTAGCATACTTTAGCCCCATTTAGGCTTACTTGATGTTTCCGATGGCCTTTGATCAGCCTTGCATGGTGCTGGTCAGCTTCAGGACACAGCAGTCAAAAAGCGAGACTGTGAAATTATCCTGATGTTGAATCTCACAGGAGATATTTCTGGCTGTTTTCATTCACTCGTCCCCAATATTCGAGTTTCTTTCTCTCTCTCTCTCCTCCCCCCCCCCCCCCCCC
>JAOTQQ010000079.1:10084495-10135363 GCA_026546715.1 Gallinago undulata
GAATTAATTCCTTCTTTTGCTGTGCTGGTTTGTGTGGCTTTTGCTTTACCTATTAAACTGTCTTTATCACAACCCATGAGTTCTCTCACTTTTACTCTTCTGAGTCTTTCCCCCATCCCATCGGGGGGAGTGAGTGAAACTTTTCCTTGACCTGACTGTATATTAGAGGATGTTTCTGTGATCACACAGCCTGTGACTGGCTCTGGCTCTGAGGGGACATGGATTCCAAAGGAGATGTCCTGTAGCACTGAAGCTCTCTGCTGTCTGCCCAGTTGTGAGCTCCAACAGAGCCTTTTCCTCAGGTGAGGTACATCTCTACCCAGAGACTGATTTCCACTAAATTCAGAGCAGAGAATTTCATCTGCAGGCTCTAGCCCTCTGTCAAACGTGGCCAAGAGCATCCGGGGGGGGTCAAAAGTTCTGACACAGGAAGGACTACATCAAACCACAGGAGCCGAGTGTGTGACCCTGGATTCAGCCCGAAACCCAGCTAAAAGAAAATTAACAAAACAACACAGGAACAAAAGCAATGATGAAATTTCAAAAAACAACAATAAAAAAAAATTGGGACGCACACAAGTGAGAAGAATTTTAAGCGAAATAGCAGAAAGGAAGAGCAGTCCATCGCGCACCGACTCCCCGCGCCATTCCCTTCCTGCCTTTCCTCGCCCCCTCCCTCCCGGCCCACACGGGGCCCTCCCAGGCCCTTCTCTCGGCACCGCCCCCTCAGCGGGACACGGCACCCGGAGCGGCTCCCGCCCGGTCACCTCAGCGCTCCCCCGGCCCGGTCACCTCAGCGCTCCCCACGCCCGGTCACCTCAGCGCTCCCTCCCGTCCTGTCACCTCAGCGCTCCCCCGGCCCGGTCACCTCAGCGCTCCCCCTGTCCTGTCACCTCAGCGCTCCCCCGGCCGGGGCCCCGGTACGGGCGGGGAGCGCCCCTCATCGCCGCTCCTCACGGCCCTTCGGCGCTCCCGTCCGCCCCTCGTCACCTCCCACCACCGCTCCTCACGGCTCCTCACCCCCTTCGTCGCCCCTCACCGCTCCGCATCGGTCCCGCCCGCTCCTCACAGCTCCTCTCCGGCCGGGCCTCCCGCTACGGGGGGTCAGCGCCCGCCCGCCCCTCACCGCCGCCTCCCGCCCGCCCTTCACCGCCCCCCGCGCTCCCCGCCCCGGAGCCGCCCGCGAGCCCCGGCCCTGCCGCCCCCGCCGCAGACGGCCCGGAGCCCGGCCCCGCCATGGTGCGGAGAAGGCGCGTCTCGCCGTTCCCGCCACCGAGCGGGCGCCCTCCTGCAGGTACGGTCGGGGCCGGGGCCGGGGCCGGGGCCGCCCGGGCTCCTGGCGCGGGAGGCGCTCCCGCTCCGCGGCGGTCACTCTCCTCGGCGCGGGCGGGCGCCCCTCGGGTTGCGGCAGCCGCCGGGGGGTCTCTGAGGGGCCGCGGCCGCCGCAATCAACCGACCCCTCCAAAGGCAGTCGCAGGTAGCGGCGGCCGCCGCGGAGGGCCGGTACGGGCCGCGCCGCGCTTCCCCCGCCGGCTCCCCGAGAGGAAGGGCCGGTGGCGGTGCGGGAGGAGCGCTGCGGGCCCGGCGGTGTGTGTCGGTCGGGCTATCCCTCCCGGTCCCGCCGTGTGCGGGGCTGTGGGTGCTGGCCGCGGGACCCGAGCTGCTGCCCCTCGGGCCGGGCGGAGGCGGGTGTCGGGGACAGGAGCGGGTGTCCATGTTCTGAGGAACCGGGGGTCCGTCGGGTCCGGCCTCACCCCGTGCCTCTGATCGCAGTTATATTTTTGCCCCTCCGCCCCCCCCCCTGCCGAGCTGCGCCCGGTGTCTGCCCGAACGCACCGGGCGGGCATCGCTCCCTGCGGGAGCCGTGCGGGGCGGGCTCTCGGAGCGCGGGTGCGGGGCGCACACACGCACAGCGCTCCCCCTCAGCCCCGCAGCTGCCGGCAGCCCCTGCCCAGCCCCGACGGCGATGGGGCTGTGCGTGTCCCGGTCCGTCAGGAGCAGTTGCTGCCTGAAGGGCACAAGGCTCAGCTCGCGTGTCTCACCGCACCTCTAAATTCTGTGCGGTTTTATGGAAAGTTTATCTTTTTATAAGCGTGCTTTCCCATGAGTTTGTGATATAAGTAGGTTTTTTGCAGCCTCGCTTGTTGCTAGACCTCTCCTCTGTGTGTGTGGCCGGGACGGTGGAGTTGCACCCAGAGGGTCCGTTACAGCGGGACAGACGGTGCCCTGCTGCGGGACCTGGCCTGTCGCAGTTTGCCTGTCGCTGAGCTGTGTCCTGGTGAGCAGGCGACAGCCTCTGGCAGAGCGGTGGGGAGGGCAGGAGTAAGCTGTCTCAACTGTGCTCTTTGGGAACAGATGAGGCCGAAGGTGCCCCCTTTGTTCTGTCCACACCGTCCGTCCATCCGTCCGTAACCCACCTCGGGATCCTACAGAGCTCAGCGCCTTTGGAGGGGGGGGTTTGGGTTTTTATGGTTTGGGGGGGGGGAAGGAAGAGGAAACTCTGTATTAAAACTTTGACATCTCTCTTAATTGCTTTGGAAAAAAAACCCTAAAAAGTAAACCAAACAAAACAAACAGGGAAAAAAAAAACCCAAGTTACAGAACAGCTTTTTGGTACATTCCAGAAGCATCCATATTTAATGCTTCTGCCATGGATGTGTGTGAACAGGTTTGACAGCTGCTACTAGTAGCTATTTTCAAGTCAGGGAAATGATTGAAATAAGTCCTGCATTGTTTCTAATCATTATAAATAACTTTCTTCTGTGGGCTTGTTGGTAGTAGACACAATTCCTTATTTTTAAACTCAGTGTTTAAATACCTTTTCCCATTTTGCCTCACTCTCCTTCTGGCTCACTCCCAACACCCTCTTCTGCTTCTTGTAAAGCTTCATCATGTTTAAATGTCTTTGCTTAAATGTGTGTCTGCATCTCTTCACCTTGCTCAATTAAAACTATAAAAAAATGCTGTATCTAGAAATCACCAGTCTTGCATGTGTGTGCTTAGGGAAGGTCCCAAATCAAATGTCTTGGATCCAAATTCAGTTACGTTTTGTTATCTACTTCTAAAATTTTAGTTGGGTTCCTATTTGCAGTTTATCTCCTTACAAAAAGCCAAAAAATCTAAGCACCTAATAAGCTGTAGAAGAATATTTGTGACAATTTTCTCTGGTGTGCTGAATGAACTTGCTGTAAGGGAATGTGGTGTCAAGAAGACATCAGTCCAAGATCTTAAACTAGTTCAGGATGTTTGGGGTTGGTTGTTTATTTGGGTTTTTGAAAATCCTTTGTAATTCTTGTGTAGGGATGCCTCTCATATGATCTCCACTGATAAAGACTAGGAAGAGTTCCACACCTTGTGACTTGAGGGTGTTTAGAATCTTGATTCTGTTTACTGGTAGATGATTGGAAATGGTCGATACTTCCATTTCAGAGAAGACTTTCCATTTTGCAGTTAGATTCCCTAAAGATTTGGTTCATTCTAGATCTCTAGTGTATTTGCAGCTGTAAGATGGCTGGGTGATTCATTTGCTGCTTATACAGTGGTATAATTAACAGTATGGATGTAATTTGAAAAGGAAAACCAAGGCCAAGTCTAGATACTGCAAGAGCTCCAGCAGTGCAAGGCTGCTTTGGACATGACTGAAGGAGACTGCTTATTTCTAAAAGTAAATTTGCAACCAGGAAATACCAGGTGAGTAGTCAGACGATAAAAAATGGGTGTTAGTGACAGATGACCACGTCTGCTGCCCCAAAAATGGCCAAGTGCATTTCTTGTGCTATTTAGCTGAGTAATTCTTGAAACTTTCTGCCATTCCCTGTTCACTCCCACCCCCAAATATTTGAGTTTTAAAACTCTAGTCTTGATTTTTCATGATAAGAATAGGAATCTTGCTGTAAGATGAAGCAACTTCTTCAAAATAATGTGCAATGTATACCAAGTTTGTTCTGTCTTACTCTTGCAGTTTTAAAGTTTAAAATACCCTCATGAACAGGGAGAAAGTATTTCTTTCAACAAGATGTTTTAGATAACTTTACGTGTTCTTTGTTCAGAATTGAACTTTCTGACATTCCTCAGAACTTAATTTGTTATTGTTACATCGTCCGTAACTTAATAAGTGCTAATTGGGATTATGATTGGCAGATATCTTAATAAAATATAATTAAACATGTTAGGACACAAGTGCAAGATGAGTGTGCAGCTGGTTCTTACCTGCGTTATTTGCTTTATTCTAGAATAGCTTGAGCAAACCATGAAACCTTTATTGCTGTTAGTGACACTGTTCAAAAGCCTGAACCTCTTCAGAGGTTTGTTTGGTTTCCTTTTGTAAATTTAAAATGGAAGCTGCTACGTCTGAGATCTGGGGGGGAAGAATGCATATTAGCATAATAAGGTGTTAAGATTTAATATAGTTAGCAATAACCTAACCCCCTCTCACTTCTTGACTGTAGCTTTTGGAAGTTGATTGGAGTGTGCCATGACACAGAAGTTCACAGTTTTTGTTGGGGCTCTTCAGCTTTATTCTGTATATGTGTGTAAGAGTGAAGCATAGTGTTACATATTGAAAGATGATTTATTATTAAAAATTACCTGGAGTATAAGCATTTTCTTCTTCTCTAAGTATATGTAATGTAGGATATAATTCTGTAGATATTTTTACATCAGTTGTATTTTCTTCTTGCAGTCAAAGCTGGAGGCATGAGGGTGTCTAAAAAGCAAGAATATGGACCTGTTGAGAAAACGGCTAAACTTCCAGGAAAAGAAAAGACAAGGTATTGCCCTGCAGGGCTTTTCCCCCCACCCCACAGACACACTTCATAGATAACGGGCTTGGAAATAAAAACAATTCTTAATCTCTGAAGAGTTTAATTCTTAAATTAATTTGTGCAATTTATAGATAAAAGGCAATTTTGAATTAATCATCAATTTAAAAATGAAAAAAAGAAAAGAAGGAGGAAACTCAGCAAAAAAAAAACCCAACTTCAAAACCTAAGGTCAGAGCCTCAAAATGAAAGGCAAAGGCTAAATCTCTTCTCTATTGCCATGTGTAACAGAACGGAAAGGAAAACAATGTGTTGCCTACACATACCTAATAAAGTAATGGTCAAACAGTTTCCAGTGAAATAAGAATGAATTTTAGGCTGTTGTCATTCTGAAGGAAGTGAAACGCGCATCTCCCACCCGCCCTGAAGATTCTGTTATCTCCTGAATAGGTTGTATCTCCTATTTCCATCTGAATTCTCCTTTGGCTTTTTCTCTTTCTACTTCATAAGGCTACTCAAGCTCTTTTGCCCCCAGATGCTTCTACATGCTTCTACTTTTGAATACGGGAGCAGTGGCTGGTTGAAGGGGTCATCAAAACAAATATTTTCACACAGCTTTTTCAATGGAAGATGGAATGTTTTTCTAAAATATATGCACTTTTCTTAAATAGCACTTAACAACAGCTTAAGTTGTTCAGTATAAGGGTTAGAGGATAAAATTTTAATGACTTGTGGTGTTCCTGAAATTCTATTAGAGTCTGATTCCCAAATCCCACAGTGCCTAAGTAGGATTTAGGCACTCAGGTTTTTGTTTCTATTGCAATTTTAAGCTTTCTCAGTGGCCACCCAGTTCTGATGCTCCCTATCGTGCCACGTACCTTCTTTTCTGCACAAAAAGTTCCCTTTAAAATCCTGCAATTCTTTTGGGGCATACCTAGCAGCACACGGTTATTGCAGAGTACCCAGACCCCTCGCAATCGCTGTGACGTTCAGAAACCAGACAGTGTGAGACCAAGTTTTTGTTTAGAAGAGTGATCCAGTGATTTGCTCTTGAACAGTCTGCTGCGTCCTGATAGCTATGACCTTGCCGTGCAAGGAGGTGGTGCACATCTCCTCCTCCATAGGATGGTTAAGGAATTTGTGAGTGTTAAGGAGGCTTCCTCGCCCTAGGTTTCCTGAAGCAGAGTCTCGGGCAATAATCCAAAGGGCAGAAAAAGTTGATTCAGTTCGTACCTTCACCAGTGAGCTGGATGCTTCCCGTTGAAGTTTCATAGAAAATGTTTTCATAGATAAAGACTTGAGATTTGTAGGGATAAGACAAAATGTAAAGGTTAATGTAAGGTTAAAGTACTGTTCTGGGGGAGATGGATGTAAAATTCCACTCAACATTGTAACTTGTGTGCATTTAAAACATTTACACATTATTTTGAACATTGACGAAAGGGATAAGGCGAGACTGGAACTTGGATGTCCTTCTCTAATGAATTCTCCTGTACCCAGTGTACACGTTTTTCTAGCCCTCTGAACCATCAGCGTTTTGCTGCTCAGCAGCCCAGCTCCAAGAGGAGAGCACAGTCTGATCTGGTCGGCTCGTGTCCTTTAGAACGAGGACAGCCTGGAATTCAGTCTTCCCTTGGAAACTGTAGAGCGGTACTTTAATAGGTATGGGTGGGAAACACATCTGGTTTTGCTTTAAAAGTGACTTTGTCATCTTGTTATGAAAAAGCACTTATAAGCAAATATTTTTACCTGTAGGAGGGGGCTCTGATTCCTGTCCAGATGTGGATGCCTATTGTGAAGTCCCAGCGTGGGACTAGTTCTAATAGCATAAAAATAAACTGGCACGAGAAAATATTAAATATTCTGTTGTATATCTGAAGAACAGCACTCCCTTTGAGCAGTCTTTGTATCGGTAGCTTGCTCTGGGCTTGCTGGAGAGGACTGTCCAAGCCAGGAGCACTTCTAGAATTATGTCTTTTAATAAAGCATATCTTGGAATTATCCTGAAAACTGGGTTACTCCTTCCACTGCTGAGGATTTAGGGACATCAGTTACTTTTTACCTATAAGAAATGAGCCCCCTGTACTATGGATTTCTATAGTACCCAGGTAACCATTTAAAAACTGGATTAGACAGGATAGCTAAGGGGTCCAGGTGACTTTGTTCTCATTCCCACTTTTTTTGCCACCCCAGGATTTAAGTTGCCTATATTACTTTTGATAAAGCTTCTGAGTATCTTTAGCTGCTGTTAGGAAAGCTTCCTTTATAGTTGAGTGTCTGTGGACATTGCAATCATCGTGTCAGTGTCTGTCAGTCATGGCAAAGTGCTGTCATCTAGTAACGTCGCTGTGAAATAGGTTCTTTTGCCCAGACTTAAAAGGGAAGCTGGTGGCTAGACTGACAGCTGAAATTTTTTAGAGCAAGATGTGATTTTTTAAAATGTTTTTTTCCTCTAAGATGTTGTAATCAGCTGGAAAATTTTTAAATTAACTGGGTTTAGCCATATTTAACACTGCCATATTTACATGGTTTCTTGGCAGGCTACAGAAATCACCACTGTAGGTTTTTGTTTGTGTGGTTTTCTCCTCGCCTGCTTCTCTCCTGTTCCCCAGTTCTCTGCGTGACAGTCAATGGTGACTGAACACAGTATCTGCACCGTGTTGGGGTGATGGATTTCATTGTTGGGTACAATCACAGAAGTCACAGGGAACTTTGTCAAGTACTTTAGAGCCCTTGTCTCTAAGTTCTGACTCTGATGAAATTCAGATGAGGGGCGGAATGCCAGCCAAGGGACCTGGACAGGCTGGAGAAGGGGTCCCATGTGAACCTCACGAGGTTCAGCAAGGCCAAGTGCAAAGTCCTGCCCATGGGTGGGGGCAGCCCCTGGTCCCAGCACAGGATGGGGTGGGGGGATGGAGAGCAGTACTGCCAAGAAGGGTGTTGGGGAAAGCTGGCCATGGGCCGGCAACATGTGCTGGCAGCCCTGCAAGCCCCCCACACCCTGGGCTGCATCCCCAGCCCCGTGGCCAGCAGGGAGAGGGGGGAGTTCTGCCCCTCTGCTCCTCTCTGGGGAGACACCCCCCAAGTGCTGCCTCCAGCTCTGGGGCCACCAACATCAGAAGGACATGGACCTGTTGGAGCAGGACCAGAGGGGGGCCTGTTGAGAGATGTTAGTTGTTTAGGTTAAATAATTAAGTTTTAATTAGGATAGATTACTTAGGGTTATAATATGGTGTGATTTATGCTGTTTGCCTAGCTTTGCTTGCCATGAGTGGCTGGATTTGCTGAAGCCTTTCGGCAGCAATAGACATCATTTTCCTAGCAGCCGGTACAGTGCTGTGTTTAGTCTTAGTGTATAAGGAAAAACAGTCGATAACACTGATATTTTGGTAGTGTTTTTCCCTAAGTCTGGGAGTTCTCAGTGCCTCATGTTCTGCCAGTGGGTGCAGGTGCACAAGCAGAGTAAAGCAGAAGATAAGGAGGCTCCAGCCTTCAGCAGAGACTGTGAATTAACAAGATAAGAGCAGTCAATGGTCTGCCTGGACACAGAAGAGGAATACTAGAAGACCCCAGACCAAAAATGACCATTGGACTAACAGATGTGTGAGGAGCAGGTGTCTAGATCACAAGGGTGTAATTGCCCAGGGATGTCTTTGTTCAACATCTCTCTCTGGAGGCACCCAGCCCGGGCTGACCCTGTGGCTGTACCTTTCAATTAAATTAATTATTTTTGCAAAATCCTTCCTGCAAAACTCAGCTGCAGGAAGCCCGGGGTTGAGGCTGAAGAAGGAAGAAACACACCCGAGAGCAAGAGTGTGTGAGGAGGAGGAAGGAGCCCATCAGCTCCCTGGAGTCACACACTGCAAAGAGGATTTTTTGTTGTGTTTTAATAATTTGACTTGGGGGGGGGGGGGAGGGGTGTGCGTTTGTGTTTTTTTCTGGAGTTAGAAGGTTTTTATTTTCATTGATTGCCAGTTTTCCAGGTGTACCTTTGCTCTTGTATCTTCCATGGTTATCTGATGGCATAAACAGATCTTGAATAACTTACATTTGTCAGTGTGGCAATAAATTGAAATTTCAGTAGGAAATGTGTCTTGTCTGATCTGCAGAATCATTAACTAAAGCAGTATCTGCTTGTGGAAGAATCACGTTTAAGGGCTCTGGTTCCCTGTGTGAGGGTAATAATGGTTTTTCTCAACTCCATTTTAAACTACAGAGATGTCACTGCAACTAACGGTATCAACAGGAGAATGTGGGATCCACAGCCCTTCCTGTGGCTGAACTGAATTATTTAATAGCCACAGATTTTTGGGTTTGGAATGTTGGTAGCACGGTTCTTCTTCATTGGAATATGAAAAAGTTAATGGGATAATCTGTGTGTTGGGACAAGATGATCTTTAATGTCCCTTCCAAGCCAAACCATTCTGTGATCTTGGGGTAAAAGTTCTTGCCTGACAAATGGCTGCTGTGAGAGCAAACACTCCCCAAAAGCAGAGGGTGAATTTTTGTCATGGGTCTAGATTGACTCATAATTTTCTTTATTCCAAATCTCACAGTTCTGGGTATCAGTGCTCAGCTGCTGTGAAGCTACTCTGCAGTGTATAAAGAAAAAATGCTTTTTGAGAGATTTAAGGATATATATTTTTGTATAAAACAATATACAACAGTTTTTTGCATTGTTCTATTCTGAGGCAGCATACCTTTTTTTTTTTTTTTTTAATATCAGATGGTCTTTACTATGATTAAAGGATTTAGCTACAAAACCTAAATTTCTATTGTACATCATTTTGTATTAAACCTGGAAAATGACAAGTGTTTCTCTGAGATGGAAATGCTAAATGCTTTTTTTCTTCTGCCTTACAGGGCTATTGCCAGTTTCTCAAGAACTCAGAACATGGGTGCCTTGCTGTCAGAAGTGCTGAGCAAAGTAAGTACAGCTTCAAGAACAAGATATCTGTTTGTCAGTGCCTCTCCATAAAGCTAAACATAAAAAAAAAAAAAATATCATAAAGTGAATTTTCCTTAGATTGCTGTCATCTGACGTGTAGGTTTGTCACCTACCAGTGAATATTGTTGACATGATCTATTTCGGTAGCGGTTGTGTGGCTAAAAAGTGACACTATCTGCTGTGTTTGGTGCGGTTCCTGCCCGGCCCCCAGCAGCCCCAGGGCGGTTGTGTCAGCCTGGTACAGAAAAGTACAGCCAGGTACTGAGGGGTGTCCCCGTTTTAGGTGCACTGAATGCGGGGAGGGATTATCAGTGACACAGAAGGTCTGTGGCAGAGCTGGGATTACAGCCCAGAACAAAACCTAGTCCTCAGCTCTTTATCCCACTGTGGAAATAGCTTTAATTCTGCAAGGGTCCAGCTTAGAGCTCCTGCTCCTTTTTTTTTTTTAGGCTCCTGCCTTTTCCTAAAGGCAGCTGTCTGAGGGAAGAGTGGGTGCTGAGAGGGAAGCTAATGTCAGACTAATTAGATACTGTAATGATGATGATCTGAATCTGGGAAGATAAGAAATTGAAGCGACTTGCTGTTAACTCTAGCACACTGATCTGCTCTGCTTCCTTCTCCTGAGAGCTCATCTGAGCTCATAAAGAGAGGGAGGGGAAAAACCCCAGTAGTTCACTGAAGGTAGTCCAGGCTGACATCACTTCAGGAACAGAAATTATCATTAGATGTACAGAGTCTCCATGAGTTTTATGCATTATTCACTTGAACTTTTTGTGGAGTTAGGTGTTAACTGCTGTTCTTAAACTACCTTCATATGATGGAATTTAGGAAAATAGCAGAAAAGCTGTATTCTATCACAACTTTTTTCCCTCCTCCTCTAATGTTACAGATGAGCCACAAAATTCATGCAGCAGCATTACAAGTGACTCACCAAAAGCCCCAGCCTGCCCTGGAGAAGTTCACACTGCCTAAAAGAATTTACATTATTCAACAGCCACGGAAATGTTAAGATACTCATTAAGATACTCATGTTTACTTAAAAGCAAGTTTCTATTCTAAATAGCACTTTGTGGTAAAATGATCAAAAGCTGTGTGCCTTGCATCTTCCTGTGTTTCTGTTACTGACAATAAAATACTTTATAAGAAGAGCTGCTAAATGAACTTGGGATTTATTAAAGTGCCGTGGTTTCTGTCTAACCCGGTTACTGGTGTACAGTGGTTGCTCAGCACCAGGGGGTCTCTCAGCCTCCCGTGCTTTGTGAACCCTGGCCGGAGTACTGTCACCCTCTTTCCCTGCTCTGGGTTGGCTTTTCAATGGCATGATGGTGAAGCTGCAGTGAACGTGGTCCTACATGAGCAGGCCACAACCAAAAGGCATGGGTTTGTTTTCGTTTAGGCTGAGGTGTTTGGGCTGGGTGTATGCCTTCGGCTCACGGCTCAATTAGAAACTTCACAAACTCCTGGGAAAGATTTCTGGGCAGTGGAAAAAATACTTTTTCCTTGCATTTGTTTGTGAGGCTGGGATGCAGTTGGCAGGAGGAGGTGGGCGAGGAGGGTCCCTGTGCGACCCCCTGGGCTAGGAGGGGATGAAGGACGTGCCTGAGCTGAACCTGTGGGATGGGGGCAGGCGGGAGGGAGCTCAGACACCATTCTCACGCTGAATTTAATTCTGCTAGGACTGCTTTCTCTAAGGGAGTGATTGCAGATTAATACGCTGCTCAATTTGTAGTCAAGGAGTCCAAACAGACTTAATACGAAAGGTGATGCTCAAATAATGTCTGTCAATGATGAGTTTTTTATAGTGTGCTTTCCACAGGACTACAGTGGACGTCTCTTACAAATGTGAAACATGCTGTCTCCGCTCCCTCTTCTCCAGAGGGGTCCCAGGTGGGTTACCCAGAACTGCAGGTGAATGTCTGCTTCATTTCATCCATCCACAAAATGTAAATAACTTTATGTGTTGTTTAAATTTGAAATTATGATCACAGGACATGGTGATTAGTAGCACATGCAAAAGATAATTTGGGTACACCTTGAATAAGTAGGAAAAATTAAAATAGTGCTGCTCCTATGAAGACAGATATGGTTTTTCTCCCATATTCCTTACCTGACTGGTAGCTGCTTGTAAAACATTGCCACTGTTCTCCTGGGCAACAGCAATGTACTTTACAGATATTTGAGTTGCGGGAATGGGATTTGGAAAACAGCTAGTTGTGCCTTTATATTGTGAATAGCCCACCTGCCACTCACCAGGCTGGCTGCATAGAAATGAATGTCAATAGGAATATAAATGAGTAAGATTTGGGTTAAAGCTGTCCATTGTGTGAAATGATGATTCCTGCTGTCAAGGGCAAACCAGCACTGTGTGCTCTGACATGTCCATGGCTGAAACATTCTCCCAACAGAAAGAAAAGTAGTAAAATCTTTACAATTCTAATCTTCATCCCTCTTGTTTCTGAAGAAAATCAACGGCTGGTGAAAAATTATATAATCTGATTCTGAGGGCCTCTACGAACATTATATTCTGTGAAGGAATCTGCTTCTGAAAACTTATTCATATCCTGGCCAAGGATTTAATGGAAAATGAGACCTTGTAGGAGAAGGATTGTCTTTTCTGGAGTTATCCCCAGCCTTGCTCTGGGTGCCAGATGAATGAGGCACCCGATTGTCCTGCCCAGGCTGTGACTAACCTACACCTGAGCGGGGTGGCCATTTGAACACTTGATTTTGCAGTTTGGTTGTTGGGGGTTTTCTAATGTTATTTAATCTGTTTAAGGCTGCTGCTATAGGACATTACTTTTCATGACATAAGCAATGGCTGTGTGACTACCTGATTGATGGATCTGACAGTTCTGTTTAAAAGGTCCTGGGTATTACTCTGTGCAGGGCACATTTAGCAAGTTCTATACTATAGAGATGAATTAATTAAGTATTCATATTTGTATAGAGAGCAAACTAAACTCTTCTGCATAATACCTTTAATAATTAAGAACAATATAGCATGCTATAATTAAGAGCACTCCCTCTTCAACCAAGTCACTCTTTTACTCACCTGTTGTATTTTGACAGCTGCATTATCAGGTGCATTATTTTCCCTTATTTATTTCTATTTATTAAGATGTCCTGCTTATGACAATATTCTTAGTAACAAGAACCAAACAACGAAACTAAAACAGTATTTTGAACATGTAAATAATAGGCAACTTAGTTTTTCATCCTGTTTGTGCCTTCCAGTCTGTATCGTTTTAGTTTGTGTTTGCAACATCGTTGATGATACTGTGATGAATCGGTTGTATCTTCTGTTTTAGGGGGTTTGTTTTAATTAGTTCAAGTCTTAATTTAGTACTTTACTTTCATTATTTAAATATGAACTACAGCTAAAGTCACAACATAAGGAACAAATGCAGTTGGTTTGCTAGAAAAATCAAAACCTTGCAGGAAGGCTGTTTCCGGGCTTCTGACGGGTTGTTACAAACGAGGAGGGATTCAGCAAGAATGGCCTGGCTTCGAGAAATTACTTCTTTTGTTGATCTTTATTTCATCATTTTGATGGACACGGTGCTGGTTAATGTGCAGTTGTTTTTGTCTGTAGCCCTCCAACACCTCCCAGAGACGGGAGTGACTGCAGCCAAGTGGCGATGACAGCGGTGAGGTTTGGGGAGGTGTGGGTTGGTCCAAGGCGTTGGCAGAGCTGGGAACGTCACACCTTCTGTCTGACGGCCTGAGCAGGACACGCGTGTGCTGGACCCCCCTGCAGGGGTGGGCTTCCTCCTGGGCAAGGGAAGCCCCTGCCCTGACCCCGGGCTGGTTGTGCCCGACAGCTCTGGGGGAATTGGTGGTGTGAATTCTGACTGCTCTGCAACGAGCCATGGCACGAAGGGCACGGACGGGTCTGGATTGAGAGTAGGGGATTTCTGACTCGTGTGAAACTGCAGCAGGTGGAACAGCAAAGAAATGGCACCTGGCAAATCTAGGAAGTTACAATAAAAGAGAACTATAATGAAAGACCTAATTTTAATAAATATTAACTGCTGTTGAAAGCCTTTGTCCCTTCCAAGAGGTACCTGTTCAGCCTGTTCCTCCCGAAGCAGTGTGCACAGATTTGCAAACCATTTCAAGCTCAGTAGCCTCTCCCTGCTGTGCAAACCCCAAAAGCCCAAGCATTTACTGAGCTCCTCTTTAGTGCGCGTGGTAGACACGTATGTGTAAGAATGTAAAAAAATCCCTTGGTCTCACTGGTGTCCCCTGTGACACTTGTTGCTGTTGAGCATAACTCCTGTAACAGGTTCATGGTAAAGCACCTCTTGATTTGGAAAGCCTCGCCGTGCTTGGGGGTGACTGTGTCAGCATCATGCCGTTCCTCCATCTCCTGGACTGTCCTCTCCTCCTCTTAGATTATTTTATTAGCAGAAATTTCAGTCTGGCACTTAATTTGTAACAGGCCATTTGTTACATTTGTAATTGAAGAGAAAGTCTGTGACAACTCTGAATTCTGAGTATTGCTGACTCTCCAGCAAAGAGAGACTCTCCAGTTGTTTGCTAACACTTAAGAGTTTATAGAGGTTTGTGGCTCGTGTGGAGAGTAGTGTAAGAAATGTAAGTAGTTCCTGATTATGACACGTACACTGTTTTTGCCACCAGAGGCTGCTCTCTGCCCACAGCTTGTTGGGGTTCTGCCAGCTGAGCCAGCCTCCCAGAACACTGCTGTCACTGCTGTTTCCTACAAGGACATAAATTTTAAGCTGCTGGAAAAGTTTCAAAGAAAAAAATAATAGATTAGTTGATGAAAGCATCATTTGTTATTTCACAGAGGACGTGAGTCCCGAGAAGCTGTAAAGACACAAAAGGCATAACTTGCCAATAACAAAAAGCGGTGTCTGATTCCCCATCCCCTCGTGTTCTCCGTGCCCACAGCTGGACAAACGAACCGTGGCACAAGGAGTCGGGGGAAGTGCCTTCTGTGCTGGTGTCGGGTAAATCCACACGGTTACGGCTTGCTGGTTTGGGAGATGCTTCCGTGTGATGTTTCCAAATGCAGTCACTGGGGAATGAACCCATGGCTTCCTGAGGACTGAGGGGCTGGGCACGGCACTTCATCCAGCACTCACCTATGGAGGGATGGAATGTCTGAAACTGGCTTCATTGGTGCACAGGGCTTTTCTCTTGTGTTTTTGGTTTTCTTCTAGTGATTGTTTCAGAAGTTATTTTTCTATAAAGGAATGATTAAGACTTTTCCTAAACTATTATAAAAAACGTTTCATATAATAGCCATCATTTTATTTGCATGATGTGCAATTACTGTGGACTGAAATAGAACAGTCACTTAAATGAAGATTGACTTCAAAATGTAAATCTGAACTTCTACTTTCGTTGTTCATAACTTTAAATTCCTTCTAGTTTAAATTTTCCATATTTGGTATGTTTTTTCAAAGTCAGAGTTGGAGCAGACTCTGTGCTATCTTTAAGCTACACAAGCCTGAAATATTTGTTTTTTCTATGTTACTATCAAGAAACATAAAAACCAACAAAAAGCAAGATTATCTATTAAAAAAATAGCTGAAATTGAAAACTTTCAACTTGGTTCATTCTAGGGATCTCAGCCTTAAAGAGCAAAACAAGTCAAAAGCGCAAATTTAGACTGAGGATTCTGTTGGAGCTGTTGAAGATGCCACTCCGTGATGGGTGAGTGTATAATTGCTTGTCCCCAGCCTGGGCACAGTTGGACTCCTCCATGCAGAAGTCCCTTGAGGTTTCTAAAGACAGTACTTTTAAAATATGTTAAGAGAGCCCTCCAATTATGTTGACAATTCTAGCTGCTAGTCCTTTAGCAGCAGCCTCAAACTGGCCCTGTCACTTTGAATTGTAATGGATTTAAAAAAAAAGGGGAGGTGGGGGGCAGAGAGAAAGAGAGAGATATTAAAAGAAAAAGGTAGCTTAGTGACCAGTAATAATTAGCTCCCTGTTAGAAATCAGTTCTGGCTTGTGTGCCGGTGCTGAAGCATCTATGAAAAATACTATAATTTCTACAGTGTCTGGCTTTTTATTGCTTACATTTGCATATAAATTAAATCCATATTGTAGCTTTAAGGCAAGCTAGGCTTAGAACGCCGTACGGCTCAGGGTCCTATTGTTTTACATCTACTTTCTATACTGTGGTTAAATGAAAAGGGAGGAGAAAGTAAAGGAGGGAGAAAGTCAGCTCTGTAGCATTTTTAATTGCTTCTCTGCCAATTATGGCCAAATTAATATTTAAACTTAGTAGTGCTTTGAGAAATTGTTTACGAAATCCACTTCCTGGTGTTCGATGCTCCCTGTGCCTACAGCGATATCTATATTGGAATCTTTTGTTGAAGAAAATGAAAAATAATTAAAGATAAATTCTGTTCTCTTTTAAAATATTTTACAGAAACAAATGCTGTTAATTGAACCGTAAATATTTCAGATACAGGCACGATCCTTATTCCCAACAGCAGCCTGAAAAGCCATTACTAGCCAACGTTTTTTCACCTGATGCTGTTTGGGTGCAGGAAAAGATCTCGTATCATTTCCTTCACTTTTTTGTCGCATTTTTTTGTCTTCCTCCTTTGCTTTACGCCGCAGTCTCTGCTCGACCGACTTAGGCTGGCCTGTCTGAGTTCCCGTTTCAGCGCGGCTCAGCAATCCACAGGCTGCTAACGCTAACACATCAGGACAGAGCCTGGGAAGACAAGAGACATTTGCAAAGATGAGTAACAAGAAGCAAATGGCGCCTCAAAGTCTCCCTTTAAAAATTCTTTAATGAGATACAGTACTTTTTTTTTTTTTCATCCTTTTCTTGGGCTAATGCCTAGTATGTACCAACCACTGGGCCACATTTTTAGGAAACATCTAAATCAAAAGTCAGAAGATTACACAGGGACATAAGAAAATCTTAAGATGGCAGGAGGCCAGGAAGCCCAGCTAGGCCTACCCTCTCCTCCAGTTAACAGTTGTTCTCCATAATATACTGTTTTTCTCCCCCTCTCTCTCTCTCTCCATATGCTTCTTGCTCTATTTGAAATCTGGTCAGATCGGTTGCTTCTAGAGCAGCATCTGGTAGCTTATAATATATACCCTCCGGAAAAAAAAAAAAAAGGAAAAAAATAAGTGTATTACATTTGTACAGTGCAAGACCTCGCTGGAGCCGTGTCCCTCGTCCTCATATTCGACATTAGCTCTAATAACTGCAGCACTGCTCCCTGCGGTTCCCCCCAGAGCCCTCTGCAGCTCAGCGAGGTCCCCTCTTAATCTTTTCTCTTTGCGAGGGATACAGACCTAGTTTCACTAACCGTTTTGGAGCCTCCAATCTCGAAGTCATTATGGGACTTTGTTGTACTATTTCCATTTCTGTAATATTCCTTCCGTAATTAGGTAATCAAGACTGTGCGTCTTTCCCATGTGGCCTTCCGAGGTCGATTTTATTTATCGGCTTATTTACCCCTCATTATGCACTTTACAAATTCTGGTTGCAATACCATCAGCTGGGCACCTTGCTAGTCTTCGCAGCTGCCTGCTTGCTACCCTGAGTTCCTTTTTCCTCTTTCCCATCACCCTTTTGCTTGTTCTGTCTGCATTTTGCAGCTGTTCGTAGCAATAGGGCATAGATGTTCCACACCCTTGTACGCTTGGAATTTTATGAGTAGTCTCCTATGGATGCCAACGGGAGCACGGCATGGGCTGACACGTGGGGGAAGGTGTTGGTGGGACTGGTTTAACGGGAGTTCTGGGCAGAGATAGTCCCCGGTTATGGGACTAGAGGACGCCCCATCCGCAGAAGTCCTGCCCCTGTTTGCACGTGTCAGAACTACCAGGCTGGAGATCACAGACACTGCTGTGTAACCAGTGTCAACGCAGAAGGACAGGGCTTGCCAAGTCTGCAGTAGCACTATACATACTCTTCCCAGGGCAATCGACTATCGCCTGGACTGGGCTGCAACAATAAAAGTCTCTCTTCTCTTTTCCACCACGATAAAACAATTGCCTTCAACTTACAGATACTCATCTGTATGTTCAGGGCTTTCTTATCAGTGATAAAACGACAGTCTTAAACCCTTCCCCTCGTTAATCTTTGGAGCAATAAAACTGATAACTGAGATAAAGCTCCGCTTGTTTCCTCACCTACCAAAATCTTGTGCTTCTCCTCATCTTTTGGTCCTCTGTAGCCTCTGCCTGTGTCTGGGTGAGCCTCTCCTTTACTTCAGAGCACTTTGGGTCAAGCTCGGTCTCTAGTTTGGTAGCAAACTTCCTTGCCACGTCTATCTGTGATTCTGTGACTCTGTGATCTGCTGCTCAAAACTGTTACTGTGATAACCACCGTGTTCTGGTTTCAGAGGTGGCTGCATGGCTCCTGGTAACCCACATTGTGATGACATTTCAGCACCAGGTCCTTCTGGGCCACCCCCAGCCCTCACGGCACCCACCTGGCCTCAGTGCATAGCCTTAGCTTAAATGAAGATTTTAATTCTTCTAGGGTCCTTCTGATGGGACTCACAAAAAGCACGGGGATCAGTAAGAAAATACATGCAGTGCCATTTCACAGATGGAGGAAAGCAAGAAAGACCTCCACCTCACCAGGGTCCCTGTCCCCGAAGGCCAGGGGAACCAAGGACAGCCTCACCCTCAGCGGGTACCTGGGGTACCTGGGGCATAAGCCTCATCATGTCCCGTTCAGCCCAGGAGCAACAAGCCTGACTTCCTGAAGGGGAAAAAATGTCCCTAAATTCAGGCTGTCTGAGCCCTTTATTCTGTCAGAAGTCATCTGTGGAAAGGTTTTTTCCTTGCCACCCAAGGCTGCCTGGTACATGGTTAATTCTCCACCCCTGTACTAATGGACTTTGTAAGACAGCACCACCAAGCTTTAGGACCATAGAGAAACTGTAGCTACATATTCAAGAGATTTAATCTACATTTTTCCCATGCCAACCTATTAGTTATTTGTTTATTCCTGGTCTCATGCTTGATGCAGTGCCCATCCTATCAATGCAAAGGTGACTCTGAAAATGGCATTTGTTAAGGGTTTTTTTGTGCGTTGATGCCCTTTTTAAATGTTATAATTTTAAGCCTTTCTCCCTCTGTTTCCAAAATAGTGAATAAGAGAAGAAAGGCTCTTGGCAACACTGACCAAGGCTTCAACTGCAACCAAACACAACTTATTTTGAGGCTTGAAAAAGTTAGATTCCTTGTTTGACATTATCTTTGCTCCTTTGCCATTTCATGTTCCTGCTCACAGTGGGCTCAATCAGAGCACAGCAGCCCCATGCCCCGCAATACAACCTGAAAGAGGATCTGCTCAAAACTGTTCACTCGTGAAATTTTCAACCAACACCTGTTGACCCATGAGATCTGAACAATTTGGAAAACTGCATTTTATAATGGCAAAACAAATTCAGTCTAAACTACACGTTATTTTATATTCTCCTATGAGTGGCTTCACTGTTGGTTAGTACTTCAGATTTTAGCTTTGTGTGTTACAAACCCCATCTTCTGGCAGTTTATCAGGTGTCACCAGTATTGGTTTCAAAACAGATATTAAATACCGCTCCTGCACCTTGTAGCTGCAGTCGTATTGAACAGCTTTTCTGCTCTTCAGCCGTCAAAAGATTATACACTGAGAATAAATTACTCAGCTGGGTGCGTTGTTTGCAGGCGAACCCAGGCAGTGACAGTATCAGCAGTCCCTGTGTTTAAAAGCATGTAAAACACTTTCTCTTTTTTTTTCTGTGCTTTACGTTGCATCCCTGCAAACAGCAGCTCGGCTCCATCCTCCTCACAAACGAGGATGCTGGCAAAGATGTGCCCAGGTATCACAGCTGTCAGCCCAGTCACTCACCCTTCGTCCTATGGATGACCCCCCCCCGAGCACTGGAGCAGGGGCTCTACTGGAGTGGGGTGCTCCGGAGGTTCCTCCAGGCAGAGGAACCGTCCCCATTTCATCCATCCCAGCTGTCAGTGACTGCCGGGCTTTGTGTGTTCTCTGGTTTTAATCTTGATCCTCGCAGAGAATAATCCACGCAATTTCCAATGATCTCCTTTCACCCATCGCTACAACTTGAATTTTCTGGTTTTATTCTTTTTCCTTCAAAGGCAAATAACATGCTTGCTAAGTATCAATAACGGTTTTCAGCAGCACACAGCTCTCTGAGGTTTCCCTTAATTTTTCTTTTCCCTTTTGTAATTTCTTATTACAAGACGCGCGTTGTCCGCTGCATCCGTGTATCGCACTGCCATTCTTCCATGGCAGCATTCCTTTGAATTGCTGAATTCCATAAGGCCAGATTCACAAACATAGCACCAAACTAGAAACCAGGCCAGAACTTATTTTATTATCTTTACTTTCCACAGCCGACACTTCCTATGATGTTTTCATACCAATTCTCACAAACAGTGAATTTTGTGCTAAAGTTGAAACAATTTAGTCAAGAGTTGAAATTTTCCTGGGGCAGAAGAAACAATAGTTCATAAATATTAAATCAGTTTGTTGAGGACCAAAAATGGTATCTGAATTAACACAACCAGTCACAAAATATCTCAGGTATCTAAATTTAAGTCTGTAAGGGTTTTTCCATCAAGAATAGAAAGCGATAGGCACAATCAAAGGGAATTCTCTCCTTCCTCATCCTCATAGGATGAAGCCCCTACTTGAGACACCAATGTCTCTCCCTTTGATAACAGAAGGAGCTCAGAAGACAAGTTTAGGTATACCCCAAACTTTTAGCTAGCTACAGCAAATATCTTACTATGGGTGACTGATAAATAATCCATTATTCAAATATGTTTGCAGAAACAATTTGTCTAACCATTTTGACAGAATAAATTTGAAGGGGGGAAAAAATCTGCTTGCAGGCAAACTGCAAGCATAAAAGATGACTAAATTCCTTTAATTAAAAAATCAGTGTAAATAAAGTTCTTGTTGATATTAAGTACATTTGTGAAGAAGAAACAGTTTAAATCAAACCTTACATATAATAAATACATGGACAGGCTTCTCACTGTGCATATGATGCCTTCATTATCACTAAATATAATTCTGATCTATTCATCTTTGACTAGTAAGGATTGGAGAACTGTATTTTTAAAAAATGCATTCTTAAAGTTAAGAAACGGGAGGTTTCTCTTCCTGTTTTGTTTTACTTTCTGGATACTTGATGGGTCCTTTGGATTTTGTTAATTCTGCCTGATACACAAGACAATCTTCCAGGGTAAAAGAGGGCGATATGTAGCACGTTTATTTGCTCTTGTGCTTTCATATAATAACTGTGATCCCCCTGTATCATCTATAGCAGATCAGGAACAGAAAAGACTGACCTGAGGTGCTGCACTTTGTCTGCTAGATCAGACATAGCGCTGAGAAACCTCCTTTCCTTCAGTGAAAGTTTGCTAATTGTAGATGTTCTCTAAATTTCTGGAGGACACAAACTCTTCTTCCAGGTCTTTCATGTCAGCGTCGTTCAATGTTAACTCAGCTTCTTGGAGAAGGGTCAGAACACTTTCAGGGAAAGAAATACAAATATCCAGCAATAGTTTGCCCTTTTCTAGGCATTTCCCTTGCAGCTCAGCCTAAGCAGATACCCAGTATTCCATCACTGTCATGCAAAAGCCTTCACTTGACTCAAATTTAAAGCAAAGGCACCCATTAAAGGTTTGTGGCATCAGCATTCAGTATCGGTTTGTTCTGTTTAAATGAGTATTGGAGATATAAGGAGAGAAATCCCTTGAAATAAAGACAGTCATGAAGAGAGAGTCCCAAGAGGTGTTTCAAAAATAGATGCTGCCATTTTTATTAGCAAAGTACAGAATCAAGAGTGGGAAAAAATAAGTTCAGAAAAATCCCTCTCCTCGTCAAATACAATTGAGAAATTTGCAAAGAGAGTCCTAAACCTAAATTACAGAGCAGAGTTTAAGATATTTTGAAATCTTACATGGCAGAACAAATTCTCTTTCCTACACTAATGGCCGTCTCTGTCTGTCTGTCAGCTCAGAGTTCAATCACGTATTCACAATAAAGTATGGGTCAAGTCCTAGAATGTCTGTGTCTTATAGTCTTACTCTTACTGACAAGTGCTACATCTAAATCAGTGTATGGCATTAAGTTATAGCCTGAAAGCAGGCTGGAGTGGTGAGACCAGTTCAGATGACGAATGCTTCTTGTCCCCCCGCCCCAGCCCTCAACCTCTCTCAGACCACTGTTGCTCAAAGACACGACGTTAAGCATCACTTATCTAATTGTAATCCATCAAAAGGGAAGCAGAGCTCAATAGTAATATTGTAGGGAACTTGTTTGGGCAAGTTTCTATCATCTGGCCTGAGTCAAAAGATTACACACCAGTAATAGAAATTTATTCAGAGAAGGATATGCTGGCATAATAAGACCATCCTGCTTCATGTAATTATAATTCATGCATCCAAAGACAGCTGTCCATCAGATATATTATATTAGCTGGCTTTGATTTCTATAATGAGTTTTATTAGTATATTTATGAGGAAGAACAGCAGCATATAAAGAAGTTATGAATAAGTTATTATGTGTGCAGAACCAACATTTGGAATCTTCTAAGTCTTGCAGTGAAGCCAAAGTCTGAATGGTTGCAGAGACCGAAATACTCCCCAAAATATGATCCATGCAGACCCATTCCAATAACCCACAGCATTAACACTGCCATTGCTTTGTTTCACAGTCATGAAATCACTGGATTTATGTAAACACGAAATCTAAATGAGAGCCTGAAAAAAGCAAAACAACGAACAAGACTGTTAAGGATTAATTTATCTCTGATACTAGATTGATGTGGTACTAAAGGATGCTCCTTCAAGTACAAGAACTGGTACTGTTTGTCCTTGTTTCCCACAGACAAGACATGCAGGCCCTGCTAGATGAGATACAGTGAATTTAGAGAGTTTCAGGGTGGTCAATTCTTCTAGCAAAAAAAGTGGACAGTGATGAAAATGTGGGACCAAAGGAAAGTGAAAGGCACTGAAATAACTGTTTGTGAAGGCTAAGAGGAAACAAGAGCAGTCAGTGATGCAGTTAAATAATTAAATGATACAGAGGAAAGTAAAAAAGGGCAAACTCTAGGTCCCAGAAGCTCTGGAAATAAATACCATTGGAGGCAATTTTCTATAAGCCCAATACCTAAATGTAAAAGGCATCAAAAAGCCTTTTAAATAGTTAACTACTATTAACTGTTAAATGTTAACTACTGTTAACATTTGTGAAACCTGAAGTGAGACAGCTGATTTTGAAAATATTTCTCCTTCAACAGGATGGTCTTAGACCATACCTACTGCCATCTGTAACCCTACCTTTTCCTCCTCAAAGACTGCAAAGAGCTGCCTTCTGTCAAGCTAAACCTTTCCCTGTCCCTCAGGTCTTCAAGCCATGCCCAGATCATCCACGTCATGCTGGTTGATTGGGAGACTTCAGACAATTGAAGGCAGGTGCTGCAAGATCTAGGGGAAAATTAACTCCCGTGCCAACACTTCCCAATAAAGAGTGTCCTGTTGCCCTGTTGTACCACATTAAAGCAATTTGACCCAATACTTCAGGTTTCCTCAGCTACCAGCCAAAAGTCCAGATCTCTTGTATGGCTGGTCTGGACCACACACCGCCATCCTTCAGCTTTTCAAACTGCACCACCAACAGCTGGTGCAGTACTTTCTGCATGAAATGTCAATAGGTAGGTCACCACATCCCAAACCCTTCGCAAACCCTGGAGAGTTAAAAGAATGATTCTCATACAAAGTACCTGTGTTTAAGGGGACAAATATATGAGCAATCAAGGCAAGATCTGATTAACGACAGGGTCTGTAGGCAAAAGGACGCAGCATGCTTGCCATGCACAAATAACAAGAAGAGTTGGATAGTGCAAAAGCACAAAACCTCTTCAGTGCACATTAGATAGTCCCATCCAAACAAGAAAAGAGACCAGGTAAAAGTCCTCAATCGAGCTACAAAACTGGCCATCCTCTCCTGGGTCTACCCTCCCCAGCAAATCCATCCATCACCTGTAACACCTGTACTACATCACCACCACCATGCTTTGCTGCCGTTAACTGATCACATTTGCTGTGGTGATAGCGGAGGGTGGGGTGTCCAGCCTGATGTTTGTATCTCAATTCAATGTATACTTCTGCATTACTGGCCAAAAATACCACGTTGGCAGAAGAAGAGTTCAGCACACAGGAGCAGCTTGGTTTCACCACTCAAGCTCGCCTACTGCCTAGCTGTCAGGTTACCCTGTCAGCCTCAGTAAGAAACTGAGCAGTCGAAAGTGATCCGATTATTTTGCTATAATCTTCTCAGAAGTCTTCCTTAAAGCTGTGAGTTTCCGAGAAGGTGACAAAAGGTGGTTAGGAAGACTTTAACAACTGCTTCTTTGAAAGAAGAGAAATCATTGGCAAGCAGCGGGCCCTGCGTGACACCTGCACGGGGCTCGGAAGCAGCGTAGCCTCAGCGTCCCAAGGATTGCCCAACCTCCAGCAACACCTGTGTCCTGAAATTGTAGCAAAGATTGTATTTGACCATCAAGAACTTATTCCACCTGCAGGAAGAAAGCGGAAAACCGGTGTGGTGCTGAATGATCCTATCAGGACAGTAATTGGAAAAATCCCCACAGTAAGAGATGCTCAACTGTCACTGTGTGCGAAGAGCCTTGATGAGCCAGGTTGTTTACTGCTCACAGCCCTTGAGCTATTCACCACTCTGCTGACACTACGGGGAAGGGAACGGCAGCCATTCTTGGCCTCGTTCCTAAGCACAATGTATTGTTTCCAGAGCCCTTTATGCTACCATCACTCCAATTAGGAGCTAGGGTGCTTTCACAAATGTTCTGTCCTCCCACTTTGTCAGACGGAGATGATCTGAATACCACAGAACCCTTTTAGAAGGGGAAAATCACAGAAGAGAGCATTTAGGGATCATAATGGCAATGAGTGGCAAGAACAGATGATTACAGAACTTCATAAATTTTAATCAAAATATCAAAAGAGTGCACTGTCAGTGCAAAGATATCCTTCTCCTAATAGGAGGACAAACTAAAGCAGTAGCTTTATAACATCCTTTGATGCCCTAGGATGGCAGGACCCCCGGAGCTGACTGTTGTGTCCCACAATAGTTCATTAGTATTGAGATTCCTAATTCCCTTTATTGGATCTGAGTTTTGGCTTCTAAGATCTGACCCCTGAAGAGCCAGAAACTTCAGAGTGCTTTTTCCTACACGTTTCCTCACTTTGGGCATTTAACTCCAGACTTTTAGAAATAACACGTGCCTTCACTGCAGTGAAGGAAAAGGAATAAACGTGTTATCTCTTAGTAAAATATTATTATCATCACTCAGGCAAAGACCTCTATGACCGAATCATCCTTCACACTGCTGTTCTCCTGTAACTGTGGAGAAAATATGTCTATATTAGAGCTGAAAATTAAAGACAGGAGGATGGAAGTTACGTCTTCTGCTTCTGGCCATGTATTTTACTCAAAACGGAATTTTGTGACTCATCTTCTTCTAGTCGAGACTCTTGAACAGATACCCATTTCCCACAGGTGGATCTGAGGGGAGCATCCTCTGAGTTAGAAAAGATAAGCAACTCCACTGTATATGTAGCAGATTAAAAAAAAAAAAAAAAGGCAAACTAATGCTCTGACTACAAAGAGCTGTCAAGCACCCTGCCCAGAAACAAGAGCCCATCAGTCCAGCCATTCAGTCCTTGCACACTCTTTACTTTTCCCTTGTATTTCTCACTCCACCATCCCATAGAAACTCTCCTAGAAACTCACTGACTTCAAAAAAATTGTAAAAGGTATTAATTTCCCTTCCCCTTCTTTTTCCATATGGGATCTCAGTCTCCAGACAATGAGGGAATGAGGGACCAGGCTCATATGTCCCTTAAAACCAGGACAAAGTAATGCACTTGGAAGAGAAGATGAGAAAAGGAAGAGTTAACCAGGTTTATAATTGTTTCCAGAGAGCAATTATTCAGTCCCTAAAAACACTGGTAGAAGAACAAAATGGAAAATGAACATGGTCCCAGCAGACAAATGATTAATATTTAGGAAAGGACTATAGCAGGTTTTGATCCAAAAGAATGGGAAAAGAGCATTTTAACGAGAGTGGTCCTCAGCCTGTACAAACTCATTAGGTTTGGGGGCTACCGTCTCATAAAAAAAAAAAAAAATTGAAGGACATATTCCTATTCTGTACCCACTTGTTTTGACGCCGGGGTCTGACGTTGTCATTCCCTTTGCCAGCAGGTGTGTCTGTGAAGAGGCACAAACCCAGGCATCCCGTGCCCTGGCAGCAGAGGGCTTGCCGTGCCAGAAAAATTTTTTTTAAATGGAGAATGTTGGGTTTTTTTCCTTTAATTTTCCTTTCCCTCTGCAGCTTTCCTCAGAGCCATACCTGCGAATAATCCCTGCTCCCCTGCCTGCCTCTGATATTGGCACAGTGACGTTCCAGCTGGACACGAGCAGGTGGAAAGCATGACCAGTGGTGGTGGGGATGATGCCCATCCCTGCCAGGGGGACATGGGGAGGGGGTCTGGCCACATTGCTGCCCACCTTCGGCCAGCACCGACAGCTCCTGCATACACCTTGCACGCCGGCTTTCCCTTTTAATAAAGTTGTGGCCTCTTGGCTTTCACCACAACACAGTTTCCAGTTTTATTTCCCAAGGGTTCATAGCAACAGTAACACACAGTAGTCATAATGTGTCATAAAATAAATATTAGCAAAAGGGCACGCGAATCTCCGCCGGTTTGGAATTCACTTGGCATCGCGCATCCCCTGAACGCGCATCTCCAAAAACAAAAGTTGTCTGCTGGTGAAGGAGGTTTGCTTTTTGCCTTAGTTTTGTTTTTTCCCTCAATCGGCTGGGCTTACACCACTGTCACAGCTAATAAAGGTAAGTACCGGTCCAGCACTGCCTTGCCCTAATCACATTGCTCTTGAAATTAAGTCTGTCAGCGCTCCGGCTGTAAACCCGTATTGCGAGAGCTTAATAACTCCACTGTGGACAAAACAAAATTACTTCTAGACTTAAACCTGGTGTGCAAGACTTCTGCCTTATGGGGCCACATTTTATTTGTTGCAGGGAATATAAAAGGCATGCCCAAAATGGTTAAATAGACCGAATACATGAACAGAAACACAGTGTGTGAGTGCATGTACACACGCACTGCACACACATGTGAGGAACCTCACGTGATATATTCTACATCCCTACCTATGCTGATTGCATAGGGAAGAAATAAATTCATCAGGAGCCTCTGACTCCCTCCCACCAATCAATTTCTTCATGTTTTAGAAGCAGTCGCTACTTCTTTTTCGAGGTTTTTTTTTTTCTTTCTCCCAAGAATAATAAATTTACACTCACCCACCACAAATTACGCTGGGCTGAAGCTGAGGCAGCCAAGGTAAAACTCCATCTTAGAGCAGTAGGAGTTGTTTTATGTATCAAAATGTCCCATCTTTGAAGTTGAGTCTTAATAATGTCTTGCAGGAAAGCCCCAGGGCAGAGCCTTTCTCTGCCACAGACTTCTTGTACAACTTTGGGCAAATCCTTTAGCTCTCTATTCCTCGGCTCCACTGTTGAAAAATGGGAATAATTAAATTGCTCTACTTCATCAAACAACTGTAATGATAAATACACTATGAAATGCCCTGAAATATCCATAATGAAGATTATCTGCTGCACAGAGAGGTGCAGAGCTAGAAAGGGGAGCCTTGTTACTGCTCCATGGCATTGCTAAGTCCATGAGTGCTGTTCTAAACCAGTTTTAAAGTTGTTTTTTTTTTAATTACACCGATAAAATAGATTCTTCTATAAAAACACTATACATATTATATTTTTTTCCCACTGAGTAATAGTGTAGACTGTATGTGGGATACAACACACAGCTTTGTCACCACAGTTTGGGATGGTCATGCAGGAGCTGGTGGGGCTTACATGATGGGTCTGAACAACACAAGTGGAGCTGTTTTGCTCTGTCAGGTCAAGACTACTCTTCCTTAAGACCTGCACTCCCAGCTCAGATGCCAAATCACACGAAATCTGTTCACGCTCACAAGGAGGGGCGGAAAATACCTGTGCCTGGGGTTCGTGGCACCCCAGCACCAGGGCGTCCCCTTCATCCTCATCCTCATTGCTGAGGAGGCTCTGGTCCCAGAGCAGGAGGGAGGGGAATCTGCGTGCAATGGCTCTGGGGCACAGACCTGGAGGTTTGTCCTGTCACTTAGATGGCTTTTGCACCAGGAGATGACCCCCTCAATGACCGTGGCTGTGGGAGGGAAGCTGTAGCTGCAGGAGAGCCTGAGGAAAGGGGTGCTGCCAGAGGCAGAGGATTTCTCTGCAGAAAGGGCAGGTGACGTTGGGTAACGCTGCAGCAGGAGACACGCACAACAGGAAGGAAAATGGCCAGTGCTGGATTAAAAAGAAATTAATCACTGCACCAACACATGGTGTAGTTATGCTCATGGGAGTGACCAACACAAAGGGATGAGTTGTCCCAGCAGAAAGCAGAAGCTGGCTCAGGTTTTTGCCGTCAAACCCTCCATCCTCTCACTTTCCTTTTGCTTCACCTCCTTTTTTGTTAGGTTTCCACCTGAATTCTGAGTCTGGGGAAAGCTCATAGCATGTATCTTCCCATCCCTATGTACAAACCCTACCTCCCCCTGTCAGCAGCTCCCTTTAGGACCCCCTGCAATTAGGAATAACACTGGGACCAACCAAAAAGGGTTCCCGCAGCTGCCCCGGCTCCATTTTGGCTGGGGATGGCCACAGCAAAGCAGCTCAGTCAGACGGTGGCCATGGACTGACACGGCTGTGTTTGCCGTGCTGGCCATGTATGGGGCACCAGCTGGGAAAGCCTGGGGTGCCGGGGCAGGATCTCCCGGGTGGAGGCTCCTATGAGTCCTCCACCCATCAATCTTAGAGCAGTATGCCGTCATGGATAAACAGCAGCTGTCGCAGTAAGCTCATCGGGTAACAGGCACATATATTAAAGTACCTTTAGCACACTTACCAAAACATATATTTAGCTAGGGAAAATAATCTTGCCCTGCCTATAAAAGTCAAAGTTTGCCTTTATAAATAACTCCAGGAACCCTGCACGCATCCGAGGATATGGCGATGGCGTGCATGCTCAGCCTCCTTCCCCGAAAAGATCTCTGAATAAAATATAAACACGCTGAAATATAAAGAGCAGTTTGGTGAAGATAATGAAATCTAGTGAAGCCAGTAATTTACTCTGTAAATCATATAGATACTTCTTCCTTGCAGTCGCCTACCCTGATTTACATCATGAACCTTATTTCCGAGCTTCTCCCTGCTTTATTGCAAGCTCGGGAGCTTCTGTGTGTCTTTGTGGCTGACAAAAAACACGTATTTATACCTGAAAAATGTCCCACTCTAAATATCCCGCGTTAGCTTGACACAATTCTTTTTTTTCAGCCTTCTCTCAGGTCTTTGCAAGAAGGGAAGGCAAGGCAGGCACCCAAAAATGCCTGGTTTGCACCAATTCTTGTTGTCGTGGTAGCTGGGAATGGGAGCGGTCCAAGGGCTGTGTTGGTGCTGGCCACGGGGAGAGGCAGAGAGGACCCCCAGTCCCCCCAGTCTCCCCACTGACTCCCCAGCCTCCAGCATCACGAGGCCCTTTCCCATTTTATTCACGGCATCAAACCTCTCCCCATCAGCAGGCAAAGCCTCGGAACACTTGCACTTCCCTAGATTGCAACGAGTGTCTGAAGAAGGGGCTGGAAATTACGGGGTACCACCCTGTACGCTGGAGCGCATGGAAACCTGCCGACCACTTGTGGGCAAGCGGCGAGTCCTGTGGGGCAAGCGGCGAGCCCGGTGTGCCACCGAGATGCTGCACAGCCCCAGCCTCATTCCTTATTCACGTCTCTCCTCTAAGCCCAGCCACTCTCCGAGGTGAGGCTGGACGGCTACGAATTAAACTGGATTTTTTTCTCCCATGTGCGTGCACGTACATTAGGCAGGAGGCACATTGCGGGGCCGCATCCCCCTACCTGGCTCTACGCAGGAATAGAGACTGCAGGGAAAAAACCTTATCGAGATGAGTCTTTACGATGTGCGCGCCTTCGCTATTAAGATCTCTTCAGGCTTTGTATATCCGGTAATATTGCTCTCATTTTAAACTCTCCTAGTAACAATTTTAAGAGAAAATTCCTTGTGACAACTGCTGTTGATTTAAAACTAATGTTTAGCCAGTAATGGGTAATTGTATTAGACTAAAAAAAGCTGCTGTAAAGCCGGCTCCAGTCTGATTTTTAATTTACTGCATCATCAGCTACTTTTATGATACTATTTAATCTGCTGAAATAAAACTATTGCTCTATAAATATCTCTAACATTCAAGAAAGATTGTTTTTAGCAGTTCTGCTCTTGGGGCTGAGAAGCTGTTAATTATTATATGAATAATTCCTGTGAATACATTTACTTATATTTGTTTTAATTGTCACAATACTCAGAGAAGTAAGGTGTTATATTACCCTACGCACTCCCTTTTAACCCTTAAACGGGTTAAAAGGGAACATGCCCGTCGCTGCTTTGCACCCGTATGGAGCTCATAAAAGGCATTCTGCATTACCAGGGGAGGAAAAAAAAATTTTAAAAGAAAAAAAAAAAGAAAAAAAGAAAGATGTCAACACAATTTCTTTTGATTTTTTTTCCCGTAAGGACCCACATCTCACCCAGTGGGGGGGGTCGTGCTTGTGGTCGACACAGCACGGCAACTGGAAGGCCAGGGTGGCTTTTGCCAGGATCCTGGTTTGTGTTTCCAGACCCCTTTCCAAGCGGGAAGCAGCACGGGGGGCCCAATCCTGCCCTCCCCTCCCTGGAGCTGTGCTCCTGACAAATGCAGCAGTAGGTTCACCTCCTCCAGAATTAAGAAATCAGCCCCTCAGGACCCGTTTCAAACACCACCATCCCACCCCCCCCACCACTTCCAGCATGGACAGAGAGACCCCCACTGAGCGGAGTGGGCTCTGGGAGGGTCCCCACAGCCCCCGGGGGGGGGGGTATTCATGCACAGAGAGGAGGTTTGGGAGCTGCCTGTATATAAATCACGACAAACGATGCTACAAATAGGCACTTCTATGTTTTTCTTGCTTATTAACTTCCTGCAGAAATAACAGGCAGCAAGGTCACGCAAAACAGTCTTCTGCCTCTGCCTACACCGAGCACCAGTGACGGTCTCAAAATAATACACTGCCAGATTAAAACAACATCAAAAACATTATGCTGTTCATTTTGGATGAAAAAGAAATCTTCACGAGAAAAAAAAAAAAAAAAAGAAAAAAAAATCTATTGCAACACATAATGTGTACCCACCAAGTAAAAAAAAAGGTTTTGGTTTGTTTTTTTTTTCTTAATTTGCTACTCCTTTTAATAAACAGCAGGTTCTCTAAAGATTACCTGGGAGATAAACAGGTCTGATGGAAGAAAAAAAGACTCGGGGTGTGACCAAAAACGTACGTCTGTGGCATATGAGCTGCTGATTTTTAATGTTTCAAATAGGTTTATATTGTAGCTTTAGGTTTATTTACCCTGATAAATACTTGATTACCTGCCTGCGACAATTAAGGAAGCAGGCTGTTGTTAAAACTATTACAATACCATCAAGTAATGGTTACAAGATAAAGTAAGGTAAAACAAATAATTCTTAATGCTGTGCAACCACCTATTATTTTATCCAAACAACTTCTGGTTTTGTTATCTCCTTATGGTCGAATGCCTATTCCCCAGAAAGAGAGAAGAAGTCTCTCTCTACCTCAGTAATTAGCTTGTTTGAAAGCTCCCACAAATTCTTCCTATCATAAATTTTGCATTGCTCCATGCACAATAATGCACATAAAATTAAATAAACAATTTAATTAATTTAATTAAAATTAAATATTAAACATATTGTGTATAAGAAGCCCATGTCTTTGATTTAATTGGGCAGGAGTACCCAAAGCAGTTTGGGTAACAGTGAAAAATAATTAAAAACAACAAGTACGGTAGCCTCTGGGTACGAAGAGTAGTTGGGAGCTTTCTCCTGAGAAAGGTTTATTTAATTAAAACTAAACTAATCTTTGGAAAACACTTGATAAGCATTTCATAATACAAATCATAATCCAAAAACGAAGCTTATACTTCGTCTACATGATACTGGAAAATAATATTAAATAATTCAATTCTGCCACGAGCAACTTTCCCAGCACGCACGGAATAATTCAGCAGACAGCATGTTTACCACCTTTAAATTTTCTGTAACGTTTAGTTCATCTAGACGAATACTAGTAAATTATATGAAGGCTTAATGGATCCACAAGTGATGAGGCTGAGAATTAATGCTTTATTTAGACTGTTTACTGTTTCTTGTAAATACAATACCAGACAAGGAAAGCTGAGCTGACTTATTTACAAGGCAAGCTGTGCCTGCGTTGGCAGGTGAGCCATTCGGCTGCGTTCACGTTTCCTAACCTGTTCATTCATAATAGGGAATATTATTTCCAGGATCTCATATTAGTGGAGGAGGAATAAATTATTTAGAGGGTGGTGTCTCTATCAATACTTCGGGCTGCCAAACGCCAGTGTTTCTGGACCGTCCGGTGATAATTTCAGCTCCCTGAAAAACTTGGACCCTGCCCAAGGTGGCAAACTATTCGCCTGGACATCAAACAGCCTGCCTCCCACAACCCCTCGCAAGCTGGATTGCAAACGCTGACAGGCTTTATAGGTCATTTCAAAAACAAATGCTTCATTTGAACACCTTAGACTGCGGCAGCTCCTACGACGAGCTGCTGGTGCCAACTGGCTCTTTCAAAAGCAAATGTATCCAAAGAGATCCTAATTGACACTCCCAGGCAAGTGCCCAGCATCACTGAATATCGCTCGGGTTTCTGGAGAGCAGTTTTAAAGTGACCATATAATTTAAGTGACCTTTGAATATAATTTCAAATGCTACTGTAGATCCCGATTCCTCTCCCACTGAATGGGCTCCGTCAATGAGGAAACTCCCAGTGATGTTAATGAGGGCAGGAGCGGGCACTTCCACCCTCTGGCTCCCATTGAGTTTTCCAGGTGGCTTTTCTTTTTTTTTTTTTTTTGTGGGAGCTTGTATTTTTTGATACATTCCTGGGAAGATCCTGTTAACTGACTTGCAGTTGCTTTGCTTCGTATCATGCCCACAGCTTTTTAGCGGAGAACCCAGTGGTTTAGCAGAGACTTCTGTCGAACAGAGGTACAATAGGGCCCCTTACAGGGTGTGGGAATTTCCCGCATGTTGATTAACCTCGTACTGTAAAAGACCGTAGGCCAAATCCTTCAGTCCTCACGCAGACAAAAGTCCACATTGACTTACCCGAAATCTCCCTGCAAACGCTCATTAAAGTCAATAGCATTTTGCCTCGGTAAGGGCTGGGGATTTGGCCCGCTGGTTGTCTTTGCGATTGGGCATCGCCAGGAGAAGGGGATTACCACGACACCCAGCCCGCAGAGGGGACTGGCTTGTCACAGACCTGGGGCACCATCTTCCCCCCGAGCCCCAAAAACCCATAACAGGATCATACTGTTGGTGCCAGCCTGGCGAGAGCTTCCGAGTGGTGCCCAGCATCACCCCTTGGGCCACCACCCTGACACCCGTGTGGTGCCACCCCACAGAGCCCTGCCACCCAGCTTGCCCCACGGGGCCAGGAGAAAGGAGGCAGGGTAGGAACCACCAGCTCACGAGGCTCCTGTCCTGCCTCCTGTAGCTGCTATCAAAAAAAAAAAAAAAAAGCCTGGCTTCCATCCCCTCTGGGACAAGATAGCCAGTAATTTAGAACCACCTTAGAGGAGGGTACATCTATCCAGGAAATAATAGAAATATAACAAAAAAAAAGTGGGCTGGTTTCTATTTGTTTGTTTTAGCCGTATCATAGCTCAGACCTTCCTTGCCATTGTGGTTCAATATTTACTGATCGAAAATATAGACTAGCTGCGAGTCACAGCATTTGCCAGAAAGAACGATTATCATCAGAAAGAAATGGGCATTAAAAGAATAGCTCTTCCATTTCCAGCATATAAAACAGACATTCAGAAGAACAAACAGAGCAGAGAAGAAATGACGGTCATTTGCAAGTAAAATATTACTGAACAATATAACGTTGGATTAACTGTTTCATGTATTTATTGTGAAAGAATATATAGAACTTTACATGAGAAACTATCGGTACAAGCAAGAAACAATGCAGCCTTTTAAACAGCTTGCTTTTAAGTTTAATGCTTCTGCACATATAGTACATGAGCTCGCTCCCGCTGAAGCCTCTGCAACAGCTCCTGATAAGTTCAAAGGGGTCAGGATCGGGTCCCGGGGTTTTCAACTTTTCTCCTGTAATGTCCCTTTCAGTAACATTGCAAACCCCCCCCAGTCTCAGTAACGTTCATGTTCTTGGGGCATATTTATGGCTGAGAACGTGCAATATGGCAAAGAGGCTCCAGAAGATGCAGTCTGGGGAGGTGGGGAGGGGTGGGGGGGCTGATTCTGAAAACTGCGGCGTGACTTTTTGTTTCTACATACATTTAAAAAAGAAAAGGAGCAGAACGGAGGGGCAGGATAAAGAAAAGAAAAAAAAAAAAGAAAGAAAAAAAAAAAGCAGGCACATATTGAGTCCAGTCCCCGCATTCGAGTGAAGCAAACCATTGAGCCCCCAGCACAGTAGCGAGGGCTGACTGGACCGGACAAAACCTGACTCCGTTTATTGTCCTTTGTTGTGGTGCACCAGGAATGTGGGAGCTGCGGTTATTCGGAATTAGGGCCGGCTCTGGGGACGGCTTTGTGCTCCCAGGACCTGCCGATTGCTGAAATTTGGTGCAGCTCTGACCTCGAGGGCTTGAGAGATTTTTAATTTTTTTTCTTCTTCCTTCTAGGGCTATTCAAAATGGCCATGTATTAATTTCAGTAACTCTGTGGCAAATAATTACATGAATTTGTTATTAGTTTGCTACTCTCACATAAGCTTAAATTGGATTAATTTTATATTCTTTTACCAAAAAAACAGCTCCAAAGAGGATTTCTGACAAATGTGATATGCAGGTCTACTCTACTACTTGTCCTGGTTCACCCAGAAATCATTCTAAAATATTTGCCATTCATTGCATGCTTTAACACTGGCCAAAATTAGCAGAATGTTAATTCTATTGTTTAAGTAAAGAGTTACTGAGATTCATACACAACTATATATTTTTTTAATTATTATTTAAACAATCAGAAAACCCGTTTGACACCTGAATATTTTCCTGGGTCTTATTCCCAATGAAAGAGTCTTTGCAGAAAGAGAAGCAGGAAGGGAATTGTGGTGGTACAGTTGGTCACTGCTTTCATGGCAGACACAATAACTGCCTTTCGAGATAATTAAAGCACCAGCGCTGGAGATGCCCAAGATAAGAGCGGAGAAGTTTGGGGCTGGATTACCCTGTGTGATGCAAAGGGTTGGGCCAGATGACTCAAGAAGTTGTCCCCAAGTCCATCTTCTGTCATTGTGTGCTAGGGGCAAGAGCCGTACTTAGTTTTGGTGCTCGAACTCGCCCTGCACATGCACTCCACGCAGACAAAATAAAACTCTGAGGCTCTTTCAAATTGCTTGGAAATAGGTCCTGAAGCCCTGATTTACTTTCAGCTTCATACCTACAAAGTTCCTAGCGATTTCAAGGATGATTTTGCCAGACATACAAAAACACTAAGTTCAATTCTCAGAATTGCTACTGGTGCAAGAGTGGATTTAAGAAGAACACGAAATAATGGAGCCCTTAAAAAAAACACAAGCAGGATTCGGACCTTAATATATAGTAATAAGAATAATGATGTCATTCATGTTCAGTCATGCACATGTTTTTATAAATAATTTTTAATAATTTATTGAATATAAAGAAGAGCTTGAAGCATGACAAGCTTCTGTAATTTTAAATAAAGCTTTCAAGTAACTTTTCGAGCTCAGGGTAGGGAAACCTACTGACCAAGTAATGCGTATCTAAGTACAAAAATCCACGGCAGAGGTATAAGAAGCCTTCTCGAAAGGCAGGAGCCTGGCCTGGATGCTGCGTTCTCCTCTTCACCACTGCAGGGACGCATCTGGAGCTGGTGTGACCCAGACTTCGAGGGAAGGGGACCTGTGCTGCCTGCATTCCCCTGGTCACACGGTGGCAAAACTAGCAGAACTAATTTTAAACCAGCTCTCCATTTAGCTCACTGCCTTCAAAACCAGTTCTGTGATGGATTTGGGGGGTGGCCAGGGGAGCACCCAGGAATTTCAGGCCATAGGCAAGAGTCAGCAGATTAAAGGGGATCTGCAGGATCCTGAAGCTTTCTACAGCGTTTTACTCGTTTGGGGGAAAAACCTTTCATCTATGCTATTAACCTCCCTGGGAAGCTAGAGCTTGTCCTTGCCCTGCAACCAACCTCATGGCATCTCTACTAGCTTAGAGGGGCTCCACATTCCCGCCAGGCTCAGGAAGGACCCCAGGTTGGAGGATTAAGTGCTTGGCACCATGAACTGTAATTGTACCTTCCTTCACCTGGGCGCTCAGAAAGGTCCAATGTGCAAGGCACAGAGGAAAGCTCTACTTTCTGCTGGCACCGCTACACGCCTGTTATTTTTTGCCAAGGTTTATCCTATCTGCAGTGGTAGTCAGGCCCCTAATCTATTGTTGTAGCTCGGGCTAAGCTGGTGATCATGTTTAAATTAAACCTCAGGTGAAAGCTGGCAAATCCTCCTGCGTGCGTGGTTTGTCTCCGCTTGCCTTCTTGCGTGCGTGCACCTTCGCACAGCGCAGCTCCCCTGACCTCTGGCCGGTGCGGTTTTATTCCTGACAGGCTAGATGTGAATAAAATCATATGGAGCTGTGTTTTGTTGTTTTTTTGTTTTTTTTTACAGTTCAGCCTTCTAGAGTCCCATCCTGCTGCCATTGAAATCGATGGCAAAACTCCCAACTTTGCTAGTCATATCAGATTAGCTTTGTTCCACGGGCTGAAACAATCTAATAGATACCAGGTGTCCTCGACAGAGCTTGTGTGGTCTACCAGTAAGTGGAACATATTTTTAAGAGTCAAATATGAAACAGCTACATCACAGAACCTGTAATAACTCCAAACTGATATTATTATCTATGGAGGACACGATCAGTATCTAAAATGTGACTCAATGTATATTTATATGACGCGTCCTATAACAGACATGTTCTGAGGTAAACTCGACTGCATGTTTAACCACTACAGAAACGGATCCATATTTATGCTCATTTCCACAAGAAAGCGTGGCTCTCGTGTGTTTTTACTTAAGGGAGAGAGCCCCAAACAACCTTAAATTAATCCAGAAATCCACTTTAAATATACGACCCTGCATGTAAAAAGACCTACAGAAGTTAAACGCTGCATGTGAAACCTCTAGGCTGCTGCTCAACATTTACCTCCCTCCTTGCTCCAAGCTGTGAACCTCCACTGTGAAATTCCCTACCTGCGTTTCCAGTCATGGAGCCTCACCAGCTCCTCCAGTAGCATGGACTGGAGAAGGTGACACAGTGCCAACTCCAGACCTAAGCTCCACCCAGACAACCATTGCTGCACAATGGGCATAGCCAGAAAAAACACAAGGAATTTCCTTGTGTGGTCTCCTAGTATGGTGGTGGCCCAGAAGCCTTGCCTGGCCCAGGAGAAACTCTCAGTGGCCTGCTCTGCACCAACACGAAATCAAATTGCTCCACCAGGGCTTGATCCTGATTCACAGCACCTGCAGATAGGGGCCTCAGAGCAGGTCCTGTTTCTTTTGCCCAAGCAAGGGCCCAGGACCCATCACAGAGGTGCAGCCATGGTCAATAACCTAGGAACACACAAACATGGAGATCCCAAGGCAAAATTCCCAGGGAACAGCAACAAAAATATATATTGATCATTTTTCTATCCAATTAAAGGCCCTCAAAAATGGTAAGGTCCACCCCCACTCCTAGCCAGAAGGGTACCTCCTGGGGCCAGCTCTTGGGGCTGTTCGCGTGCTGGTGCACAAGCCTCTTGCTCTACTCTTGCCTTGCAATTCCATGTCTTAGGAGCAGCTTCCATGGCTGTCCTTGACTACACAGATGGCCCAGGACTCTCATGGGCAGCACCAGCATCTGATGGATGAGCAGTTGGAGTAAGGAGTCTTGCAAAACTCTTTTTCCCCCCTTTCTACCAGGGAAGTAGGGAGCAAGCCTCACATCAAGCCTCCTCCCTCTTCCATTCAAAGGAGGGAGTGTTGTTTCCTAAGGGTTAACAAGCAGCAGGTGTTTGCCCCAGCCTAGCCTAATGGGAAGCACCTTCTTCAGCTGGGATCCAGGTGCTGCTGCAGCAGCCCCACTGGAGAAGACGTGGCCCATGTATGACACTCACAGGTAGCTGAAGTTTGCAGTGGTAAGGACCAAGCTGACAGCCCTCTGCAGCAAAACTGCTGCCAGAGTTGGTGACCAGCGCCTGAATTCAAAATCAGTATTTTTAAGAAGCTGCACCAGAGCGTCAGGAAAACACAAAGTCCCATTAAAGAAGCATGATCCAATCGGGATTTCATTTGGTATCTGAAAAATCTGGTGCTATCTCTAGTCTTATCTTTTACCAGCCATCCTCTTTCATTAGGGATTCATCTCCTTAAGAGGCTTAAATGCTCGTACTTTTACAATAAAGATCTAGCAAAGTATGTTCAAGGGTAGCTTATTTTAACATTCATCATATTTAACAAGACTTTTACCAGAGCAGAGAGAACGCGTAACTAATTGTTGGAAGATCTGGTCAAGTTTATTGTAACGGGTAACTGTCGGGCAATTATGATTTATTTATTCAGTGGGAGATAAGGCACGCATTGTTCTCTGGAAGGCAAAAACAGGGCTGATCTTAAAGTTAATATCATTTCCCATGCCTTCTGAAATCGTTTCATAACTGAGGGGACCCACCAGAGCACAATCCTCATTGGCTCCCTTCACTCCAAATTTTTGGGTTTAAGCTTAACCTCTCCGCAGCCTGGCTCCCGGGCCCGGTGAGGACATGCAGGTGTGTCTCCTCCTCCACTTATTTCTGAAAAGGTCTGGTGTCATGAGGGGGACACCTGAGAGCGCCGGTGTCCCCCGCAGGGTCCCCGAGCCAGAGCGCCCGGGGGGAGGGTAAAAAATGGGATTATTTTTAATCTGGCAATAAAAAAAAAAAAAGGCGGGGGGGAGAGGGGGAGAGAAAAGAGGAAAGAAAAGCGTCCCGTTGCTGTCACCGTTCCTCGGGTCCCTGCGGTGCGTTCCCTGCCCTGGCGAACGGAGACGCCGGGGAGCGGGCGGGCAGCATCTCCGTCGGTACCGGGGGCGGCGGGAGGCACGGCAGGGCCCCGCACGGCCCCACTGCGAGCGCAGCCCTTTCCCGCACCCCACCCGTGCCAACAGACCCCCGGCCCCGGGCCGGGCAGCCTCGGCCCCACGGGCCCCAGCTGAAACGGGTGGGAGGCGCCTGTGTCCCACTGATGCCAAGGGGGGGCCCGAGCCTGGCACCCCGGGATGCTGCCTCTTCCTCCCCCCCTTCCTCCATCCCTGCCCCCCCAGGCCGATGCAGTGCCCTGGCGACCGCTACCAGCCGGGTCCGCCTGACACTGGGAAACTCTGGGGCTTTGCTGGGGAGCGGAGGGCTCTGCCCGCCTGCCCGGGGGGGGGGTGCTCTGATGTGGATGAGGGGGCAGCAGCACCCCGTCCTACCCCTGTAGAGCCCGGCAGCGGGGGTGCATTTACCTCTGGTGGAACCCCGCTTTTCTCAGAGCCCGGTGGCTCCAAGCAGCCCAACGGAGGATGAGAAAGGGGAAAGGGGGGGGGGGGGGGGGGTGGAGGAGGGGAAAAAACCACAACAAGAAGCAAACAAAAAAAAACCAACCCGAAATGTGCCCCGGCCCGCCTGCGCCCCCGCATCACCCTGACGCGGCGGCTCCTTCCCCTGCCCGAGCCGAGCCCCGCGGGGACGAGCCCCGCCGCCGCAGCCCGGTGGCAGAGCGGGGCCGCGCCCGGTGCCCTCCCCGCCGAGCCCCCCACGACCACCCCGCCGGCACCGGCATCACCACGGGCCGCAGCGGGGCTCAGATCGGCCGCCCCGTCCCCCTCACCGATCCCCCCCCACCCCTCCCCGACGGCTCCGCTGCTCCCGCAGCCACCAAAAGTTGTTAACTCGCATCCTCCTCAGCTCCAAACTGACAAAGTGGCCGAGAAACAACAAAACAAACTCTTTTGAACGTCGGGGTTGCTCACCTGGTGCAGCAAAGATCAGATCTCAGAGCAAAGGGCTTCTACTTGCCAGCAAAGTCTGGTTCACCGACCTACTCAACCGGAAGAAAGAGCTCCATTACCCGCTTTACATACACTCTCTTAAATCTCTTTCAAAGGCATTTGATGTGGAGCATAAAGATGCACCTTGCGCGCTGCTGTCAACAGCCACCCCCGGGCTGGGGCTGAGGCGCTCCGTGTCCAACTCCCCAACAGAAGGGAAAGTTAAGGACTTCTGTTTTTTTTTAACTCAAAAGTTGTAACTTTTTTTTTTTTTTTTCTCCCCTCCAAATTTCAGCCCTTCGCCATTCGGCGAAGCTTTCCCCGAAAGGTTTTTAGATTTAATGGGAAACGGTTTGAGTTGTGCTGTGATCCGACCGCCGCTCCGCGTTTATTTGTTGGGAGACCGAATAAAAAGTTAAATCGAACCGGTTTCACCGACAGGAAGCCAGCAAAGCCCCGGGGTTGGGGGGAATGTGGGGGTGGGGGGGGTGCTCCGGGCAGTGCCCCGTTGTCAGGACCCCCCGTTCCGTCCTCCCCCGCCCCCCCTCTGCCCCCCCCCCAGGACTCCACCGGTGGTTTCGGAGGCGGCTGGGCGTCCCGGGGTTGGAGGGTGGGGGGGCAACCGGGATAAGTCCAGTTCCTACCCACTCCCCCCAACCGCGATGGGGTGCGGACAAAGAGCAGCGCCTCGAAGCTGGGATGGAGAGGTGCGGTGTTTGGTAATATTCATTGTAAAACACTATGATATTCACTTGCTTAATTCCGGCGTGGCATCGAGCACGCACAGCGGGGGGTGCGGAGGTAGCCCGCGGCCGGGGAAGGACCCCCGATTCCCCCCCCAGTGCCCGGGGCAGCACATGTCCCCGAGGTAAAGGCCCCCCGCACCCAGGGCCCTCCGAACAGAAGGGAGGGGGAGCGGAGCCCTCTTGTAAAGCTTCCAGCCGTCGGAGCCCGCAAGATAAACATCATTAGAAATCATTGTAATTGGGATTGTGAAATCTGACCTCTGACCCGCCGGGCTACGTGTCACAACCGTGTCTGCTTTGATTCCTCGAAAGGCGGCACAAAGGAACAAGCGCCGTGACAGGAGGCAGCGGGATCTGCGCCCCGGCCCGAGGGGACCGACGGAGGGGGGGGACGACCACGCGTGGCCTTCCCCTCCTCCCCTCTCCCCGCGCCTCATTTGCATATGCAAAGCAGCAGGCCGCCCGGCCGCCTCTGCTCGGGGAGCGGGGGTGGTCGTCGGGCCGGGGGCCGGGGTCCTTGGAAGCGGTTGTGCTCGGCTCTCGGGGTCTTTTTGGGGGGAGAAATGAGCGTGGGTGCGTCCTTCCACCAGCGGAGGGGGGAGAGGGTCGTCTGTAGGGTGTTAGCTGAGATTCACCCCCCCAGAAACGCGCTGCTGCCCCCCGAGAGTCGGGGTGTGGAGGACCCGACCCTAATTTTCCATGGCAGGGAGGGAGGGGGGTGGTAAGTGTGGGGAAGGGGGGCGAAACAGCTTTTCCTCCCGGGTTTTTCTGCCTGGGCGTGTGGGTGCCCCCTCCTGGGGCTTGGTCTCCCCGGTCCCATCTGCCGCCTCCAGTTCTCCTCCGGTGGGGTGCCCCGGTGCGTGTCTCTCGGCTCCCCCCGCCGCTCCGCGCACACCTCCGACGGGGAGGACGATGCGGCTCCCGCCCTTCTTACCGTACTCTCGGCTCCTGGCAGCCCACCGCGGGGCTGGTGCTGAGCCCCGGGGGGAGACACCCCCCGACTGCCGGCCGGAGAGCATCCCCCGCGGGGCCGTCTGTCCCCGAGGCCCACGAGGGACTGAGATCGCTGACGGAGCCAGTGAGGGCAGACCAGCGTCCGTCCCCTCATGTGCCCCGCTCAGCTGCTCTCACGGAGAAATCCTAAAAGCGTAATTACATTAAAAACCCTGATTTGTTTAAATAATCCTCTTTAGGCTCTCCTTAATCTGCCCTGTATTTCCCCCGTCGTCTTTATTCCTGATTTGTCCAGCTCAGCTGAGCTTGGCCGGACACCCCGCGGCAGAGGAATCCCCTCTTCATCCTCCTCCGGAGCCCCCCACCCTGCGGGCGACCCCGGCGCCCGGGAGCCTTGTCCCCGGCCGCAGGTAGGCAGCGGGCCCAAGGGCTCCGTCGGTGGGGCGGGGGGAGGCGGGAGGCCCCGGTAGCCCGGCTCGGCCCAGAGCATCACTCGCGTCCCGCGGGCGGAGAAATCAATGCGGGTGGGTGCCCTGTTCCCCCGGCAGGGCAGGGCCGGATCCGGCTCTCGGGGAGCGTCATTACCCGTTTTTAAAGAAGAAATGACATTTTTCGCCTGTACAGCTCCAGGGGAGTGCGAGGCGGCGGTTGTGCGAGAGAGGCAGAGAACTGATTTGAGATTGGAGCTGGGAAGGCGGGGGGGGGGGGGGCAATGTCTCTTCGTGCCCCCAACAGCAGCAAGTGAAGGGGGGGACAGGGGGAGGGGGGGTTATGACCGAGCCCTCCGAGTCCTGCAGCTGCCCCCCTACCCAGGTGGCCGCTCTCCCCCCCGAGAGGTGCGGCTCGCACTTTGAAGGGCGGTTTCTTTTCCTCGGTGCGGAAGATTTAAGTTTATGTTTCTATTCCGTCGAAAAGAAAAGAGAGAAAGAAATACAGAACTTTAGATGGCGCTGTACAACGTTTATTTAACCCCTCCGAGTATTCCCGGCTCCTCGGCCTGCAGAGAGGAGTAGAGCTGGGCGGGGATGGGGTGGGATGCGCTGGGATGAGGTGGGAGAGGGGTCCTGCCCCGCCGGCAATGGGTGCGGAGGGCAGGGGGCTCTCCCCTGGCAGGGGAGCCCCGGCCTGCGTTTCCATCCCCGGTCGGTGCCAGCCAACTGCGGCGCTAAGTAAAAATCGTTAAAAAGCAAACAGAAATGGCAGAGTCCGTCTCCGGCCGCCCCTCTGCTCATCTTCTCCTCGAACAAACGGAAACCCCCAAACGCCTCCGACGGGGCGAGGAGTGGGGGGAGCTGCAGGGTTGAGAGGAGCCGCAGGCTGTGCCGGCTGGGTGTGCTACTCCTCGCCCACCTCCGCGTCCCGGCCCGCCCGGGCCCGCTCCCCCGGGGCATCGCCTCGGCCTTGCCCCGTCCTGCGCCGGGGGATGCAGGAGAGGGGCTCCCCCGGCCCGGGTGTCACCCCGGCTCCAGCTCTGCCCGTTTCCTCCCTCAGCCCCGCCGGCTGCGGGCCTCGGGGAGGGATTTCAGAGGAGGAGAAAGAAAGAGAAAGGAGAGGAAAACCCGACAGACAGCCCCGTCGGGGGAGGGGGGGGGGGGGGCGGCGGCTCTCCCCCCGCCCCGGCGCCCTGTCTCTGCAGGAGCGGCGGGGAGCGGAGCCCCAGCGCCCGCCCTCGGCTCCGCGGGGCCCCACGCAAGGCCCGCGTGGGCGCCAGGCCCGGGTACGGAAGCCCTCGACGGCCCGAGGACAGAACCACGGGTACGGCACGGCCCCGGCCCGTCGGTGTCCCCCGGCCCGGCGGCGAAGAGGGCCGCTCCCGGGACGGGAGCCAGCCGAATTGAAGCGGGGTGGGTGGAAAAGCGGAGCGGGGGAGGCCGGCTGGGGGTCCCGCCGACCCTCCGCGACCCCGCGCACGGGAGGGCAGGGAGCGGGGAGCGCTCCCGGGGAGCGGCGGCGGCGGCAGCTCCCGGTGCCGAGCGGCGATGGCTCCGGTCCCCTCCTCACAGGTCCCCTGCCCCGGGGGAGAGCCCCTCGCTGGACACTCAGGAGCAGACCCTCTCGGAGCGAGGCACGGAGCTGTCAGGCAAATCCCTTTTCAACACATCCCGGAGCTCTAAACGTCCAGACGGTTTCAGGCATTATTTTTTTTTCCTGCAAGAGCTGGTGATAAATTATTACCATTATATTACGAGGTGGTTTTTTAAATCTCTTTTAAAAAAGGGAAATGCGGGAGGCGAGGCACGACAGCAACAGCCAAAGAGAATTATTTTTTTTTTCTTAAGAGGGTAGAAAAATAAAAATAAAAATTAAGAAAAAAAAATTCGAAAGTCTCGGACAGGGTTTTAAACAAGGAACGACCGCTTTCAAAATTGCTGCACTGATCCATCGAAAACAAAACCTAAATATGCCACCGAAATGACACTATATATACAGCGTATTGTGTATGTATATATATATTAATTTTTTTTTATATTTATGTGCATATATATATACACAAACATCCATACACTAAAATAAAGAATTACAGCCAGCCTGGATCCTGAACACAGTCTACACTTTATTTCAGACTACAGATTTCTGAACATAATAAAATCTTTGGCTTGTAGCGGCGGGTTCAGTCTCGCAGTCTGTGGATCAGAATTATTTTTTTTTTCTCGGGAAAAAAAAAAAAAAAGAGAAAGAGACAGAAATTCACACACATACACACAAAAAAATAAGATCAAACGAAAAATCAGGAAAGTCGGACATTTACTGTAAAACAAGAGCAACGGACATCGAGAAAAAAATAAAAAAGGAAAGCAAACAAAACGAACAAACGAACAAAAGAGACTGGAAGAGAGAGAGAGAAGGGGAGAGAGAAACTGTCCAGCAAATAGAGATCGCTACACATATTTCTTACCTGAAATTAAATATATACAAGGTCATATGCTGTTTGGCTATATAGAGATAATTTTTTTTTGTAAGTGTTCATATTTTATTTTTTCTTTTTTTTTTTTCTTAATCGGAGTCCTTATACTATGGATAGACAATAGATCTGCTTTTAAATAGCACCTGTCCGCCTCCCGGCCGGCGGGCCGGCGCCGCGGCGCAGGGCTGGGGGGGGTGGGGGGGTTGGGGGGGGGCCGCGCCGCCTCACTCGCTCTCCTCTTTGTCCTGCACGGTGGTGGTGGAGTGGTTGTAGAGTCCCTGGGCCATGAGGTGCAGCGCCAGCCCGTTCTTGATGCCCGTCGCCTTCTTGATCTTGGCCCGTTTGTTCTGGAACCAGATCTTGATCTGGGACTCGTTGAGGCTGAGCTCCTGGGCCAGGCTCTGCCGCCGCTGCTCCGTGATGTACCGGTTGGCCTGGAACTCCGCCTTCAGCCGCTGCAGCTGCTCGGCCGTGAACGCCGTCCGCGGCCGCTTGTCCTCCTTCTCCGTCTTCTTCTTCTTCAGCTTCCTGGTGCGGGGGCCTGCGGGCAGGGGCACACACACGCCGCTGGGCAGGGCCGCGCCGCCGACCGACAGACCCACCGACAGACCCACCGACCGCCGCCCCTCGCCCCCGCCGGAAAAATGGCCGACGGGTGAATTTCTGCCGGTCGCCTCTGTACCCCCCCCCTCCACCACCACCACCACCACTCCATCCCCCCCCTCCCAGCCCAGCACGGCGGAGGGAAGCATGGGGAAGGAGAGGGGAGGCCGGGGCCGAGCCGCCCCTCGCATCCCCTCGCCGAGGGAGGGGAGCGGCGGCCCCGTTCGCCCCCCGCCCCGGCACACGTCGGGGCTCCGCTCCGCCGGGACGAGCCGCGCTCCCTCCGCCCAGCCCGGTACCAGGACCCGCCGTCCGGGCAGCGGCTCGGCCGGGCAGCGCCCCGGGGGGCGAGGGTCTTCTCGGCCTGGCACCGGGGAGCCGCCGGCAGCAGCAGCCTGCTCGGGGGCTGCCCCGGTCTCTTTTGGGGGGGCAACAGACCCCTCTGAAAAGCCGACCCAGTCCCGGGGGTGCCCTTCTCCGCCACCACCTCGGACCCCCGCCGCCGCCGCCCGGGTCGTCCGGGCTCTCCGGCGGCCGATCCTTGCCGGGGACCTCCGGCCCTGCCTGCAGCTCCCTCCATAAACCTCCGCCGAAAGCGGTGCTCCCCCCGCCGCCCCATCCCCAGGCCGGGATGGGGCCAGGTGAAGGGCCCCAGGGCCCGCCGGGGGAAGTAGCTCGGCCCCCGGGGCGCATCCAGGGGACAAGCGCCCGCTCGGGGGGCTACCCCCGGTCCTCTACACTCCGGCCCGACCCAGCTCTGGACGGGGGGGAGTGGAGAGGGAAGGCAGCCCTGGAGACAGGGATCTGCCAAAATCCCCCGACAGCTGCCGGGCACGGCGGGCGGCCCCGGGCCCGTAGCCCCCCGCCAGCAACAGCCGCAGCCGCAACCGGCGAGGCCTCCCGGCCGCCGAGTAGGCCGAATGCTCCTCTCCTGGCGCAGCCTTTCCCCAGAATAAAGAGGAGGGGGGAGAGAGAAGGAGGGGGGGGGGGTTTCCCGCAGCTCGGCGGCGGCTGCCGGCGGGGAGAAGGACGGGGCCCGGCGGGATGCTCCCAGGCTCGGCCGGCGGAGGGGCAGAGGGCGCGGGGAGCGGATCGCTTCTACCGCGGCACCTTGCAGCGGGGTGCCGGCGCCTCCGACCGCCTCCCGTCCCCGCAGCCGAGGGAGGAAGCAGCCGGGGCCGGCGGGCAGCTCGGAGCACAACAAAGAGAGCGGCCGAACCGAGCCAGCCTCCCCTCGCCCTTCTCCCCTTCCGAGCAGGGAGCTTCGGGGGAAGGACACGCAGAAATAATCCCGAATAAACCCCAAGAAAAGGGGAGGAAAAGAAATAAAGGCGCAAGTGCAAAACGCCTTGGCGCGGGGCGGCTCTGGGAATCGGTAGCAAAACAGCCGTGGCCGGGCCGGCCGGGAGCGAGGGCCGCGCCGTCTGACAGCTCTATCACTCCATCAATCACCCGAGTCAATCAAAGTGGCTTTTTCTGAGTTTCAAGTCGCTGGACGTGTCAATAACGGGTGATGGAGACGGCTCGGCCGATCGCGCCGCATTGAGCGCCGGCGGGGAGCCGCCAGGCCGGGCAGCGCGGAGCGGGGCCGGGGCCGGGCATCGCCGCCTTCCCCACGCTCCGGCGACATCCCCGGGCCGGCACCGGGCAGCCCATCCCGGCCACGGCCCTGGCTGCTGGCCTGGGGTGTCGCGGGGGGGGGACGACTCTCTCCCCTCTCCCTCCTTTCCAAAAAGAAAAAAAAAAATTACAATTAAAAATAAGACTAACGGTGATAAAATACGGGGCTGACGGGGTCGCCTGGGAGAGGGTAAACAGCATGGAAAGGGGCGGCAGAACGGGGCCGGGAGGGCCGAGCAAGCGGCTCCCACCGGGGCGGCCCCGGCCACAGAGGCACGGTCCCGTCCGTCCCCGTCCGTCCCCGCCAAGAGCCGGGCCCCAAACCGCGGCGGGGAGCCCCGACTCCCGCGGCAATGCGAGGCCTAAGGGCCTGCCCGGCTCTGCCTCGTCCCCGGAGGACCCCGGAGCAGCCCCTCCACCACCTTCCTAAAAAAAAAACTTAAATAAATATATCCTTTTTCTTCGCCCTCCGAGAAAACACCCACACACACCCCCACCCCCGCGCACCTCCCGCAACGTGCGCTTCGGGGCTCTCCCCCCCCTCTCCGCCACCCCGGAAAGGCCACCAGCACCCAGGGAAAAAAAAAAAATAGAAGGGGAGAAAAAGCCCCCCAACTGAAGGAGCAGCCGAATCTGCTGCTTTCCTGGTTTGGGTTTTTTTGTTGTTGTTGTTGTTATTGTTTGTTGGGGTTTTATTTTTCGCAGCACTCCCACCCCAGGCCGCCGCGCTGCGGAACACCCGGGGGCTGCGGCAAAGCGGGGCGGGCACGGGGTGAAGGCGGGGGAGGGGGGGGGGAGATAGGGGGGGGATAGGACGGGAGGACGGGGACACGGCAAAGGGGGTCGCTCCGCATCGCAAAGCGGCCGAATCGGGGCCCGGCGTCACATTCAAATTGGGAAGACTCGGAGAAGGAAGGAGGGCGGGCGGGGGGGGGGGGGGTGGTTGGCGGGGGGGTGTGGAAAGGGGTGAAACGCGTTTCCTCTCGCCCCGGGGTGACCCAGGACATCCCCCCACCCCCTCCAACACACCCCCACTCCCACACACACACCCACGCGAGGTCCTCAGCAGGCCGGGAGCCAAAGCATAAGGTGGGGGGAGTGGGGGGGGTGGGGGGGGGGTGAGAGGGGAAAGAAGTGTGGGGGGGCGACCTTGTCACGATTTTAACAGCTCCCAGATGCGGCGCGGTTCCTTACCCGAGGACGGTCTGTCTGAATACCTAGTGCAGTAGACCCAGGCAGGCCACACCAGCGGCTGTTGCGAGTCGGGCTTTATAACAGGTCCTCCATTATTAGAGCCCATGAGGAGGATGGCGGGGCTGCCGTGCTCCCCGTACTTCGCCGGGTGAGTCTCGCCCCCGTCGGCGGGGGGTTTGGCCGCCCCCGACGCCGCCGCCGCTGCCGCCGCGGCGGGGCTGGCTTTGGCGGCGGCGGCGGCTGCTGCGGGAGGCGGCGGCGGCGGCGCGGAGCCGTCGGGACGGCAGTTCGAGTCCGGGCAGAGGAGGGAGGGCGGGTTGGGCGGCCGGGCCAGCAGCGGGTTGACGTTTTCTCTACCTGAGCTCTGCCCCCGGTCTCCGTCCCGCTCCCGGCTGCCGCCGCCTCCTCCTCCTCCTCCTCCTCCTCCACCGCCGGCCGGGGCGGGCGGCTCCTTCTTGCAGCCGAAGTCCGGCCTCAGGATGTTGTCGATGAAAAAGTTGGTGGTGCGGTGGGGCGGCGGCGGCGGCGGCGGGGGCGGCGGGTGGCGGCGGCGGGGTAGGGGCAAGGGGCAGGGGGCGGCGGGGGAGGCGGGCGCGGGGCTGGGGGAGACGGGGAGGCTCTCGCCATCGCTGCCGCTGCCGCTGCTCGCCGGGCCGGGCGCCGCGTCTCGGTGGCCGTGCCCCTCCGGCGGCTCTTCCATGCTCAGCCCCCGCCACGGAGATCGCTGCCTCTTTTCCCCCCCACCCACCCCGGCTTTTACGCCCACCCCACTTTGCCGGTGGGTGGCGGGGTGGAAATGGGGAAGGAAAAATTTAAAAAAAAAAAGAAAAAAAGAGAAAAAAAAAGGCAAAAAGAAAAAAAGAATAAAATCCACTTGTTGGGCTGCTGCAGCTGAGATATTTTTTTTCTCCCCCTCGCACGGATGGATCCAAAACCGGGGAGACACTCGAGGGCTTCTTTCCCCCTTCTCCCGATCACCTTATATTTCCACCACCAAAAAAAAAAAAAGAAGAAAAAAAACACCAAAAAAAAACCCCACTCCACCAAACCCAAAAGGGTCTGCGGCGACACCGCGCCTCCCCCCCCTCCCCCCCCAAGAAAAAAACAAAAAAAAACACACCCGCCCCCCAGAAAACCCGTCAAAATCTGCCCATCTCCCGCCGCCGCGGCGGCTCCGCGCTGCCCCGCTGTCACGCCGCGCTCTGCCCACGCCGCGGGCTGCCGGAGCCCGTCCCCGCCAGCCCGGTGCTGCACGGCCGGGGCAGTTAATTTTTAAAAAAAAAAAAAAAAATTTTTTTTCCCCTTTTTTTTTTTGGTTGTGGATTGCTTTTTTTTTTTTCTATTTAAGAAAAAAAAATAATAATCATCATAATTATTTAAAAAAAAAAAAAAGGCTAAATCTCTGACAGCTCCGGTCCGTGCAACAAACTCTCCCTAAAAAATCCCTCAGCCACACTTTTTTCACTCGCACCGGAAGCACGTGAGGCGGCCCCGCACGTGGGGGCGGCCAATGGGGCGCCGCCGCCGCCGCTGACGCCCCGCCGCCGCGCCCAATGGGCGCCCGCCGGGCCGCCGCCATAAAAACCCGCGTGGGGACGGGACGGGACGGGACGGGACGGGGCGGGCGGCGGGAGCGCCGCGACGGGGCGGGATGGGGGGGCGGGGGCGCCGCACCCGCACTCGCACTCACCCCCCCCCCCACGCGTGTCTCTCTGTGTGTGTCCGTCCACACCAGCCCCGCAAACAACTTATTTCAGCCGCGCCGTGTCCTGCGTGGACCGCCGCGAGTGGTGGGGGGATGTGTGTGTTTGGTCACTGGCCGCTTTCCTATCTCACTCCCCCCCCCCCCAATAAATATCCCCACCCCAACCCCCTTCTTCCCCCCCCCCAAAAAAAAAATCAAAAAATCAGTGGGTACTCATTTCCCCTCTTTTTATTTTTATTTTCTATTCTCTCCGCGACGTGGGGAGGCGGCGAGAGGGAGAGGGGGTTGCCCGGAGTCTAAACTTTTTTTTTTTGACAAATAAAAAAATAATTTAAAAAAAATAATAAATAATAATAAAGGCAGGAGCCGCTGGCGGGGTGAGCTCCCGTAGGGCTGCAGCCTCTCGGCTGGTTTCTTCCTTTATTGGGGTTATTTATTTCTTTCTTTTTTTCGGGATACGAAGCAGATCAGCCGCCAGCTCGCAGCTGAATTCGTATCGTGTTTCCTCGTCTGCTTTTTGATGTTTGTTTGGGTTCGGTTTGTTGCTTTTTCTTTACTTTTCTTTTTTCTTTTATTTTTTTTTTCCCCTTCCTGGTATTTTCTTTTCTTTCCCCGGCGGAGAGAGAGCACCTCGGGACTTGTGTTGAGGCAGGAGAAGAAAATTTAAGAATTGGAAAGGGTGGGGAGAAAAAGGCACTTTCTGAGGACTGCTGCAGCTTTCTAAAAAACCTTAATAAATTAATTTACAGAATAAAAAATAAAATGAAGACTCCCTGGCCCCAGTTCTGGTTTTGGGGGACTGCTGGGGGCCGCAGGGCGGGCGGCTCTCCCGCCGCCGGTGCCTTCTCCCCGGCGCTCCCCTGAGCGGAGGGCCGGGCTGCTCCGGGGGAGGGGAGTGTCGGTACGAAGGGGCGCGGGGTGGGGGATCCCACAAACACCTCACGTTTTGCACGACGGGGAGGGGGGGCCCCCCGTGGCCCCCCCAAACTGTAAATATATATATATACAGATAAGGGAGGGGGCTGTGGAAGGGGCTGGGGGGGGGGGGAGTGTATTTTTTTTGGGGGGGGGTGTAACCTGGGCCCCCTTTTTGGGGTGCTGGAAGAGGGGGGGGGGGGGGGGGGGGCA
>JAOTQQ010000079.1:10151293-10196764 GCA_026546715.1 Gallinago undulata
GGAAGGGGCCTCAACCACCTCCCTGGGCAACCTGTTCCAGTGCTCCACCACCCTCATAGTAAAGAACTTATTCCTAAAATCCAATCTAAATCTGCTCTTCTCCAGTTTAAAGCCATTAGCCCTTGTTCTGTTTTTGCCGGCTTTTGTAAGCAGACTGTCTCCAGCCTTCCTGTAGCCCCCTCAGGTACTGGAAGGCCACTATTAGATCTCCCCGGAGCCTCCTGTTCTCCAGGCTGAACAAGCCCATCTCCCTCAGCCTGTCCTCATAGCAGAGGTGCTCCAATCCCCTGATCATTTTAATGGCCCTCCTCTGGACCCACTGACCCGCTCCATCAGGTCTGTGTCCTTCTTACATTGAAGGCTCCAGACCTGCTCACAGTACTCCAGGTGAGGTCTCACCAGAGCAGAGCAAAGTGGGACATACTCCTGAACTTCTTTCTCGGGGGAGGAGGGCACAAAGATCTCGCTGCACCTTTTGCCTTTTAGAAGGCCTTTTGAAAACTACAGCTGCCAGCTTCTTTTTAATACTTCTGAAGTAAGCTGGATTTGCCTACAACTGTTGGTAAAAACCTCTCTGCTGTAAATCTGCTCTGTAAATCTGCACCTGAATCACATCCATCCCTATAAACCTCTACTTGGAAACACAAATGCATCATGCTCATCACCTGGCCCAGCAACAGTAGATGGCTTTAGGCTGGCACAGGGTGGTCAGCTGAACCAGTCAAACCATTAGAAATGGGCTGGATACAAACCCTCACCCCGGTGGGGAGGCAATGCCATGAAGGGAGAGGATGCGCAGGTAGTTACTATGGCTCAGCTGATCTGCAGAAACCTCTCAAGCCACCCTAATTTAAGGGGGTATCTGAGCCATTCACAATGAAGCAAATTACCCCAGTTCCTAGGCAGCGTGCAGCAGAATATATGGTAACGGAGGACTCTTCTTCCTCCCTGCTGGTGCCAAACCAGCTGCACAAACATGTTTGAAAGGAGAACACAGAAGTGGATTTAAAAATCCCCACATCTCCTGGGTTTAAATCTTTAAGAGATCTGTAGGTCAGGTGCGGAACAGAGCCCTTCATTCAGCACTGGGCTGTCATGGTGTGGGTTTCCAGCTCATATCTACCTGAAGCTCACACTGCACGTTCTTCCATGGCCACGCCAAGCAGTGAGGACCCAGCAGCCCTCCCGATGAGCAGGAGAAGACCATGTGATGGGGACTGCTCTGGGCCTCAGGGAGGACAGCATGTGGGGGCAGCTGTGTGGGTGCGGAGGGCTCTGACCAGCCCCTACCGACGGCTCTCGCCTGCACGCTTAGGTGAGTCGCTTTGCTTTGCAAAATCAGTATCAGCCCCGGCACAAAGGGAGACGCCAAATGCCATGGTGAGATCTGCAGGGATGGGTTTTACAGAACTTGAGCAAAAACATGGTGAGGTAATCGGAATTGTGTCTGTGGAAAATGGGTCAGGGAGAAAGCAAGGGCTGGGAAGAATCTCGGCAAGGAAGCTACAAGTGTCTCTCATCCATTTGGGCTTCAGCATCCCCCCTGCCACCATCATTTATTTGTCTTTACAACTCCTCCTGATTTTTTTCCTTCTCCACACTTCAGGCCTGCACCATCGCTAAATTGGTGTCTTGGTGCAAGGTGATGTGTTTTTCATTACCACATAGTGCTTTACCTCCTCTCCCAGGGGGTGGATCTCCAAACTAATGTTGAACCTGGGATCTTCTTGGCTACGTGAGGAGGTTTACTTGTGTTAGGAACAAAATGGCCACCTCATGCCCAAGCCCACTAAAGAGCAGAGATGTGGAATAACTCAGGGTTGAACCTCTTGCAGGATCCTGTCCCAGGCACTGTGGACATGGTGTCCCCAGATGAGCACACAAGAGGAGCTGAACATCTTAGCTGTGGGATTTTTTGAGGAACTGTTCAAATTACCACATCAGAGTTCTCACACGTCTATAAAGCTGAGAAGATAGGAAGAGCATATCAGAAAGCATATCAAATCAGGAGGCAGACAGGAAGTCCCTTCAGCTCTCTACTGCCCGTAGTCTAACAAGGCTTTAGGTCAGCCACAACAAAATTGTCATGAAAATTAAAGACGGGTATGAAGAAGATAGAAATTTAAGTGATATGAACACTTGCAGTATTTCAGACAAGATTGGATTTGCCTCAGCTACTACTACAACCTTTCAGATAAGTGGTAAGTTTTATTTTTATTAAATGGATTGATATGGATTTTATCTGGTGTATGAAGAAAGCAACATGTAAAAATTAAATATTGTATTTATACTGCATATTAAATGTTTTTTTACAGTGATTTTGCTACTAAATTCACTGACTATTTAAAAAGAGAAGTATGTGAAAATGTCCTTTCTAGCCCAAAGCTAATGCTGAACATCAGAAAAAAAAATTAGTTCTTTTCCTGTTTTAGAAAATCCCTAATTTCACTGAGTAAAACTTTCATGTCTTAATAGTTAAGATACTGGAATCACCAGATCAAACAAAAAAAATGTAAGTTTATGAGTTTTTAGCTGAATATAAATACTTCATTGCTGACTAAATCATTCTATTCTAAAACTAATTAAATCACTGTACTCTTCTAAAACTAAGACTTTAAACTTCTGATTACATTACTTTGAAAAAAAAAACTCAATTAAGGGTAACTTACTGAATGTCTGAAGTAGTTATTACTGCTTCTGACATACTTTTTTCTCTCTAAAGGCCAAAATTTGACAAAGAAGTTTGTTTCTTTTACACTTGCTGGTGACAATTTGTTTTAGATGTTACGAATTGGTTTTGTTTGTTCTGCAGTCCAGTTTATTATTGATTTTTAATTTATTTCAATGTATACATGCCCCCCTGTTGGAATCACATGTGTGCAGCGCTCCGGATGGAGAGGGCATGTGCTTTGAGCAACCTTCTTTGAAGGCTGGATGGAAACGGGGAGTTTATTGATGTAGAAAATGAAGAGCTGTTGCATTCATGCTCTTATAGGCTGGATTAAGTCTTGGCGGAAGGGAGGTGGTTAAATTGGCTAGGGAAAAGATGGCCAAGTGAATTGCAGTGCAAAGCCTGGGTCTCAGGAGGAAGGCAGCCTGCCCTGCCTGCAGGACCTGGCAGTCTTGCAGAGGGACCTTGCTGCTCCCTCTCACAGGAAAGCACTGCTAATTCATTGAAATTCCAGCCTGAAATGGCTTGAAGCAACCAGAATTTGTAGCAGGAAAGTTGTGAGAAGTTTCCCCTGTACTTGGCCCTGGTGAGGTCCCACTTTGAGTGTTGTGTCCAGTTTTGGGCCCCGTGAAAAAGATATTGAGGGTGCTGGCGTGGGTCCAGAGGACGGCAATGAAGCTGGTGAGGGGTCTGGAGAACAAATCTTATGAGGAGAGGCTGAGGGAGCTGGGGTTGTTCACCCTGGAGAAAAGGAGGCTGAGGAGAGACCTTATTGCTTTCTACAACTCCCTGAAAGGAGGGTGTAGAGAGGTGGGGGTCGGTCTCTTCTCCCAAGTCACAGGTGACAGGACTAGAGGAAATGGCCTCAAGTTGCACCAGGGGAGGTTCAGGTTGGATATTAGAAAGAATTTTTACACTGAAAGGGTTATCAAGCATTGGAATGGGCTGCCCAGGGAAGTGGCTGAGGCACCATCCCTGGAGGTGTTCAAAAGACGAGTTGACATGATGCTGTGGGACATGGTTTGGTGATGGTTTTTTTGTCAGAGTTTTGTCAGGTTGATGGTTGGACTAGATGATCTTGAAGGTTCCTTCCAACGTGGATGATTTTATGATTCTACCCTACTTCTGTTGGTTTTCAGAGCCTCGAAGACAAAGAAAGCCATCCCCGTGCTGTGCTCGGTCAGTTCTCGGGGTGTACCTGCTGCTGCTGACGGGCACCCAGGTGCTGCTGGCGTACAAAGGTAATGCTGCAACCTTTCTGCAGGCTGGCTACCAAAAGGCAGCATTGGTGGGAGCCCTTGGGGGGCACGGGTAAGCAGAGATGACCACAGCAGTGGGAAACCTCTGAGGGAGTGCAGATGCTCCCCTGCAGACCACAAGTCAGAGCAGCTGCTGGAGGAAACCCTTCTCCCACCCCCTCTGTGTGCTTTCCATTTGCAAAAGCGCTGCCGGCTGCACTCCTGGCACATGAAACCCACCTCCCTGGGTCAAACAGTGGTGGTGTTTAACCCCGGGTGTCCTTCACGGAGCCAAGGAACTGCTCTGCCGAGCAGGCATTTCCCAACCTGACCAAGCAGGGAATATTCACTGCGTGGTCCTTTTGTTTCCTCAGTGTTTAAGATGCAGAGAGAGATATTGAAACTTCAAGAGCAAAATACCTCCTATACAGAAGAGTTTCTGGAAAGCTCCTTTGCCAACAACCTGATTTTTCAGAGAAACTCTGCAGAGAAGCACATGGGACGTGAAGAAAACTGGAGGAGAAGCTTAGAAGAGGAAATCACCATAATTAAAAACAGCAATGCAAACCTGATGATGATGATGACCAATATCAGCCTGGTTGCAGGTATGGCTCCATTTCTCCATGCTGGCTGTAGAGTGGGGAGAGCGGTTCTTCTGCACCACTGGGAAAGCTGGGCCAAAAATCCTGGTTCAGATGAAAAAATAACTAGGGCAAGATTTGGTCTTTCTGTCAGTTAGTGGTGCCCCAGTGCCCAGGCTTGGACACTGGCTCCAATGTCCCATCTGGAGAGCTAGACACACCTAGAGAAGCTGGAGCACAGCCCCATGCAGCCCTCCCAGATCCAGCTGCAGCCACACAAGTGGCTCCAGGCTGCTCTCCCCTTCCGTAACTTGTAGACTTGGGCTCTGGGTGCTCTCCAAAAGAGTGAAGTCTTCAGTGCAGACCTCAAGCCTATCAACCCCATACTGGTATGGCCCTCATGGAGTGCTGACTACTGAAAAATATCTATTAAATATTTATTTCAGGGCGTCCTGGACGCAAAGGAGATCCTGGTCCACCAGGTATGTTGGTAAATGAGCTATAAATAACTTTTCCTCTTTTCTTCTTTCTCTTTCTTTTACCCCTTAAGAAACCTAACATTAGGATCCGGGATTTCAGTCTCTAGACCCAAATCCTACTCAGTGTGCTGACACCCAGTGCCCTGCCCATGGGGAGACTTGCTGCACCTTTTGACTCATCCCCCAAGAGCCTCAGCTTGTCTGAGTGTTCTTACAGAGGTCAGTGACCACCATGGAGGAGCATTTTGGCTCTGCCTCCTCACAGCTACCCCACCAGAAAAGCTCAGGGGAGATGGAGGAACTGTACCTGATTATTACCTGCAATAACTGTCCAAAGTCCCCATGTGAGACAAGAGAGGACCAGCGAGGGTGTTTATGTGCATCCCACAACCAGTGGATAGCTGGGTTTCATGCCCCAGACATAGCAAGTCCTGCTGCCCAACTCACTCCAGGACAACTCAAGGCGACCTCCCCAGTCCCTGCTCTATAGGTCCCCAGCTAAGCAGTGCATGTAACGAACAGTGACAGATTTGGGACATTTCCCACCCTGTCACTGGGGAAAGAACCAACCCACCTCAGGAATGAGCTGGGCGCGAGTGCTCCCCTCCACAGCCACACTCAAGTTGTGCCCTGGGTACCTGAGTGTTTTGGGTAGAGCTACACTCACCCCAGGAGATAGGTGTCTACCTGCTGTGAGGACGCAAGTCCTGATCTAACGTTGGCTCCACTTTGAGCAGAGGCTGGACTAGGCGATGTCCAGAGAAACCAGAGTTTCTATGAAACTGTGATGATGATCTAAGATGCAACCCTTGTTAGGTCAGGTCTGTATCTCATCCATCCCTTGTTCTTGGCTATGCCGATGAGCTTTTCTGAAGACAAAAAAAAAATTAATACATTTTTAAAAAATCATGTTTTCATATCTCCCTGGCTGCACTTACAACACTGAAACAGCACCTCCCGCCAAGCACCATTATTATACACCAGAGCCCAATCATTCAGTGCGTTTTCAGGAACGATCTCCCCAAAGGTCCCCACAAGCTAGGCTTGGCTGGAGGACAACTGGCCCCTGCCCAGCCACACACTCAGCTGAGCTCCACGGACTTTACTCAAGCAGTTGTGCTGGTCCCTGCCAGCTGAAGATTGGCCTCAGTGGTAACAGAAGGCACACGCACAAAGGATGATTAAAAAATTCATCTCTTCTTCTTAGCCATTACTGTGAATAGATGATGTGTGTCAGCTGATATATGTATTTTACATCTCAGGGCTTCAGGGACCACCAGGGACAAAGGGAGACCAAGGAATCCAAGGTAAGGCTTTTCTGACACCTGAATTACTTCTGCGGATGAACATAAAGTGGCTTTATGGATGATTTTATGGGCAATCTTGTCCTCAGTCAAGGTGTAAGTCAGTAGGAATGTCATTGGAGTTGAAGGAAATAAGCCTATGCAAAATTAATGCGAACAAAAGAAAAACTTAGCTGGAAAAATTCTTATTTTCAAAGTCAACCCACACCGATCATGGTGGTCCCTTTCCTCACTGCCCCCAACACCGCTCTCTAGCACACAGAGAGCAGAGTTGCTGCTGCTGACATGACACTCCATGAGGCATCAGAAAAATGATGTTGTTCTTGCAGGATTACATGGACTGCAGGGTGAGAAGGGGAGCAAAGGAGATCCTGGTGCTGCCGGCCCACGTGGTGAACCAGGAGTGAGAGGAGAAAAAGGAGACACGGGGCTTGCAGGTAAGACTTCTTCACTATCTCAACATTTTTAAGATTCTCCCATGTATTCCTGTTTAAACTTGTTCTACTTAAAAGACTTCTACCAGAAGAAGTTTTCATAGGTCAGATACTTCATAAAAGTCCCACTTGCCAGTCAATGAGGGAGCTGATCTGAAGGGATTTCATTTCGTGCCATGCTCCAGCAAAGCTCCCAAAGGAGGGCTGGGGGAAGAGGACATGCAAAATGTCGACTCTGCACCATGGAAGTCTCTTTATAGGATGACCTTTGTCTAATGAAAGCCCCAGGTATCCAACTATCAGCCTATCCCACAGCGATGCTTGCAGTAGGATTTTCATGGTATAAAATAATACAATATAATTTATATGCACAAGTATGTGGATGTTATTCTTCATTTTAGTAAAACCTATTTCTGAGAACTTTGTATCTTATATAAGCCTTTTATACACCTTAAGTAGAAGAGTTATGCTCTGTGTTGTTTCTCCCATGTAACGTTCATTAGTGGGAACCTCCTGAATAGCTGTTATTTAGTGGTATCACCAGGGCTGCACCCAGAGAAGAAAGGCTGAAGGCAGGACAGCAAAAGAGAGCAGAGGATGTGTGCTTTTCAGACCAGGGAGGATGGCAGGACAGGTTGATTAAAGCTTTCTCAGATCTTCCATCAGATCCCACGTGCTCCAGTGCCCTCATTAGCAAAAGTTACTCCAGAAGAGAAATGTGAAAGTAGGAGGAATTTTGAAAGGTGAGGACTTTAGGATAATTCTGGAGCATAAAGATTAAGGAAGTGTCACTCTTTGAATTACTTTCAAGTCATTCAACTCTTTTGGACCATGCCGATCACCTGTTTGGAGAAGAAAAGGCTAAGGGGAGATGTGGGAATTCCCTGGAAGCACAGGAGTGGGATACGCTGTTCTCCATCTCCACTGTGGCGTGGAGAAGGGAAGAGTTCAGACCGCAATAAGGGATATTTAGCTGGAGAAGAAAACATTCTAGTTGTAGGGATAGTTTGGGGAGTAGACTGGGGAGGTGTCATGGCACCACTGCAAGGCTTTAAGAGTCGGTCAGGAGAAAGTTTGGTCAGACAGTCTGTCAGAGCCAGAGGTGGTTCAGGCAGACTCACGAGATGCCATCCAGCCCTGTTCTCCTACAACTTTACAGGAGTGCAGCTAATGTGGGCGTAAGGCCAAGCCCTGCTACTGGTGCAGCTGGAAGGAGGTGCTCCACTGGCTGCAGAGACAACAAATCTCTGGTTTGTTTGTTGTTTTGTTGCTTTCATTTGTTTTTTAATTTGTTTTTTAATTTACAAACATGTGCTGTTTGGTAGGTCTCCAAGGACAGAAAGGCGAAATGGGCAAGAAGGGAGACCCCGGGCCTCGTGGACCTATGGGTCCTCAGGGACATCAAGGAGCCCCAGGACTGCAGGGTTTCAATGGTAAGTGAGAGGACACAGCACAACCCACTGTCAGCACATGCATGCCATGGTGGAGGGCTGCCTGAGCTGAAGCACTTGGCTAAGCCTTGTTATCTTAGGGTGTTGTTGTTACAGGTAGTACTGGGGAGCCTGGACGTCCTGGTCAGAAAGGAGAGCCAGGTAAGCAGTACAGAAGGTGCCATTTCTTCTAGAGATAAGAGACCAATCTCTTTTAGATGGTGCTTCATGACAAGAAAACTGCAGCCAGGCTAGATCCCAGCATGGGTAAGAGAAGATGATGTTAAGATTAAGGAACCATGCCACTGTTATGCAAACCCATCCTGCAGCCTTGGCTGTCTCATCTGGCCCCCACTCTCTGAAGCATGAGAGGGAAAGAAGGGTCCTGTATTGTGGAGATCCATGTCCTCCTACCTGACATGTCTGCACACACAAGGGCAGAAATCAGCTGCTCTTTTTGGAAAGCCACTGTGCCTCTCGAGGCTGACAGTCTGCAGGAAAAGAAGCAGCCTTTCTTTTTTCTCCTTCATATGCTGTGATGCATTTCACATGTGCTGCTTTATCTCAACCTCAAGGCGTAACTGGACAACGTGGACCTGTGGGAAGTCCTGGCCTTGAAGGTAGACCTGGTCAGAAAGGGGAGAAGGGGGACCTTGGACCCAGTGGTAGCCCAGGTACACCGGTACCCAAACCTGTAACTCACAGACCTCCTACTCTGGCTGTTCTTTGTGTGACAGCTTTGCCCTTACTGATTTGTTTTTTAATTTTAGGAGTACCAGGCATTAACGGACTCAAAGGTGAAAAGGGAGACATAGGAGTAACAGGTAAAGGAGAACAGAACAGGTTTGGGGTCAACAACACACATCATGCAGACACTGGAAAGGGATCTGCAACAGCAAGGAGATTTGTTGAGTCCTGTTCTTGGAGCCCAAACACACCCCAGTATGCCATGGTGGTCCTGGGTCTCTGCCAGACTGCCGAGGGGGTAGCTGCTCCATGGAGGGGTTGTTTCAATCACCTGTAATGTGCATGAGGAGGTGATGTTGCCTGCATTTTTGTATAAATAGAAAATGCACAAACAAGGCAGCAGTTTAAGATGAACCAAGCAACAACCTCCCTACCCTGGAGCTAAAGAGAAATTTTACCGGCTATAAATCTGATGGGGAGTCTGAATTCACTAGCAAGCATCTGCCCTGGCCTCCGTAGCTTTGCAGGAAGAGGTATCTTTAGAGGCCGACCTGGAGCTCACAACCTAGCCTTTTGTTTGACCTTCCAGGTGGACAGGAAGTCCACCTCTCTGTCTGGGTACCCAACATGCAGCAGTACAAGCGTGTTCCAGTGTATTTCTCTTGAATCAGCCTTTTAAACCCTGAATTTACATAGTGCATGCAGCCTCTCATCTCCATCAGGAGGTGACAACAGTCCAATGAATTCATTGATATCTCATGATAGGGGTGGGAGTCATCTGGCCCAACATTTCGTGCTTACATATGTCTGATGCACCTAAATTTACATCTTTTGGCTCTTTATACAGTAAAGACACACCTGGAGGGTGGTCTATACCATCAGCGGAGTTCAGGATATGAAATAAATGACCAAAAGCTGATCTCCTTCAGGAGAAGACAGTTCTCCACTGCCTGTGTTTTCAGTATTAATGAGGTCTGCACTGAGTATAATGGGAAATAAGACACCCGCTTCAGAAATAAATGCCTGTAGCATAGATAGCTAAATTAGATGAGCTGAAATCTATCACGAATACTATTTTGTATAAGCTTTTATAAATACCTGTCTTACAGATTTTTGTTTGTTTCTTTTCACATTCTTAGGTCCTCCAGGGCAAATGGGAGCAAAGGGAAACCCAGGCGTTCCAGGTAAACTCTTCCTTCACAGCGTGACTTAGTCTGATGATGGAAAGCACTTTAAATGTCACGTTCCACTTCTCTGTGCCAATGTGAAATGCTCATTGTGCTCTTGCCTTGGGAAGGGACAAAAGCAATGGCTTTCTTGCTTTCCACTCAGGCACCCCAGGCCTAACTGGTGCAAAAGGAAGCAAGGGTGATGATGGCAGTCGTGGTCTGAAAGGAGATCCAGGAGTAAAAGGTGCTAAGGGAGACCGTGGATTACCTGGTAAGGCTGTTTGCCACAGGGTCTGTGGAGCTGATGGTACATTTAGGTTTGGAACTGTACGTGACAGACTGGCACAAGCTGCTCTGGGGCATCTTGACAGAGCTCATTTGGAGGAACCCAACAGACAGATCAGGTTTCTCAGGAGGTGAATGTGCAGAGTGTCACATTTACACCTTGGGAGCTGTGCTAAGAGACATGCAAGTAAACAGATGCATTAGATTTTCTCAAATCCCTGATCTCACAGAAAACTGGAAGAATCCACGCTCCTCTTTGCTTTGTACAAAGATGTCCTGAAGCATACCACGCTGCTAGGATAAATCCCGTGAGAACGTGTCTGTCAGGAACACAGATTCAGAAACTCCAGGGCTATAACTATGCCTCTCTAGCTGTAGGACACAAAAATGGACAGTTCAAAAGGGCCAACACTACAGCTACTCCCCATTCTTACTCCCCCTCCTTTCCAATTGCAGAATGCTTACAAAAACCTAAGACTTGTAGAAAAAAATAAAACCAAACCCAAGCAGTAGTTAAAACTGGCCATGGGAAGCAACCAGTGCTCCGGATACTAGTTCTTTTAATTGTTCACACAGAAGAGCACAAGAATCCCCAGAAATAAAATAAACTAGAACCTATGTGAGGCTCTTCCGTGCACTCCTCTTCTGGAACTTTGCCTCTGGAGGAGGGTAAAAGTGTCACTGGGTTGATCCCAGGTTAGGGACTGCTCTCTGGGTGGGTGTCGTATCCTCCTCCCCAGAAGGAGACAGCAGCGTGCGGTTTGTGGAAGTAGTTTCCAGGGGAAGAGCTCATTGGGTTTTTTCCAGCACCCCTGCTCTCAAGACCAAGTTGCTACACAGAAATATGGAGGACTGTTGGGCTGTCCCATGGCAGCATCTAGAGACTAAGCCCCATGATGTACATCTACCTTCAAATGCTCTGGGAGCCACCATGCCTTCTTCTGCAGAACCAAAAAACTATGAGAGATGTCATTTTACAAGACACTAGTAGTGGGAATAAGATACATTTCCCATGAGTAAGTGGATGGAATTTTGCAAGTGGCCCTGTTCTTGAGTCACATGTTAAGAAGACTTTGCTGTATGTTATCCAGCTTTTCTTGCCATGTTTCTTTTATACACCCTTAGTCACTTCAGAGGGTCCATTCCACGAGTGGGAGGAGCCCTCATATCTCTGATTCACCCAATTATTCAGAAAAAGTTAATAACTGGATTTTCCCCCAAACAGCTAACAAATATTTCCTTGTTTTTTTTTTTAATTTGGAACAGGTTCCCCAGGAACAAAAGGGAGCAAAGGTGAAAAGGGACAAGGTACTGAACTTTTATTTTTAATTCCCTTTCTTGCTTTCTGGCATCAAAGCTATCTGAGATCAGGACCAACGTGCCCCCCATGCACGCTGGGTAACCTGCAGCACAGCTACCAGAACTGAGGGGTCTGTGTGCTGAACTGCAGCCTCGTGCCTCCAGACCCAGAAGAGAACCCTGAATTGTTCAGATTTGAGCTACCAGTAACTTCTGGTCCTGCTCTGGCTACAGCTATGGGGATGGGTGGTCACTGCTTCCATCTTTCAATGTGCTTTTTCCCTCACACCTGTATGACCAGTAGAGTTATTTTCTTCTCCTCTGAACTGTCAGGCACCTTCAGTTCTTCTATACGAATCGCAGAAGGGGGCAGGAGGGGGCGCGTGGAAATCTTGTACAATGGGGCCTGGGGGACAATCTGTGATGACGGTTGGAGCACCCAAGATGCAAATGTGGTCTGCCGAATGCTGGGATACAGCCATGCTCTCTCTGCCTTCACAGCCACAGCAGGTAAGCCCACAACAGCCTTCCAACTCCCCAGGCATGTTGTGGGAGGGTACACACACCCAGAAAGCACCACAACAAGGTTGTCTACACAAGCAGCAGGAGAGCAACGAGGTTGTCCCCAAAAGGACAGCTCATTCTCCTTGGGATTAGGGAACTGCATGTCAAGTGCTGCTTGAGCTGTGCCCAAAGACTTGCTTCCCGACAACCCAATGCACAGCTGCTGTCCACTGCAGGTCTCCAGAAAAACATGCATGTTCCTCTTACTTTTGTCCAATGTTATTTTGTTTGTTGTTTGTTTATTTTTTTGTTTAATTCTTCTTCCAAAGGCTCTGGACAAATTTGGCTTGATGATGTGAATTGCAGCGGGAGCGAAGCCTCGATTTTCGACTGTCCAAAGCCCAACTGGGGAGTGCACAACTGCTCGCACAACGAGGACGCTGGTGTGGAGTGTGTGTGATGGGACACGGAGGCTGCTCCAGGAGCCACTGCCCCCCTCGCTCTCTGCAGGGCTCTTGTTCACAATGCAAACCCACAAACCCAATTTTGTCAGGCTGCACTTGTAGTCTCTTTACCGGGTCATAAAAATATTGACAGAGAAAGCTGAATTTTCCGCAAATCGATAACGGTTACAAGACCCCCAGGCACCCTGAAACATCCCAGCTGTCACGAAACAACCCGAGCTCAGGCACGTGAGCCAGTTCACAGCTTTTCCTGCTACCAGCCATCAGCTCATCTGCAGTAGCTCACACGTGTGTGACCTCTCACTACGCAGGGGAGGAGAGATGGTCCACCTTAGCTTAGTGCAGCAAGAGAGGAAGGGATAAGCGTGTAGACACGGGATGTTACTGCAGCTGAGCTGGCTAGTCCACCTTCATCACAGCACAGTTGTGAACCTGAGCCTAGAACCCCCAGTGAAGCGCACATACCCAAGACAGGAGATGCTCAGAAATCACCAGATGATCTCTCTGGCATCCACATAAAATGTTCTCCAGAAACCATGCTGATCATGAGTTAAAGTGCAAAACTAAGTGGCTGGGATCTACTGGTTTAACACTATCCTGGTTTAGCACAGACCTTGTTTTTGACCTTGGCTGAGTCCCCTGTCTTTTCTCTCAGTGTTTCCTAACCTGTCCTTGGCAACAACACCCCTTACCTTATCTGGTGTATAAAGCTAAGCATTTTATACCTTTAGAAATTAGATGCTCCAGTAAAGCAAAAGGATAACAAATAAAAGCAGTAATGGAGAAGCATCAACCAATTAAACTGCCAGGGTGAAAATTCAGACACTAAACCAAAGGCTTCTCCCTGAACTGGAAATCTCATATGTGTCTGAGATAACAATGGAAAAGCTTCTCTTTCTAAAGACCCAAGTAATCCCCTTCTCCACCAGCACTGGACATTCGGCAGGTGACAAGCAGCCTGTGTGCGTGTAGCAGGCTCATCCCAACAACCTGCTCAGGGACATTTTGTTTAAAATGTCAGAAATACATGTACCCCACATCTCTGCCTTAATGTGAGTCATAATTGCATTTGTCTACACAGCTCTGAAACTAGTTTTTAGTGCTTATAAATCCAGATATAAGTGGAAAACCCGAGCAGTGCTGGTAAGAGCAGCAGGCAATGGGGCATCCAGGGCCAACGTGGGTGAGAAGACCCAGCAGTGTGCAGGGTCTGGTAGCGCAGTCTGCAACGAAGCTCATCATTGCTTTGGAGCAGAGAAAAAGGTTGTTACGGGGTCTCTAGCCTCAGGAAAGAAGTCTGGAAAATCCAGAGAGTTTTCCAGTATCCCCACCAATGCCTTTGACAGCAGGAAAATGAAGAGAGCTGCTTACCGTTGCTGCTTCTGGTTTAGAGGAGGCAAGGAGCACCTGCCACAAACCATGGGTGAAAACAGATGAATGACAACTGTTTCAGGGCTGGTGGAAAAGGACAGTGTCTCACCTGCACAAAAAGAGACAAAAGCTTTTGGTTCTGGGAGGGAGCCCCAGCAGTACTCACAGCAGGCTGAGCACTGGCCCTTGGGCTTTTTGCAGGGCTCCCATGGGCAGCTCTGGGCCTGCACGTGTTTCCTTCATCTTTTATTTTGTGTGTGTGTGTGGCAGTATGTAAATAAGGCATTTCTACTGTTAGGAAATAAAGGATTTATGAGCTGCATTCATTTCTTGATTCATCAACAGGTGCTGCTTACACTCTCATTTTCTTACTTTCTTTGCCAGCAGAGTATCTTCCTCAGCACTTTTCAGGCTAAATGCTGACATTTGATTTTTTCATCAGGCAAAACTGCTACTGAGGGGAAAGTCATCATGTCCCCAGTGGTGACTCTTTGGCTGGATTTAAATCCCCCAAATCTCCTTTCTGAAGAATGGGCATCCAGAAAATAGCAGTTGTTCCAGGATTAAGGTCAGAACACCAGGGCTGGATCTGCACGCCTAGGACTAAGGATGCTGTGGCCCAGCCTGTCTGCTCCAAAACACAGCAGGAACTGGTTGAACCCAAGATACCATTCAACAACGTGGCCAGAAACCAGCGCATGACATGGTTAACCTATTCCCCTGCCACTTCTACACCCTGCAGTGCAGATATATAAAATCTGCAAAATCTGGCATCAGAGGGATTTCCTAGCAGCCCGGGAGAGCCCATGCCTACACTGAAGAGTTCAGTGCCAAGGACACAAAATGGTATTTATCTTGCTGGGACTAGAGGAGCAAGGAGGATGGGGGTGATGGGGGGAGTGCCTGTGTTTAAGCTCGGTGGCAGCACAGTCGTGGTGTGCTGCAGCACAGCCCTGGGGAGGGGCTCGGGGTGGCTGAGGCAGGCACAGGCACACAGCCAGGACGATGGCCACAGGGGCTGGGAATGCCATGGCTAAAGGGGAATGGGCTGAAACATGCAGCCCTACCTTGTCAGCATTGACATAGCCCCCTCCGTCCAGTGGGGATGCAGGAACCAGTACAGAAGTGCCCACACCACTTCATTCCGGTCTGGGAAGGGAATCAGGGGGCTCAGGACCAGGACCCGTGTTAATATTGCTGTGCTGGCAAAACCCGAGCTTGGCAGGAAAACAAACTTTGCCTTCATAAAACCCTTCTGTGTGCCCCGCCTGGGGAAGGAAGCCCAGCCAGCCGGGAGGAGAGCTGCGGGCACAAAGCTCACACAAGAATTAGAAACATGACCACTTCTGCCTACTAAAGCAGAGCACGACTGAGCTGCAAGAGAAGAACCAAGGCCGGTGCACGGTGTTCCATGTGCAAGAAATAACATCCATTGGAGGGGATGCCTCTGGCCAAGCTGTGATGCCCGTGACTTCACACGCCTGGACTATGTCAGTCCTGGTGGATCTTCTTGGGGAAGCACTGCCTGGCAGTGAATAAACAGCAGAGGATGCTAGGTGGTGGTATCATGATTTACATTTGATCTTCTTCTGTCCAAACCAGGGTGAAACTTGAAAGAAGTTGCGAATGAGGTCACTGGAGAAACTCTTCCCAGTTCCCGTAACAGGTAGGTAGGCTGAAGGAGTCATGGAGTCTGTGAGACCTAGGCTGCAGGCTCGCTTCCTGCAAGAGCCAGGAGTCCAAGTGCCAGAAATAAAATTTCAAAGTCCAGTCTTAGCAGATTTGGAAGTTCACACTAAATTCCACACTTTCAGTTCAAATGACAGGTATTTGTGGCAGCTCTCACCTGGTATAAATTGCCATACCCACACCTATGTTGTGTTTTGGTAGAGGTGAGAAAAGCCCTTATTTAATTCCAAAAGGGAAAAAAAAAAAGCACAGAATTTTTTCAGAACCACGGGATAAAACTAACATGGGGCCAGCTGGGCTTAAATTGTCCTCATGTCAACACTTGTGCCAAAGAAACATTTCCCAGCGAGGGCAACGGCTGGACGTATAGCTAACGGGGGTGTCATTGGTGCCACAGAACCCGCGGCATGAGTCCCAGGTACCCCCCCAATAACCCAGGCACCCCGCTGACGCACCACAGAGATCCACGGACGACGTGTATTTATTAAAAATGCTCCTTCCCGACACTAAGGGGAGCTCAAGGGCCGCCACCCGCTCCGCGGCCGCCGCGCCGGGGCGCATCGGGTGGGATCGGAGCGGAGGGTCCCCGTGATGCAGCCGGAGTGTCCCCGAGATGCGGCTGGAGGGTCCCAGTGATGCCCCACCTCTCTGACAGGGAAGGACAAAACCGTGGCCGGTGCTGTTGAGTGGACTGAGGGCACACACAGCGAGAGCAGAACCCCGAGAGCAAGGTCCTGAGGAGATGAGGCAGATTGTGGTGGTTTCCCAGTCTTCGGTGGGTCCAACTGTGGCCAACCAGTCCCCCCAGAAGGGGGTTTTGAAAAATAGAAGGGGGAAATTGCCTTTGTGATTCAGTTTCTTGTACCTGAGAGACTGCAAGGCAGTCAGGACAAACTTACGTGTTTTTCTCTGCACTTTTAATAGTTCGAAACACTGCTTTTAAGGCAAACCCCCAGATTTCACGAGCATGTCAGAGGTGTCCCCTTGGAGGGACAGCTGTACAGCTCACCCCCAGCCTCGCCACTGTGAGCACAGGGCACAAGTCCCAGCAGTGGCGCTTGGAGCCTGAAACTCAGCACCAGGACCCCCAAAGCAGCCCGTTTGGAGGGCACTCGTGCCCCATGTGTCCACTTCTTCAGTCCGAGAGAAGCTCCACTGGAGGAGGAAGAGTGCCTTGAGTCACTGTGGAACAGTCACTGGGCAGCAAAAAAGCCTGTTGCATCTACAAAAATGAATAGCCCTGAGATGTGGGGGAAGCTTGCACACCACCTCCCTCCCTAAATACCCAAACCAGTGCTGTTTGACCCCAGCTTTTAGGTCTCCCAACTAACTGTCCTACACTGCCCTAAAATAGCTATCTACAATGGCTAATAAGGAACTGTACAGCTTTGCTTATCATTCACACCCAGCACCAATTAAAAAGATTTAGCTAAGCAAAATGCAATTACACTGTCATGGATAAAAGGGATACAATTAATTAAAAAAGAATACTTTCCCTTAGGAATGCTGTTATTTCCAGATGCTCCCATTCCTGTCCCTGACTGCTCCTCGTGACCTGAAGAGATTTGGGATGGGAAGAATTGGGGGGGGGGGGGAAATTGGGCAGTTTATCTCCCCATCTCGTGGACTCACATGTATTTCTGAGGTAAGTTAACAAGACCCTTGAGGCCACAGATCTTCTCTGGAGCCCTAAAATACCATTTCCAATAAACCTGACACTGTTCTCCCTGCTTTTCCAAGGAGGTGCACATTTTATAGAGTTCATCCGGCTCCAAGCTGGGACTTCTCTCCTTTTTGGGGAGGAAATTGGGGTTTCTGTCAACTGTGAAGAAATGGGGAGCAAACGGAGGTGGTGGGATATGTTCCGTGGCTGGAAGGATTTACCAAAAATCCACAGGGAAACAGCTGAAGTGAAGTTTCCTGTCTGGTGTCCCTTGGGAAGGGAGTAGACACGGGCCACCCTTCCCAGCCTGCTGCACAGGCGGGCACCCAGGCTGCTGGTTTCCCAGCCCCATGATGCGGAGACACTTGGCCCCAGACAACACCTCTTTCACGGACAGTCGGATCCGGAAAGCTCTGCAGGCTGCTAGTTGCCCCTGGAGGTTGATGAGAGGCTGGTTGCAACTTTCATGGCCTCAACAGGAGTCGCACACGATTCGAAGCACCACCCAGGCACACAGAGAAGCCAAAGAGCAAAACCTTTACTAACTAAAAGCCCGTTCCTCAGGTTTCCAAAGCCTGAAGTTTAGGCCGAATGCAATTCATAATGCATCTCGCTGTAGCAAAATTATTGATGATTCCAGTTACAAATGTAAAAAAGGCAATTTCATTTGGATCACAGCTAAGAAGTTTTTCTGTCTGAAGGTTGTTGTTCTTTAAAGTACATTAAAGCCATCACATTAAATGTCAACTGTAATAAAGGAATGACTGCTCTGCTCGTGTTACAGACAGGTAAAAATTTTAATATGCATGCTGGCTATATCTGAAGATTAAACTCATCATGTAATATATGTGTCACCGGTTGTATTTTCACCCCTCTCTTCTGAAGTCTTCTGTTGTTTGCAGAGAGAGACCACATCACCACAAATCTGCCGATACATTTCTTAGCTTTTTCTGCCAAACATCGCGATGGACGGCAGCATTTGGCCTCAAAACCCTCAGCTATATTTCTCTGTTTCACTTGGTGTCAGAAGCGGTCGTGTTTTGCTTGGTTAACTCTCTTCCCGCTGGTATGGTCCAGCAAAGGTCCAACCAACCATCCAGTGCAGTGCACAAGCCAGAGCTACAAGTCTGTAAGTGTTTCTGACCTCAGCAGAGGGGCCGGTTTGGGTCTCACTGGGACCAGTATGAAGCCGGAGCACTGATGCAGGCAGCTGCTCTGCCCTGACACAGAGCTGAATTTAACCCAAAGTATTTAAACAAACTGTTAGTGGTAGCTCCAAATGATTATCCATTTATTTCAGTATTTGTCTTTTTCAAATGTGACCTAAAATCTATAAGTAATTAGTTATTGTACTGGCTACAGTATTGCAAAATGCTTCCCTTCATTTTTTATTCAGACTCTGAGCTGTGACTCCAAAATCATTCTAGTCACACCAGCCTTCAAAGGTCTAAATGGGGAGGAAGGGGGGCTAACGCCTTAATGTCTTCGCAAGAATATTTGCAAGAATATTTGAGGATTTTCTGGGGATTCAGTGTGAGACCTAAAAAAAAAAAAAAAAAAGGGTTTTGCAGGGAAATAGAGCACTTGTGCCTCCAGTTCAAAAGGGAAGACACATCCGAATGGAGAAAGATTTAAAAGTTAGTGCTAAATAAACATTGCTATTCAACAGCGAGCTTTGTCTTTTGAGTCCTAGGTTAAAACTACTTCACAGGGACTATAAAAGCTCGTTATTCTCCTTTGTTGAAGCTAAATGAATTTTAACAGTACCAGTTCCAGAGTGAAGAAGAATTGCTGCTTAAACTCCTCCCAAGTCATCTAGGTGCTCAGTGGGTGAAGGCAGCAGAGAACTCTCCAAGTTGTTAAATTTTAAGTATGCTGTGTGAATAAGGGAGTAGTACACAACTTGCGTTTATTCTGGATCCATTTTGTGATGTTTTGTGCAAATCCTAACAAAAAAGTGGTGCTGTGAAGGTGCTAGTTCTGCACCATCAGGGTATTGGCCACACAACGGAGCACGGCTCTGCAGTGACCTTGCGTCCCAGTGCCTTAGGAAATCCCACTGGAGTCAGTGGATTCAGAGGGCTTTCAGGCTCAGGCCATAAATCATTCAAGATATGAATTACTGCCTTATTAGAGCAGCTTCATAACTGTAATTCCAGATAAATGTACAATTAGTCTGATCTCTTCTGATAACATGCCAACAGGAAAAAAAAAAAAAGTCATCTCCTACGAAGCTGAGTAGCTGTTCAAAGGAACTGTAGGAAAGTTTCACAGATGTTAAGGCCAGCAGGACCATCATTATAATCTCATCTGACCTTCTGCATGGTGCAGGGCAGAAAAACTCGCCTGGGAGTTTCTACACCATTCTGAAGCCATGACTTCTTTACCAGGATAGTTCTTCGTCTTGGTTTGAAGTTTTCTGAAAGCAGAGATAGCATCACATTCCTGAAAACCCACCATATTCTTGCCATGTTAATTATCGTGCTAGCTTTCTCCCAGTAACTCCACTCTTAATCTCTGCTGGGATATCGGGAGTGTTGTTGCCTTAAATTTGTTCAGACCAGGTTGAAGAAAGAAAACAGGTTTTTCTTATACACAATTAGCTCCACCTGGCAGGGACAAACCCACAACCAGGCTTTAGGAGAGCTGCTGTACCAGACAAGCTGCACACCTATAAAGGGATGCTAATGCTCTTGCTGGAGTTAAGAGAGAAGAGGAATATGTGGCACATGCTAAGATCAAACTGGAGGTGACCTTGGTGTTTTTTTTTTCTCCTTTCCGGCATCTGAAAGGGAATATTTGGTAGGTTTTTGCCAGGGTAGCTGGGGCTCATGCAAGCACCAGGACTCAGCCATGGCTCTGACTGTGCAGTTGATCTGTTTTTAAAGGAGATGCTTTGACTTCACAGAGTAGCGATGCAAGAAGCTCAGTGGGAGTGGAAGGCTCTCAACTCACTTCTGAGGCCCTCAAACCCTTTTTCTGGGTGGAAATGAGATCAAACTAAACTTAAGTGGCACTGTTTGTATGAGTAACAGCTAGTCCTGATTACCCAGGGCTGGGAGATGAGGATCCCAGGGCTAGAAGAACAAGGGTGGTTTTTTTCCAGACATGGGTAAAGACTGTTGACTCAACTTGCAGGGCTATAAAATTTCTCCAGTAACAAGCAGGGACAGAGTCCTGCAGCAATGCTGGAGGGAAGGGAAATACCCTGTCTCTGAGAATCTAGTTATTTCAATCAGCCTGGAAGAGCTGCCCAATGCTGTAAACGGAACTGGCTACGGTTAAGAGATAGATGGGCGGAGGACGAATGCCCTTTGCTTCTCCTGTGTTCATTCTCCCAAACAGCAAGATTAAGAGTGGGGAAGTCCTCTATTCTGGGTTTTTTTGCTTTAGAGGCCCTTATGAGGACCCTATGCAAGCTGGCATGGGGAGGGCAGAAGGGAGAGAAGCATCTCTCTTTTCCAAGGGCTGCGGTGAACACAGTGTTCTGGGACACTTTGACTTTTGACATCTTAGACTAGGAAATGTGGGGGGAAAAAAAGGACATTTTTTCGACATTTTTTCAACCTTTTCCTTTTGTTGGTTCCCAATGCACAGTGCCACTTCCAATTACGGGCCAGCGTGTCAGCTGTGACCTCCTCCGGTGCGACATGCTGTGACCCCATGGGGCAGACACAGCGCGCTGAGGATGTGAGGATAAAATGTACATCTTTGGTAAACATGAGGAACCACACATGGTGAGAAGGTCCTGGGCAACGAGACTTCAGTAAAAAGGCCTCCAAGCATCACCCAGGGCGGGAGGAGAAGCAGAGAGTTGTGACCTGGGTCACGTCTGCAGCTGGTATAAATCAACATTGTTCTGTTGATATCTGGAGAGCTAGACAAATTTGTCCCTGCTACCAGTTCAGTCCTTTTTTTGTTTATTTTTGTTTTGCCCAGTGCTTTTGAATGCTGCTTAGCTTCTGTGAAAGCTGTTATAATAATATGTTACATTCACTTCAGTGGTTAAGACATTTTACAAGCACCAGTCCACTCTTTTCCTCTGATATTTTTTATAACACACTTACAAAAAATGTTTCTGTGGAGGGGAGCCACTTCTCCAATGGTGATGTGATTCCTATAGATGGGTTTGGGTGTGGGTTTACACTAGCACACACTGGCAGTGACCGAAAGGTCCACGCAATGAGCTGCTGAGGCTCACATGGGGCAGCAATGAGAGGAACGTATCCAGGTGCTGCAGGTCTCCAGGTGACGTGTAGAAATCCTTCGCTATCTCCTTTTCCCAGCCAGTCATAATCCTTTGGCAGGCATGATTTCCCAGTGTGGGGCTCCTGGAGAAGCCCACCCATTCCCCATTTCTCCCCCCGCTCCCATGCAGCCCCATCTGAAAGCAGATCTGAAGTCCCCCACCAGGCGTCTCCTAAATCCAGAGGGAGAAGATTCAGGGTGAGACAGGAGTGAATAAAAGGTGCGAGACATAACGTCACCATCTGGAACATGGGTGGTACTACCGAGAGCAGAAAGGACTTAACTCAGGACTGAGAAAACCTCAAGGCAGATGAATTAACTAATGAGGCATGGAATGCTTCAGGAGTCAGGATTCACAGCTTCAGGCACATTTCTGCTGGTTGCCCAGGGATTAGAGAAGGGACTTATTGTTCCTTGTTCACAAACCTGGGCGTCAGGTCCCTTGCCTTCTTCTCAGGCTGCTGGCCAGCACACATGGCCCATCCACAAGCCCAGCAGCAGACCCACCTACCAGCTTTCCAACAAGAAAGCAGTAGGGACTCTCCCAAAATGGTTATTTTAACAGGGCATTTTAAATTGAGCTGCACTGATTATTAGAAAGCACAGTAATTTTCAGTCTCGTGGCACAGAGGTGTTATAAAACTGCAATGAACAGCACTTCATCAACGCCTTGAGTTCCAGCTTTCTCCCACCTTGATATTCCTGCAGTTTAACCCTGGTTATTACTGTTTGTCTGTTCGCCCTGTTACGACGGACGTGGTCCTGAGCCATCCTTGGGCTCTGTGCCACACACCATCAAAGGTCTTTTCTTTAAAAAGACACATTTGGACAGGAGAAACTCCTACTCCAGTGTAGAAGGGCTTATTCCCCAGCTAACTTCAAGTACCACAGCTAAGCCTATCTAACAAACTATTTGTGGATCCTTTCCCCTGTCTTTAGGGTTTTTTTTCCCTCCTATTCATTTGTACATCTTCTGCTCTTTAGCTGTAAACTGCTCCAAGATGTACATATGATATGAATTTATAAACCAGAGGATAGCTATCATTTTCACTTTAAGGAGGCAAACTCATGTACTGTTTCTAAGGCTTTAACTCTTCATCTTTGTTTTCAGAGCTGTATGTACTGCTCTATTGATATTTCTGACCTTTGGTTTCCAAATATTCAATCTCTTTCAAGTGAGATCCTGGTAGCTGGCAGTATTTGAAAACACTGATACTGCTAATCAGCAAGTCTTGCTGAATTTAAAAAAAACCACCTTGTCTGTCTTGCATGACAAAAGACTCATGGTCAGTTAGCCCCAGCCAGCACAATCAGGTATGGAACAGAGAACAGGCCTTTTAGGTTGGTTAAGACAGAAAATATTTCAATCACAGCTGAGAAAGGAAGAGATTAATGTCAGGTTTGCATGGGCTCAGGCAGGTCCTCAGCTGGTGTAAATAAACTCAGCTCTGTTGAGGTCAAAATGGTTTACACCCACAGTTATTTTTCCTGAATAAGGTGAACGTGTAAAATGCCTTATCGAATAATTTTCAGCAAGCTCGAGCAGGTCAATTCTCACTAAAATCAAGAGGAATTAGCAGCCTGAGAAAGTACCACCCAAGTTACTGCAGGCTATTGGTAGCTTTCAAGGGAAAAATAGCTGTAAACCAAAGAATGCAAGTTCTTTCCCATTAAAAGCACAAATTAAGTATATAGCTGAGAGGAGCTCAAAACCTTTCCTTTCTGCATTTGACACAGCAGGAGAGTTTGTCCTGGCTGCAGCATTTCAGGTGGACTGGGATAAGTCAAGTGTGTGAATATTCAGGCTGAGGCATCCCATCTGTCACTTTGAGGGTGGCTAAGAAAGTTACCCAACAGGTGAAATGGCCAGTACCTGGATGGAAAAATGGAGAAGTACAAAGAGAGGGGAACATCCAACTTTCAAAATGGACAGAGGAAAAAGGAAATCCACACTGACTCTGTAGGAAAGAGTAGAAATATAGAGAACCTCCAATAGACCATCAGAATTGGAAGTGGGGGCTAGATGAGGGGGTAGTGAGGTGGATTGAATCCTAGCTGTCTGTCAGAACTCAGAGGGTTGTCATTAATGGAGCAGGGTCAAGTTGGAGGCCTGTAACCAGCGGCGTCCCCCAGGGGTCAATGCTCGTCCCAGTCCTGTTCAACATATTCATCAATGACCTGGGCGAGGGGACAGAGTGTATCCTCAGCAGTTCGCTAATGATACCAAACCAGGAGGGCTGGCCGACACTTCAGAGGGCTGTGCCGCCATCCAGCATGACCTGAACAGGCTGGAGAGCTGGGCAGAGAAGAACCTAATGAAGTTCAACAAGGGCAAATGCAAGGTGCTGCACCTGGGGAGGAAGAACCCCAGGAACCAATATAGGTTACGGATTGATCTTCTGGGAAGCACTACTGAGGTAAAGGATCTGTGAGTGCTGGTGGATGGCAGGCTCTCCATGAGCCAGCCATGTGCCCTTGTTGCCAAGAGAGCCAACAGAATCCTGGGCTGCATAGGGAGAAGTGTGGCCAGCAGGTCGAGGGAGGTCATTCTTCCTCTCTACTCTGCACTGGTGGGGCCACAACTGGAATACTGTGTCCAGTTCTGGGCTCCCCAGTTCAAGAGGGACAGGGAACTACTGGAGAGAGTCCAACGTAGGGCAACCAAGATGACTAAGGGATTAGAGCACCTCCCTTACGAGGAAAGGCTCAAAGAGCTGGGGCTCTTCAGCCTGGAGAAGGCTGAGGGGAGACCTTATCTATGTTTGCAATTTCCTAAAGGGTGGGCTGAAGGAGGATGGAGCTGGACTCGCTGGATGGTTTCCAGCGACAGGATGAGGGGCAATGGGCTCAAGCTGGAACATGGGAAGTTCCACACAAATACGAGGAAAAATTTCTTTACAGTGAGGGTGCCAGAGCCCTGGAACAGGCTGCAGAGAGAGATTGTGGAGTCCCCTTCTCTGGAGATTTTCAAGACCCGGCTGGATGCAGCCCTGAGTGATGTGCTCTGGGCAACCCTGCTTTGGCAGGGGAGTTGGACTAGATGGTTTCTTCCAACTCTGTCTAATCCGTGAATCCATGAATCCACGAATCCACAAATTGCCTGTTACGTGAAACCAAAGAGACATTTTCAGGGAGTCTGGGGTCAGAAATTAGATTCTGGATTTCAGAAGTAATAGTACCACAATCAAGGCAAATTTGAGAAAAAAAAAGAAAGCTCTCACCAAGTGTAAAACATCTTGGCACTGCAGGCATGAGAACTGGAGCAGGAAGAGGCTCTTTTTCTTACACGGCAAGCTAAAAAAATCAAAAACAAACCTTGAGACTGAGCCAAAGTGCTAGTTTCTCTGTTTCTCTGTTTCCTTGCCAAAACTAAATGCAAAAATATTTCAGTTTTTAGGGAAAGTGAGTGTAAAAGATTTCACCACACGCTTGCGTACCGTTTAAGTCCATCCATACTTTAGAGGTGTCCCAACAGCAAGGAAAGCATCCTTGTGCACACTGGGCAAAAGTGGCCAAAAAGACAAGTTAAGCCCACCTTTGCCCGGTGTTTATCTGCACCACATTAACACCGATTTAATCCTGGTGCCCCTGGACCCACCCTGCCAGAAAGGACTTCTCAGCATCCCGGATACTTTCTAGAAACTTTGTCGATGGTGGCCATCTGTCACTGGGAGAACACGAGAAGGGGGATTAGTAACAGACTGGCAGGGAATACTGGAAAACTGGTAATGTGTTTTACCGAGGACAGATGTAAACACAATGAGGATATTGTTTTGAAATTAAGGGAAGAGCAGAAAATTTCACAGTGTTCTCCTGAGGGTTTGTTTTTGTGGTGGTTTTTTTTTTCATTTCGTCACGCCAATGGGAGAAAAAAAAAAAAAAGGCTGGCAAGCAAGAAGACTAATTACAGGGCATAAATCTACCATTTTGGGGAATCTCCCCTGGGGTCTGCTCCTCCTCCATTACCTCTCAATTGCCACCATTACCGCATGTGAGCTGCGTGTATCCGCTGCCGCTAAATGCCACAGATGCATCTCTATTATCCTTGGAAGCATAAACTACTTTTTCTAACAATCAATTGCCCAATTCAGAAACAAATCTAACGAGCTCATTCTGCCTTATTTGTTGGAATCCAGTGCCATTTCTGCTGGGACTAAGATAAAAGGGAAAGCGCGCAGAAACCGCTTAGAAAAGCTAAGTGGGGAACTTAATTGCTCTGGTAATTTTGCTTCCCAAATTAAAGGAAAAATATTTCGCAGATGAGAAGATTTTCAAAGTGTCTTAATCCCTGTGAGAGAGATTTCTGTTTAAAGTGCTGATGGTCAAAACATCTCCAAGGCCGTGTTCATCACAGAAGGGGAAAATATTCGGAAAACTGCCAAAAATGTCATCTGGGGAGGGAATCTCTCCCCAGATCTTGTCTGCACTAACAAGAGTTTGCTGCCACTTTTGAAGGCAGACGTATCTTCTGCTGGCAAAAGCCTTCCCCATTCCCTCACTGGAGGAAGACACGTTCTTCAGCTGGTGTAAATTCATATATTGCTGCTCCTGCTAACATCCAGATGTCATTAAAAATTGCAGTCCGAGAGGCATTAGTGTGGCAGGAGAAGTCTCCAGCAGAGGGGCAGGCTTTGGCTGGGGGCTGCCACTCGGGCAGGGGTCTGTGTCACCGCTGAGCCAGATGTAGGGACCAGCGACTCCCCCAGCGCGGAGGAAGAGCGTGAAGACTCATTAACCAGCCAAACCTGCAATTAGCAGGGTAATGTTATGCGAGGAGCATGATCCATAGAAGTGGTGGCTGGCTGAAATCACTCCTGCCCCGCTCCCCTCTCCTCTTCTCATTGGGTCTCCTGTGGATTAGCCCAAAGTTAACCGAAGTGATGGAAATACTTCACCGACTTCGACAGACTTTGGATCTGGCTTTTCATGACATTTTACCCTCTGGTACTGCTCCAAAAGGTCCTACACGACGACCATGCGACTGAGATTTTCAAGTCTACTCCCATCACTTTCAACAGAGACTTTTCTTCCACCTGTCGAGACAACCCCGAGCCACTCGCATTAATAATTAAATAAGAGCCGAGCACCAGGGGAGGGGAAATGACAAAGCTGCCAAAATCCTTCCGAGATATCTTGACAATCCACAGCCTGAAAAGATTGTAAATGAGGGTCTGGCCCCTTGTTACACTCCCACTTTCTCCCGCCTATCGTTAAACCTCACACGGGTTACGCATCATCCATCCTGGAGAGGCATTTTGATGTCATGACAATAGTTTCGACGCCAGCATACCCAACACTGAGCTGCAGGCACTGGTGATTAACAACCCCTTTTTGCCACTGTACCTTCCGGGCCTCCCATCATAGGAAAACTTGTCTCAATTAATCAAATCCAAGTGTTCTTTGCTGCAACGCTCGCTTGTAGGGGGAAGATCTCGACCGTTCATCCCGGATGCCGCGTGCGGCTGCTGACCTTTCGGTGGAGTCCACGGGGAGCTGCTGCTCATTTGTATACAAAGCGCGGCGGATAGAAGGGCAACTAAACATAATTTACCTGGAAGTGAGGTTAAAAGCGGTTTACCAGCTTGATGGCGTTTTAGCTTGAGAAACAAGACATTAATTAACACCTACCCGTTGACTAGTATTGACCAGCTCTTTTGCCCTCTGCAAGTTTTAAGTAGGTAATTTTTAAAATTTATTTTTGGCTAAATTTTCCCCTTACCAATAATATTTTGACAAAACTTTGGCCAAACGTGAGACTGCCTCTGGTCTGCCTGCCAGATATGGAGAAGACCTGGACTTCCAGTGTGGCCCGCAAGTGCTGCTGCTCTGAAAGGTCCTCCTGCCCTCGGCAGGAGGGTGCCCCAGGACACCCTGCTCCAGCACCACTGACATTAACGAGCCTTGTCACTGCCTCCAAAGAGCTTGTGTCCAAACCCATATGGTCAAGTCCTGCTGCCCAAAAGGCTGGGGCTTGCTGACATGTCCTCCTTGCCTTGGGAGCCATGTGCCTCATTTCGCTGTAGGCACGGTAGAGAAACCCAGTAGAAAGACCCAAATCCTTGGTTTCTTTGAAAGATGTTGTATTTATTTTGCAGTAGAATCCTCCTGGTGTCACTGCAGCTGTGACACAGGGTCTTTGTATGCCCTGAGCACTTTGAGCACCCCACAGATGCCACAGACAGAAGTTGGGCTGTTTCACCCCAAATAAGACCAAAGACTTGCCCCACACTTTGCTACTGTCACTGGGTATTTGTGACATGGGTGAAAATGTCCCCATTGCCATGCCTCATGGAATGGGAACATGGTCTCAATTCATCCTCTGAAAGTGCTACTTTTACTACTTCTTGTCCATCCATGGAACATTTAATTTGGCAAGGCTGGCAGATAGAAGCACAATGAGAGCCAGCTATTCGCCTGTCTGAGACGGGAGGAAGCCTGGGTTCCCACAGCTAACAGACACTGTAAGCGGTGAAATTGGCTTTCACATGAATCTTTCCTCAAAAAAAAAGAAGCATGAGGCTCAAAACTCACCTACATCCAGGACCTCCCAGGTCCCAGGAGAGCCCCTTTCAAGCAGGGATGCAGTTCGGGGTCCATGGCAGAGGTGTTGGCACATAAGCCTGGTCTTCCTCCAGAAATTGCCCTTCAAGCTGGCCAGAGCCCATGGAAGTGACTTCTGCAAAAACGAGAGCAGGTGGGAAAAGCCTTCAGTGGGCAAAGGCAAAGCCTTGGAGCTGTATCTGCCTTGGCAAGCCTTGAAACAGAGCCCTTTCTTTGGATTTTTTTTTTCAGTGGCTCTTTTACTGGTGTTTATTAAAAAGTGACTATTTTTGAAACATAAAAGATTGCTTTCCAAATTGCCATAATTTTTCTCATCCTCCAAAAATCTGCATTTGCTTCTTGAAATGAATTTTCCATAAATAAAAGACCCTCTGCAGCTCTGAAAAGTACTTTGATTCAAAGTTTTAATAAAAATCGTTTGAGGCATCTTATTGTCCTTGCCTAGAGGGGAGAACGCCTGTTTGTTTGTTGACAGGGTGGAAAATACTGACAGCAATGGCAGCTTCAGGAAAAATTAACTTTTGGGTAACGAGCTCTTTTTTTGTCTTGGCATTTCCGAACATTTGTACATAGGGGTCTATACCTTCAACTATACAAATACTAAAGCATGGGTTTGTTTAAATTTAATCTATTAAAAGATTTCAATGCACTGAAGCATCAGTCTGTTCATTTTCTGTTCTCACCTCCCGTTTCAAACCGGGATGACTTTGCACTCAGGAGCGACGCTTTTCATTTCGAAGTTGACCTGACTTTTATAGGACAGGTGAAACAATCCCAACTGCAATGTGATTTGAACCAATCCAAACATTCTGAAAACGTTTCGAGTACTTCAAATCACTTTTTTTTCTTTTTCTTTTCCTTTTGCGAGAGAAAAAAAATGCCCATTTCAATTTGATCGAAGCCAACCTTCCCCTTGGCTTGCTTAACAGACAAAAATATGATATTTGCCTAAATCTAGCTATGAACAGAAGATGCACAGAGGAGCTTGTTGGTGAAGGACCACTACAGCTTGTGCCCCAACTCCCACCAGTGAGCCTGCTGGCTTTGTCACTGCCGATGGGCACCACTATGAGAGTTTATTTTTGTTTGATTCATTGGGTGGGTTTTTAAGTATAGCTCAAAATACCACATCTGGCCCATCACAGAACAGTAACCCAACGTAGTCTATGTCCACCAGCCTCCTGACCACTAAACCAGATCAAGCAATCAAGGGGTCTGAAACCAAGGAACACGCAGTATACAGAGATCTCGCTCTGGGACACTTGGCAGAAGTGCATTTTGCTCTCTGTGCTCCAGACCCTCCAGAAAGCATCTTTTAAAATCCTTCCTCCAAGTATTCTGCAGCTGAGCCTTAAATGCTGACCTGAAATGGGCAGCCTCAGCCTTTAGGATCTGCTTCCCAGCTCGAGCTGTCCCAGTGCTCCCATTCTCTGCCACAGGCTTGGGATTTGTTCGCATTTCTGGCCGTGCGCTGGGGAGAACTGGTCTTCCAGCGCTCAGATGAGAGACGAGGAGTATCCCTAATATATATACAGGTAAAGAGGAGGATGAATATTGTTTAGATCTGTGGTTTAATGGGAAGAAGTAATTTCCTTGCAATTGAAGCCCAGTCTCCCCAAAAGGCAGGGAAGGCTGAATATGCTGCACCCCTTCAAGAGCAGCTCTGGGTGTCAGGCTGCAGCCGCTACTTGACTGACACGGAGAATTAGGGAAACCCTGTGAGTGATGAGCCACGTCCCTGTGGGAGCCTCCCTCAGCCCCAGCGTGGGCACGGGGTGGCTGGCCTCACCTCCGGATGGCTGTATGGTCATACTCATCACCTGAACAAAACTCTAGCTCTTCAAGGCTTCTGACTCAGCCAAATCAGTCCCAGTTTTCACGGGAGCGCTTGGCTGCTCGTCAAGGAGACCCTTTCCCCTGCCAGGATTCATTTGCCTACCCCCAGCTGCTTTGCCTGTGCAGATGTTAAATATAAAGTTGCAATGACTGTTTGCTAGAGGAAAAATACAATTTTTGCACTCTCATATTGCAGACTGAGCAGGCCATGTCAGCTCGCAATCCCTCACGTGTTCTCCTCCAGCTATCTCACCCCCACCAAGATATTAAAAAAAAAAAAAAAAGAAAAAGAGGGAGAAAAAGTCCTTTTAGTCCTTTTGTCCAGGGAGAGACCAAGATTTGAAATCAATGTTCTGGAAAGCAAATACAGAAAGCCCCTTTAATCACCAAGAGACCTGGTTCAGCTGGGGCTGCGGGGCGCAAATGCCCTGTTGAACCCCAGACCCAGGGGTGACCTTGGGGGACACTTGCCAAGACCGAGCAGCTTTGGCCCCTGCCAAAAAACTTACTTTTCTGTCACTTGTTTTTAATGAACTTCTACAAGCTGCCAAGAAAGAGATTTTCTTACACAGAGAATTGACTAAGACAGCAGGAAGACAAGAAAAATGCCCCTTCTCCCCCCCACTTTCTTATTCATCCCTAAATTAATGAGAAGCATTAGCAAAGGAGACAGGTGATCCAGCCCACGCTGCACGCGGGGCTCCCCACCCCCACATAACCCCACAGGTAGGCAGCATCACCAAGGACTGGCTTTGTGACAAAAGGCGCCCACCACAGCCAGAGCTGCAACTCTTTAAGAACTAGTCTTCAATTAAATTAAAAACATTTCTTGCAATAGTGTAATTCAGAGCCTGGGGCTTAAGGGAGGATTTCTGAATGCCAAATAATCCATTTATTAAAAATAAAAAAAAGCACCCGTACTTTATCACCTGCTATTCTGAGGTGAGAGACTTATACCAAACCTCTGCAGAATGCAGCTATATTGACTACAAATGGGATTACTCACAGGAGCTTTTCATTTGTAAGTTTTCTGTAGAGCTTGAAGGTCACACATTAAAAAGGGCTACAACCTCCTTCAGAAACAGCAAGGGATAAAGCATTACCTTTGCTGCTGCTGCTTATGCAAGGAAACAATAAATGTCTTTCTTAAATGGCATAAATTGAGCTGTGTTGATGTTTCACGAAGCCACAAATTGCTTATCTTATCTGAGCGTCAGGCTGTTTGCTGCGGGATGAGATCCACACCTCTCTGCCAGGATGGATAAGATTAACTCAACAACAGCTCTGAAGTGGGAAGGGCCAGCTCAGAGCGCCCAGCACAGCTCATCTGGCCAGTTAAAGGACATCCTCAGGGGGAAGTCACTCTATCACACATAGGCATTACTTTGCCATTTATAGCCCAATGATCTGAGTCTCTGAAAGTTGAGCTTTGATGTGGTCAAGCCAGAAGAACCTTTAGTCCCTTTAAGGATTCTTCTTGAGACCTCGAGGCCTGGAGAAGGTACCATGTGTTTGCTGTGCCCAATCAAAGCAAGGCAAAGTAGACAAACCTGTTTCTGCTGGCCCCAGAACCCCCCAACCCTGCTCAAGAGCTGCAAGCAGCTTCATGGAGGTGACACAGATCATAGAATGGTTAGAGTTGCTAAAGATCATCTAGTTCCAATTTCCCCTGCCATGGGCAGAGAGACCTCACACTAGACCTGGTTTCTCAAAATCTCATCCAACCTGGCCTTCAACACATCCAGGGATGGGGCATCCACAGCTTCTCTGGGTAACCTGTTCTAGTGTCTTACCACTCTCAGAGTAAAGAATTTCTTCATAATATCTAATCTAAGTCTACCCTCTTTCAGACTAAAACAGTTACCCCCCGTCTTATCTTTACGCTCCCTGGTAAAGAATCCCTCCCCATCTCTCCTGTAGCCCCCTTTAAGTACTGGAAGGGGCTATAAGGTCTCCTGGAGCCTTCTCCAGGCTGAAAAACCCCAACTCTCTCAGCCTGTCTTCAAGGAGAGGTGCCCTAGCCCCCTGATTGTCTTTGTGGCCCTCCTCTAGCCTCACTCCAACAGGTCCTTGTCCTTCTTACGTCAGCTGTCTACTCTGTTCCTGCCTGCAACAGCTCCAAACTCACAGGCATACAAGTGCTGCAAAGCCAAGGTGACGTTCTTCCCCTTCTTCCTTCCCCAACCCCTGGATGAGCACCACGTGCTGGTGGACTCCCCACTCTCAGCAGGGACACGATGGAGCTCGTTTAGGAGCAAAATGAACTCACCTCGGTCTTGCCTCTGGTCTCTGCAGTAATTAGTTGAGGCTCGGAGGACCCCTGTGCCAAAAGTGACACATCTGAAGAGATCCTTTTATTTTGAATTAATTTTCAGATTTTTTAATTGTCTCCTTCAGCACATTTCAGTGACATCTATCTTTCAAAAATGTCTTAATTAAATGCCAGCTTTTCCAAACTTCGAAGTATAGCAGTGGAAGTGTCACAGGGCAGATGTACAGACTCTTACCCTACCAGACACCAAGGGGTTTGATGATCTTTTCTTTTCAAGACAGAGGAGTTGAATTGTCCGGTCCTCAAAATATCTACTTGTACCAATATTTGAAATTCTTACTACCTAAAACATTTAATAATGTAGCTCTAGCCCAATGCAGAAATAGTGCCTATGAAGTACCAGTGGTTGAAAAACATGCCAGTTCTGTGCCTGGAACACATTACTGAGTAGGGTTCCTGCTTTCTACTTGCAGTTGGGAGTGAATAATGTTCCATGAATGCCCAGGCGACAGGATCAGAGGTCTGTGTGAAGACTGACTGCCCTATAAGGAGAAAGAAAGAAAACAAATTACAGTCTCTGCTCTGTAAATCTGTGCTCTGTTTGATGGCATTCCCTAAATGAGTGGAGTGAGCACCAGTCTGACTCAGGACCAGTTTGCCCACCATGAGCAGGGCCATGACCGGGGATCCCTGCAGGGACCTGGACCTGCTGTCTGTTCAGCTGGAAAACACATTTCTGGAGGAGCTATTTGTCCTTCAAAAAGCAATGAATTGCTCACATCACTCCCCAAAAGCAATGGCTTGCAGGAACAACCTAAGATAGCTTATGCTGGTTACCCTGAAGGGCACCTTCTTCCTCCAGTAGCCCAAAATAAACAGCAGCGACGTCAGAGAAGACAAAAAGGCTGAGTGTTAGGGCTGGAAGAGATTCACAGAACCAGAAGGGCAACTCCAGGAGGTTGTGTTAGTAAGCACAGACACACACCAAGCAGTGCAGGAACTTCTTTTCCAAAATAAGCACACATTACATCTCCTCCTCCCTGACCACAAATCCTCCTCTTCTGGACCCACCTTCCTCCTGTCCCCAGTGAGTTTTATAAACCTGGACTGGTGAGTACCACCATCTGCAATTCCACTTTTACCCACGTTAAGTACCTGCTAGCCTTACAACTTCTTATCCCCATGGCATCCAGTTGCCTCTCCTGGCTTGCTTAAAGAGGACACAGAGCAGTTTTTTCTCAGGAAGAGCTGTAACTAACTCTCTTTCCGTGGTGTTCTTTTTTCATCACTTATGGCATTTTGGCATGTTAGCTTTGTTCTGGACTATTACATCTCCAGCTCCCAACTGTGGGAAAGGAAGGCTGGTGGATAGAAAGCCTTCTTCAAAGAACACAGACAAAACTGAACAGTTATGGGGGCAACAGCATAGCCAAGCTCTTCTCCTGCAGCAGTTGGGCTGCTCATCTGGACGGTATCAAAGGAAAGTCCAAAAATGGCTTTGGGGCAAGGACGTGCAGTCCATGGCAGTGCCATGTTTCTATTGAAGACCTCAGAGAAGTGATCTGAACTAGCCAGGAATGGCCCTCCTTGAACCAGCCTCAAGGAAAACACTTAGCACTAGGAGAAAAATTGATCTTGGCTGGCTAAGCTAACCCTTGTTAGTCATGGGAAGGCTGCTGCCTCTCCAGGAGTCCCCCAGACTTGGCACCCGTGTGGTCCCATAGAGCAGGCAGCTGTCCCTCACGGCTCCAAGGCAAGGGTCATCTTTGTTTCTTGGCAACTTCATCAGGTATCACATAATGACATGGATTCTAAATACTAAATAAATCATGTCTTTCATAAGCATTTATTGCTCATTAGTTTGGACACCGAGCTAATGAATGACTCATTTGTCTTCTAAATCCCTAATGACCATTAATTACAGAATTTACCCAGCCTGATTAGAAATGGAAGTAAGAAATCAACTGTCAACTGTTTACAGATATATACAAAAATGCACGGTTATTTTTAAGACTCCAGGACGCTTTGTCAGGGAATTGCAATCACTCACCAAAGTGCTGCACTTTAATTTCCAGTTGGAAAGCTTCAGAGCCTTTCTCCTGGCAATTGTTAAGTGGCTGAATGATTGCTCCCCCTTGACAAATGAGGGGCTGGCAGGTCGCAGGTGGTTATGTGCATTCATATAAAGTAGCACAATGCAAGCCAGTGCTGCTTAGACGTGTGTGTCACCTCTTCATATTAACAAAGAAAAATACCACTAAAGGTTTCAAGTGTTTTGCTTATTAAGCAGTTGACTGATTGCTCCAGACTGGCAAGTGACACCATGCAAGGTACCAGGTGCTGCTGCTTTCTGGCACGTTAGAGCTGCTGAACTTCCTCTTGGGCTAACAAATTAGTCAGTGGTACAGTAAGAAGATGAAGTTTTTGGTGGATTAAATATCTTAAAGTGTCTGTTATGTGACGTGTCCTTGCCAACCCAGCACCCCTCCTGTTATAGATGGAGCAGCTCTTTTTATTCGCTCTGAAAACAGCAAAAAAAAAGGTCTTGGCTGACCACTTGAGACACAAAAGTTTCCATGGAGGCAGACGGGAGCTCGGTGTAATTGGGTGTCAGGTCAGGAAGAATTTTCTTGTGCTTGCTTTGAACCTGCTGTCCAAAATATTCACTGGTGGCCTTCGTACTTGTGCTCAACAGCGTGGTGAATAATCCTCTGGTCACTCCATCCTTCAAGATATCACAACTTCTAGCTCATCTCACTTGAAGTCATTTCTTTTCCAAGAGGAAAAATCCCAGTCTGTTTAGTGTTTGGAACGAAACTCTTCCATGCCCTTGATCATCCCTCACCTTTCTCTGTATCTCTCCTGAGAGATGAATAATGCTGTTGGCTTCATTTGAATTAGTCCAAGCTTGATGTTGAGCTTGTAGTTAAGAATCTGTTGGGTTTGTGTGTGAGGTTTTTTTTTTAATTTCTTCTAAAGTCATACACAGTCACATAATTTCAGTGACACCAGGCTGGACGAGAAAAGGTGTGGGCTGGGTCACCACATGTCCAGCACCCAGGCTACCAAAGCACAGCCTCTGCAAGGACTTGATTATCTGGATCACTTGTTAGCTAGCAAGATCTTAACATTAGAGGGCACAATAGCCAATACATGCCTTTGAACTCCACAATACTCATTAATTTATACCCTGTAATTTACATATTCAAGTGTTGGCTGTATACATCTGCTGACGGGTAGGAATGAGACCTCATATTGCCAAAACAAAGCATTCAAAAATCACGTTTGACAATATCCTGCCTCTAGAAAAAAACAGTACAGGGGGAATTTTGTTCTCAAAGGAATTTTTTTAATCTGTGATTTCTGAACCCGTGAGGTCTGCTTGAACTCCTGTTTCCAGACTTTTGGGATTAGCCCCTCTCTTTGCCGGTGTCTCAGCACCCCGTGGTGACTCAATCTATGGTGAGGACTTAGCTGCAACATCTTCCCTCCTGCCACGTCCCCGGCGTCCGCCTCTGCCTTGCACAAGCTCTCCTGTGTCACGCACATCCGGACAGTACAGCAGTGGGAATTTTTTGGTGTCTGAGGTGCAGTTTTTACCAAAAAAAAATTTAAAAGTCCACCCCAAAAATGCAAACGAAACCAATATTGTAACCTCCCCTTTTTATGCTGCTGCCGAATGGAGCAATGCTCAAGACCTCAGTTTCTTTGATGGAGTGGAAAAAACATTTCCCAACTAGCTCTGCCTAATTACAGCCTCATTAACAGGAGAACTGAGTGTACTGAGCCACTGGCAAAACTAGGCTGCTACAAGGGGAAAACTGGGAAAGGCCAGGGATTTCATGACCTGTACCACTGCCAGGCTGGAGCATCTATGGTAGCTCTCACAAAGAGCCAGCCCAGGTATCTTGAGTGTGCATATACAAATATTCCTGAACATATATTTCTACTTTTTCAGGTTGAATGCCATCCCCAGCCATCCAGTGCTCAGCCCCAGTGGGACAGCTCCAGCAGCTCCAAACTGACAAGACGGGACAAAGCAATCCTCATGAAGCATGCCTAAAAAAAATAAATCATAGGCTCAGGTGTTTCAAAACACCACCACAGACTAGTAAATTCCCTGGGCTCATTGCTCTGAGTTTGCAGTTCCTTGGCGAGAGGTACAAAACGAAGGTGGAAAGCACAAGCTGGGGTGTATACAAAATAAGTATATATGATTAAAAGCAGGCTGGGCTTAGCCAGCCCGCCCTGGCTGCCCACCTGCACGGTTGCCTTAGTACCCTGGTATCTCCCATGCTTCAGCTAGAAGCCCCCTAATTATTATTTTTTTTTAAATTGGTGTGTAAGCAGAAGGAAAGGTTTGGGGCATGGATTTGGTTTTTAGTTGATGGATTTAATTAATTAATTGCCTTTCGTTATCACTTTTTTTTTCCCCCAGCCATCTCCCACTCTCCCAGGCACGCACCAGTGCAACCCAAAGGGCCGGCAGAAGCAAGATGGAGCAAACACCAGTGTTGGGGGTGGGTGGTTGGCCGGGGGGATGCGGCTGGGAACAGCTGGGGCCCTGCTCCGCGGTCATCACCGCTGGGAGGACAGCGAGGAGCCAGAAAGTTTCATCGTGTCCAAGAGAAAAGAGCAGAGTAATGAAAGATTGCTCAGACAGTGCTGCGGGGGTGCCAGCGGTAATAAATCAACCAGAAGGAAAGTCAAAACAAACAGGAGCAAAAACCTATTTTTGTGCTGAATTTCAAGCTTGCTTTGTTTAAATTTTGGGAGCATTTGGTGAGGGCAAGTCTTTATTTTTATAGAAAACATTTGCAATGTAATTCCATTTTCCCTCCAGATTTTTTTTTAAAATCAAGAATGATTTTTTTTTAAATCAAGAATGATCCTTCCACAAAGGACTTTGTAAATGGTACTTCTACAGAAATAATATTTTAAATAGGATTATTTTTTTGCCCAAATTGTTTTTTTAAGTAAAAACTCATGTTTATTTGAATGTGTAATTTGAAAAAGCATTGACCAAAATCCTCTTAGCAGAAGCCCTGGCCACAGTGTAATGAAGGGGATTTTTGTTCTTGATTACAATGAAGACCAAGATTAATCACAAGATGATTTTGAGAAACAGCTGGATTTTTGGCTAGAGGGGAGGGAGTTTAAAAATAAAGTTGGCACAAAGATTAAAAAAAAAAGACTTAGACATTATGTTTAGCTAATTAGCTAATTATCCTGTCCTAGCAGCTCTTCTGTCTGCACAAAATGAAAATAATCTTAAATGAGCGTAGAACTCCTGCAGATTTCCAAAACATATTTTGGAAGCTGTTTTGTCTTGTGATTCCTTCCCTGAATCTCTCCTCAGCCCTGCCAGTGATCGATTAAATCCCCTTTGTTCATGGTGGGGGTGAGACACAGGTATGGACCTGCCACAGTGGAGCTTCCAAAGCCCTCTGAGCAAACCTGGTGGCTGTTGGAGGCCACAGTGGTGCACAGAGCTTTCTGCACTCATACACTCTGAATTGCACTGGGGTAAATAAGGGTTTTACCCCCTTTTCTCCTCTTAGGAAACGTGCAGACCAGCCTTTTGCTCTTAGGGCAGAGGAGGGATATTTTTGTATTTATAATCAAAGCTGTAGTTTAATGTGTTAGGGTTTTTTTGCTCAGAAATGAGGAGCCTGCTGTGCCAGAACCTTAGCAAGCACAGACTAAAAAGGCATTTCCAGCTCAAGACCAGGGACTGCTACAGACAACCAGAGCAAGAGCAAGGTCTTAAGCACTCACCACCTTGTGGACCTTTGGGCACCAACAAGTAACTATTTTGGGGTGAAACAACCTGAAGAAGGAACTGCTGAAGATCACTAAGGTATGGTGAGGTTTACTGGAGGAAGAGGCGGCCACCGACAGCCCAAAGAGGGACTTTCATGGTAGCTCTCCACAAGCCCATCAAGCTGCATTTGTCAGGCAAGGAGGAAAGGTGGGTGCAGGGAAGGCTGGAGGAAAGATGTATCTCTGGAGGTTGATGGACAGGTGGTAGCTTGGAGCGGCTGTACAGAAATAGCATGTAGGTTGTAGGCATATCCTGGATGCAAAGGGCTTGAGATGGTGACCAGACATCCACTAGGATATGTCAAAAAGGCAAGCTGGGACTGTGATTTGGGAGATCGATGTTGCTCTGTGAGTCACCAGCATGGGCTGAACTGAAGTTTGCAGATGAGAAAACCTGAAGAGAAGTAGAGGGAGAAGAGACCCAAGGACAAAGCCATGTGGAGCTCTGACATAAAGATGGAAAGACAGCAAAGATGGTCCAGAGGTGATGCTCACGGACTGGTGTGCCACCACCCCTTCACTGCCAATCCTTGGGGAGCAATGTCCTTCCCTAGCAAAGGGACAGGAGGAGCGGGAGGATCTGCCCTGCCTGTGGGGCCCAGGCGGGAGAGGAACCAGGGCTGAGGGGACGCTGGGCACTCGGCTTGGAAGAGCTCAGCTGATCTGCTTGGACCTTAGCCCACCCATTGCAACATTTCAGAGGAAGGGAAAGATCCTCAGGGCAAGTCATAAAAAGACCCTGAGCTTGAGGTTTACGGACAGATCAAAGCTTAGAGTTAGCCCAGTAAGCTCAGGCACATTGTTACAGCTGTGGCAATCATGTTCCCTTCAGAGACTGCCACCACCGCCTGGCATTTTAGGTACCCGGGGCATCATTTTAAACCTGACCACTGCATCGGCCCCACAGGTTTGCTCGGGAGATTTGCAGGGAGCCACCCAGCTCCGCTGCATTCCTTGAAAGGAGGCAGCCAGCCCCGCACACCAGCTGGGGCATCAGCCAGGTGAGAGCAAACCATTCCCCCCCCCGAAGCCCTCAGACCCATGGCAGCCCCCAGGCAAAGGCGCGGGAGCGAGCAGTACCCTGGGGGCAGCAATTAAGTCAGTTTGATTGGATTTGTTTTGTTTTAATACTACCAACAGCACACTGGCCACCCTGATTCTCGCCTGTGGTGGCCCAGCAGCAGGGTGGGTGCCAGGACATCGCTGTGCTGGGACGTGCACTGAGCTGGCACAGAGACCAGCCCTCCCCTGGGCTAGGAGGATCAAGAAGGTATGGGAAGGTGCAGCATGGACCTGCCTCATTCCAGCCTTGCAGAAGACACAAGTTTTAATATGAGTTTTTCCTGGCACCAGGAGGCGGGATGCTTCATCAGTTGTCCCCAACAGGTGTCTGTCCTCACATAACAATGGGGATAAACGCAGTGGTTTGGAGCTTCCACCACTGACACACAAAGCATGCAAGAGAAGGGTAGCAGGTCCTTGCTCTGAAGGCTTTCTGTCTTATTTTTGCTGCCTTTTCACTCCCTACAGACTCCCACCTCCTCCTCTGCCAGCGCAGCTATTTTTGTCTGCAGTTGTACAAGGTGTCAGCAGGTATCACTGCTTACTTCCTGGGTATAATTTGGGGATTTCAGAGCTTGCAGCCTTCCACGGTGAGAACCGTGTCGTTTTGACAATGCCCCCCCTCCACCTCACAACCTCCTGCACCAAGAGTTGCACGGATTAGCGTGGCGTGTCAAAATGAGTTCTCATGCCAACACCTTCAACCCACAGCTACCAGATCAAGTTTAGCCTGCCTAGCAGAAGGGATTTTGATGGGGGTGATGTCTTGTTTGGCTGAAATAACTGCTGGTAAAGTGATCTCATAGAAGTGAAGTCAGGAGGGCAGAGCTAGCTGCAGCGGTGTAGGCTGCACCACCACCAACGGCGTGCCTTTGCCAAAGGTGTGTCTGAAGGAGGCAGCAAAAACCAGTGTGCCCAAGCAGCAGGGCTTGGCTCTTGTGAGGATGTTGGCCAACTTGAAGCTGGCGAGGAGAGGCACCCCATCACTCGAGCTGTGGTGGCTGGAAGCGGGACACATCTCTGCCCACCACCAGCAGGAAGGAGAGCAGCCAGGGGCAGTAGTTTCTCCTCCCCGCACTGCTGAGCCTCTGGTCTTTTCATCAACCAGCACCCTTCTGGTGAACCCCACCAATAAGCCAATACTGACTGATTTTGTGAGGCCAGTTCCTCCCATCTAACCCACCACACACCTATGTGATGAGTTGTTACTATTTTCTTAAAACCATCTTGTGTCCTTGTGGCCAAGAAGACCAACGGTCTCCTGGGGTGCATTAAAAAGACTGTGGCCAGCAGGTCAAGGGAAGTCATCCTCCCCCTCTACTCAGCCACATCGAGAGTACTGTGTCCAGATCTGGGATCCCCAGTTCCAGAAAGACAGGGAACTACCAGAGAGAGTACCTCTCTTAGGAGGAAAGGCTGAGAGACCTGGGTCTGTTTAGCCTGGAGAAGAGAAGGCTGAGAGGGGATCTCATCAATGTTTATAAATATCTAAAGGGTGAGTGTCAAGAGGATGAAGCCAGACCCTTTTCAGTGGTGCCCAGGGACAGGTCAAGGGACAATGGGCACAACCTGGAAGGCAGGAGATTCTGTCTGAACACCAGGAAAAAATTCTTTACTTTGAGGGTGCCAGAGCAATGCACAGGCTGCCAGAGAGGCTGTGGAGTCTCCTGTGGAGATACTTACAACCCTCCTGAGTGTCTTCCTGTCCAACCTGCTCTAGGTGAACCTGCTTTGGCAGGAGGGATGGACTAGATGATCTCCAAAGGTCCCTTCTCTGAAGGTACCATTTTGTGATTCTGAGATTCTGCAATCTTTCACCAGAGTCCAAAACAAAACATCTCTTGTCCTTCCCTGTGATGTTTCAGTCCTCAGTGATGTGAATGTAACTTCTATAAACATGTATTTTCCTGTGATGTTTCTTACAAATGTTTTCCAGAACAAATCTTCTTGCCCTGATTTCTTGCTGCACTTCTATTTTCAGCATCCCTGCTTAAAATCCTGTCTCAGAGGTGTGACTTGCATGTGGCGTGGCATGCCATGCCGTGCCGTGCCGTGCCCAGGGGCACTTCACTAATTGCTCTGTCGCCAGCAGACCTGGTAGTACACTGCACAATTTCAACATCATTGGCTGAGGTGCAAACAGAATTTCATAAGAGTTCTATGAGTTAGAGAGCACATCACTGAAGTGGGGACAGGCACAGTGGGGACAGGCAATTCACGAGCTGCAGAGAGTCTCCAAGCCATGAGACATTGCTCTTTCCATGTGCAGCATGGAGAACTACATCAGCGTTCAATGCAAAAGGCTATGAAACCTTGTCTTGAGATGCTTCTCACCCTGCTGTTGGTGCATGACCTACTATTTGTTGACCAACTACTGAGTTTTTGCTAAAAGTTTTCCATGATGGATCTCCAAAACTTCCCAAACTTCCACACTCTGCTGTCAGATGCAAGCAAATTTGACTGTTATTATATCAAACAAGATACTAATAGGCAATTTATTTGGTGCTGTCAGCTTCATGACTATCCACCTCAGAGACATGGCCTAAGAAAATGCAAATAAAATGCATGGGCCAGATCCTCATCTCTGCAAATCTGCCTCATTAATTCCATTGGCGTGAGGGAGATTTTCACAACCTGGCACTTAATTCATGTGAAAGACCAATGTCAGCCGCCGGAAAAGAAGCACTTAATCAAAAGCAGGAGGTGTGCCATAAAATATTTGATGTACAAGGTGGGAGTTGAGTGTAGAGACAAAAGGGCTCAGGAATCAGAAAGTATTAAGCTTAATTTCCCACCCATCTTGGAGACTGACTCTCCTTTGAGTAGCACTTAGCATAAGAGCAAGTCTGTGTTAGAGCTCAGTGCTTGAGTGGCTTTTAGCATGTGAAGTGTTGGGGCTTTTTATCAAATACAAGTGGGGGAAAAGCTGGGCACTCTTTACTATGACAGTGGTGGAGCACTGAAACAGGTTGCCCAGGGAGGTGGTTGAGCCCCCTTCCCTGGAGATATTAAAGGTGAGGCTTGACGAAGCACTGGACAACCTGGGGGTGTCCCTGCTGACTGCGGGGAGGTCGGACTAGATGACTTTTGGAGGTCCCTTCCCGGACCATCCTATGATTCTATGGCACACATCCTGTGCTTGCTCAGGTCTTCCCAAGCTGACACTAGCCTGGCATCGGAGCAAGGCAGGGCCATGTTTTACACCAAGCATCACAAGACATTTTGGGTCACTTGGACAGGCACGTGCTTGGAGGTCCTTCAGAGCAGGAGATCTGGTGGCCTGACCAAGCACAGTCAAAATCAGCAGCCACACTTGGCAATAACAAGGTATCTCATGGGTCCAAGAGTCAGAAAAGGGATAGCAGTCTGGAAATCCAGCTCGTCTCCTTTCCTCCCACTCCACACCTCCTTACACAAACACTTTGTCACCCAGGACCCAGCTCTGACCCTGGCCAGGACAAGGGCTGCTTTGCCATCCTTCACCTGCAGCTAACGGAGGAAGAAGACCTTACAGACAACCTTGGAGTCCACCTCACTTTTCTACACCCATCACCATGTGTTCATTACTTCATGCCCTGAGATGTTCTGCTTGTAAGTCTCTTTTCAGAGGTCCGAGTAACTTTCACGGCGCTCCATCAGAGCCCTCGCTTTCAGGGCAATTTTTTTTGCTGAGCCTCCCTCATTTCTGTTCCCGGTGACGAGGGCTGGCACCTCGCATAAAGACAATTTCATACCTGTTTGTTATGGGGAAAGGACACATGCATCTGCAACTGATGTGACAGGAGACAGCATGACAGCTGTTTTACAGGACTCTCCATTGAGATGGCGAACGAGAGGCTTGCTGGCATGTAGGGGACATGTTTATATCCTAAACAAAAAGGCAATATCATACATGGTGACAAGCCTTGTTTGTACACAGCTTTCAGCCAGTTTGTGCCAAGGGCTGGCCCCCAGCCAGGCTCGGGGCCGGTACAATCTGGCACAGCCCCACCGACTCCCAGGCAGCTGCATCCATTTACACCAAGGATGAAATGAGGTGTAATTTTCTCAGTTACACACCAGAATGACAAGAGAAGAAGGTGGTGGTGGGGGGCGTGTGGAAACCCACCTCGATGATCTGCAGAAAGGCTGGGGGAAAGCAGCATCTCAGCCCGCCACGTGCTGGAGGAGGATAGCTCTGAGGGTGTTCGCAAGGATGGGCAGGTGGATTTGTGTGTGTCTAGGGTGGGAGGGGGCAATCAAAAATAAATACAACTGTTTTTATAAGTGACGGATAGCTGCCCGCATCCAGCACGGCAAGTAGCACTTAATAGGGCAATCCCACCGTTTTCAACCTGATGAATGGGGAGGAAAGCTGCACCTCTGGATGCTTCCACACAGGGAAATGGGAACAGGGCTCTCCTGTAGCCCAGGGTCTCTTACCACTGTGCAAATAGTGATTTTTCTCACCCAGGGAAAAGAGATATGAAGATCTCCTCCAGCCCCAACTTAGTCCCCTGCCACCTGTATAATGCCAGAGTTTGCCTCAGGGAAGCGGCTGAAGGCAAGTAGCCATGGAGGCTGAAGCAGGACATTAGTGATCACACCACCAAGCTGAATTTTGGCTGAAACTAGCGAAGTTAAGAACTTTTGCCATAACATTGGTGCCTTTTTTAACAGCAGCACACTGTCAGGAACACAGTGAGTGTTTATGCCATTTCCAGGCACTAATTCAACATGCTCTGTAGAGGTCTCCACCTTAAGTCTCTTTTAAAATAATTTTTGTAACTCAGTGACCAAATTTAAAAAAAAAGATGTGGTCATTTAGTCTTGCTATCTAGAGAAGACATTGCTTCTCCATGGGTAAGTCCGTAGCACCTCACACCACCAGGCTGCTGTCTTGACTTAGACATTTGCATATTGGTTCAGCAAGAAGAGAAAGAAAAAGTCACTGTTATTGTTTGTTAAAGCAATAACAATTAATAGTAACAATAACAAATGATTACTGTGCCTGTACATCTCCTTATAGTATATAATTATACCCCGTGGCACCCAGCCCTGCCCAGAACTGCTATTGAGTGTAAGGGATTTGTGGCATTTCCAGGTAAACCCCTTCTATCGGTTCCTCACCTGTAGCTACCCAACAGATGACCCTGTCAGAAGGCTGGGAATTGGAGTGGCCCAACCATGCAACTTTTGATTTCACCCTGGCAAAAAATCATGCATAACACAGGAAAACACACAGGACATAAATCTTAGCAATGAGCTCCTGTAGATCTACATTCACACCTATATCCCAAGTTTGATGATGATCTTCATGAAGTTGGCTTGTTATGTCAAAGATAGGTACGTTAAGAGAAAGGTCTGGGTTTTTTTTGTCTTAATCTCCATTAAAGCAGGAACAAACATCTAATTGGCTTTAATTTTAGTTTTTTAATACTAAAACCAGGTTTCTCGTCAGGAAATTGAGATAATTTTGCCTCCAGCTATTAAAAGCAACAATATGGGTATCATACGCTAAAACCCCCAGGAACAATGGCAAAACAAGAAGCCAGTGTAAGCAAATGGATGAGGCAACAAAAACTGAATGAGACATTTTCAAACATTTAATGATTACATGTCAAAGCACAATTTAAATGTCACAGCGCCTTATGTGTTCATGAGGAGGAAAACAAAATGACTGAGAACTCCTGGCTAAAATAGTCTTGTTCCTGGCACTGATTGATATTCTCAAATGGAGGACTTGATGGATTATGATTTTTGCAAGAGAATCATTACACGCCAGGTGCACAAATAGAGAAGTACAGCTTGTTGACACCTCTGTGCAAAATAAAGCCATTCTAGGAATTTTGATTCATTATATCTCTATTAGGAATCAATCCACCTGACCTAAATTTTGCATCATAAATCAGATTAAGAAACCTGTCTGGATCTCAGCAAAGGCTGTACGTCCTTGGCTTAAAATCACTACACTATATCCAGCACACCATTATTATTCTAAATGCAATAATCTATACTGTATAATTTAGGTCAACTTGATTTCAGAGTAGGCAAGAGCATTTCTACCCACTCACCTGCACAGGAATTTAATCATTTCAGGGACGTTATTTGTCTTTTTTGTATATGGGTTGTTTGGGTTTTTTTTTTATTTTCACATTCATGGCACAAGATATGAGGGAGAAAAAAAACACCTCAACAACATGCTTAAAACGTTGCAGGAAGATCATAAAACTACTTTGGAGATCCTTAAAGTAGAGCCATATCATTTTCTTACATGGGTAATTAGAGTAAATGGGATTTGCACAGCTAAGTAGAGAGGCATTGATTTTTGCCGGCTCGCCACAGCGCTTAACAGAAGCCAGGTGGGTTTGTGATGCTGCCTAAAAAGCCTTTGAAAACTGAAAATCTCCCCCTCCCCCCAC
>JAOTQQ010000079.1:10196864-10269415 GCA_026546715.1 Gallinago undulata
CACCCCCCCCCACCCCCCCGTCCCCCCCCCCCCCCCCCCCGCCCCCGGCAAATAAAAAAAAGTATATAGGAGCACACAGGTCTAGCTGAAAGTCAAAGGGATTTGCATCCTAGTCTGAGGTGCTTTTGAAACTATCCCCGTCGGTATCAACCTGGAATTTGAAGTGAGTTTTAAAAGGAAAGACAGCAGCATTTTCTGCATAAAATTAGGCAAGTTCATTAGCGGTGAGGGTTTTTTGTCTAACTTTAAGGAGCCGCGTTGCTTGCTCCTCTTTTGAGCTACACAAGCAAACCCAGGGGTACGGCACGAGTCTTTGACGATGAAAGAGCTACGAGCAGAAGCAAAATGGGCTTTTGAAAGTTTCAAGCCCATGACAGCTGCGAGAGAGCAATAATTCAGGAAATGTCTTGGGTAAAATCAGCTCCAATGACTCGATGTTTTGTTTTATCATTATGAACATAAAGGAGTTTCTTTTAGTTATCAGCCGCAAATCTCAAGGGGCTCCACACAAGATTTGATATTAACATGCCTTGAATAGAAATGGCTGTAAGTGGCAGCAGAGTAGCAATAGGAAAGGGACATTTTACCCACAAGTGTCAGTTCTGTCACGAAAACATGAGACTCCCTAGATTGACACCTCCATCCTATTCCCAGCACTGCCTCTAACCCCACCAGGGCAAGTCCCTCTCCACCCTTCAATGTATTCACCCATAAAACAGGGATGTCAAAGCTGGATATTCACCCTCCTGCGGAAAGTTCCCGGGAAACCTCCAATTAAGGCAATCTGTTGCTGTGGCCCCACATTTTTTGATGGTTATTTTTACCTGTGCATGGAGGGGGTGAGAGATAAAACATGCTGTTGGGTAGTTTGGCAGACACTTTGCCCTGCAGAGCACCTCCATGCCCAGGGCAGCTGGTCCCCATCCAAACACCCTGCTGCCATCAGGCAGAGTCGAAGCAACAAGTGTTCTTCTAATAGCATTTCTACACTGAGTTTGTACGGACCAATTTCCAGATGAGGTGGACCCATTCCTGGTGAAGGAAGTATTTACACGCTCTATGTGCTTATTTTGTTTTGACCTGTAGGCCCTTTTTGTACCTTTAAAGAGTTTCCCCATGGTGGACGTGACTGAGATGCTCCCAGACTCTGAGCCTGGGGCAGGACCCGTCTCCATCCCCATGGATGGATAATACCCTGACCTTACCTGTGCCCTGGCAGAACCCCCCCCAGCCTCAGGACAGCTCAGTATGAGCCTGGGAGAGCACAGAGCAGCACTGGGGAAGATGCCAAATGCAGTGATTATCAGCTGTGCTAACTGGTGCCATTTACACCTGCAGAGGAAACAGGCTTTAAAGGGAACATAATTGTTCTTGGCTCCTTTCTCAACCTTTCTTTTACTCAGCACAGTGGTGTGAAGGGACTAAGTAAACACTAAAAATCTTACCTACTCTGTATTCTGCAAAATAAGAACCAACCAACATTCTTTTTAGTTTTGTTAACACAAGATGACAAATTCTCTTAAGACTTTTCTGACTTTTTCCTTTTCTTAACAAAAAAAAAAAAAAATAAGCTAAGCCTTACTTCCAGAACATTTGGACAAATGAAAAGACCAGATACCAGGTCGTCCATATACCTTAAATATATGTGTATTTGCTGACTGTCTGTCAGGAAGCCAATAAAAGCTTTAAAATCTATAAAAAGTAACAATAATACTTGTGTGGTGGGGAGCCTTGTGGGAAACATTGTGTTAAGTTTACTTACATTTCTTCAGTAACTGCCCCTGCAATTTAGTAGCATTTTTGATCTAAATAGTTAATGCCGGGGAACAACTGCCAGTGTCACACTTCTTAGGGGACTCCGAAACCTCTTGGCCAAAAAGCATCTCTCCTGAACTCATTTGCACTCTCCCTGCTTCCCAGAGCACCAGGTTTAACTTTGTTAATCCATTCCCAAACTCCCCCCAGTGCTGGCAGCACCAAGGTGCTACGAGGGGTGGTCTGAGGATGCTCCGGCATCACCGCGCCGGCGTCGCCCAATTCCCCCATCAAACACTGCCGAGTCCCATCGCGCCGTGTTCCCATCACTGGCAACACCAACATCATTTTCACAGAAACTAAAGACTTTCTGATAGACACGATTTAAATGACACACTCTTGGCTTCTTAAAGGGGAAGAAACAAACCATCCAAATCTGGAATTATTTCTTCCTCGGAATATTTCAAAGTCATGTCAGTCTATCTGTTACCCAAGACAAATTACTTTGACAGCACTATCTACTCTTGACATCTGAGTTGTCTCTCTGGCCTATTATATTTTAGCACAGGCATAAAATATTGTTCAGACAGTATGGTTAGTCTAAAAGAGTAAATCTAACTGCTTTGAAATGGCCTATTAGGAGATAAACTCCCAGTTTAGCTGCGGGCAGAGAATTAATCCAGTGCTTTTCTTAGTTCTTCAATGGAAATCTTTTCTTCCCCACTAACTAAACGCTCTTTATTCGGAGGGATGTAAAAAGGGAGTAATCTTCAGAAGGGGAGGGAGCAAATTAAACACAAATCAGAGGGGAAAGCATCATTAAGAAATTCTGACACATGACATCGTTAGAGGACGTGTGCCTGGGCTCTCCTTTCGGGGCAGAAATGGAGACAGGGTTAAATCTCAGGACTTCAGTCCTGAGAACAATTATACACACAACTTTCTCAGCCTCCTGCACGCCTTAAAATGCAACACCTGCCTCTGCCCTCTGGCTTGGCATACTGTAAATATTTGGTTATAAAAAGGGGCACCCTGGGGGGACCCCTTCCCTGGGTGCAGCCGCTCCTGAGTCCCAAAGATGGAGCACCACGGGTCCCAGCCCTGCTCCCACCCATGCGGGCTCCAGGAGGTTCAGCAGGGGAAGGTGCTGCTGCTCATCTCCCAGGGGTTTCCGACCCTCTTACAGCTCAACCTTCAGCCGTGGGAGTGGCGTGACCTTGTGCTTGGCCACAACACCCTCTCGCCCGTGTGTAGATACATGTGTTTTAATAAACAAAATGGTCTCAGCTGCTTCGGAGGAATTCATTTCAGTTCTCCTGCAGAGCTGCTCCTCTCTTTAGCACCTGCCTTTGCAGAGCTTGCCTTCACCCCACAGGTTTCATGTTTATCTATTTAACGTCTGCTATTCAGCAGTGACTTCTCTCACTGTTGATGCATCACTTGGCAACTTCTGGGGGAGAGCTCCTGAAATTAGAGCCACACACGTATTTACAGGGCCCAATTAAACACCTTCCGGTGACTCGCTGCCCACCGAGTGCGTGGCTGGGGTTTCGCAGGGGTCTCTCTAAACGAGCAGCAGGTCTGGACTCTTATCTCAGAGACCTCACAATGAAGCAGACCTCCCACCAAGCCTGGCCGATGTGCATCGGTGACACAGCAGGGGCAGTGGTGGCACCCCAGGGAGATGGGCAGCAGCAGGGTGGGCACTGAGACACAGGACCACGAGCCACCCCAAAGTGCAACATTGACCAGAAACACCCTGTGATATTGAGGAGGTGCCAAGCTGGAGATGCCAGCCCCAGCCAGCTGTACCTCATATCCTTGTCCCCACAAAGCTGTACCTGGAGGCTGTGTCTTAGCTCGTGGCAGTGTCAGGTGCCCAGGAACTCTCCAGCCAGGGTCTTCTGCTGCTCCCCATGAAGATGTGTGCTGTGGCAGCAACAGGACCAGGCTGCTGTAGCTGAAGGCAGGCATTGCCACCCTGTGGAGAGAGAAGGGGAGCAGTAAGCTCAGCTGGAGAAGGCTCTTGGTACGGCCACCTTCTCGGACTGCACCACTGGAACCCAGAGCTGCCCCAAAATGCCAGCACAGAGGAGGCTTTCAGGCCTCCATTATGGGATGGTTGAGGTCCTGCATGACAGGTCTCCACCCCCAGTGCTGGCCTGAGGGAGAGCACAGTTCAACACTCAGCTACTCCCACCGAAACCTGCCCAGCAGCTGGCTCACCCTTGAGCTCAGACACCCTCTGCATCCTCTAGTTCAGACCATGTCCTGGAGGAGGTGTGGTCAAAGGGATGCCCACCAGGGTTCCTGGGGTTCCCCAGAGAACTGAGGAAGAGTGCAAGGTGAAGCAAGGGGTCCCAGCAGTTCCCCAGGATGGGAGCCATGCTTCCCTTTGCAGCTGCTCTGAGACATGTTCATCTGATGACTCCAGAGGCTGTCAGGACCTGTGATACATCTGAAAATCCAAACTTCAGATCAAAACCCTGAGAAGCAACTGCTTACCAGCAGTACCAGAGCTTGCTGAAGCAGCGTCTAGAGCCTCTACATATCCCCTGTGAAAGATCCCCTTTACCATGTGGTGAACCCACCTTCATCCCCCTTGTCCCTGGATGATGGTGAAGTTTAAACTTTTCTGTGCTTCCCATACTGTGAGGTCACTTCTTGCTTAAACACATTTATCGTCGTGACGGCTTGGCTTTGTGTAATTATCTGCTTATCAGCCACCAGCCTACTCTTACTAACGTGCTTGCCTCTCTTCTTTTTTATTCATCGTGCCTGATTAGTCTTGAAGATAGATGATATCGGGTTAAACGAGCTTCCTGGGCTAATCAATCAGCTCCAGAGACGGCACCTCACATTGCTCGATGAAACTCCCTGGTTGCCCTACCTGCGTGGGGTGATTACCTCCCCCTTCCCCTGGGACTGCAGCAAACGGATCTAGGAGGCATTTGTTTCGCTTTTATTAATTGAAAGCTGACAAATCCCCTAATTAATGATCCAGCTACAGGGTCTCATTGTGTCATTGCTCTTTATTGATGAAAAAGGAATAACGGCCATCAGATAAATCAGGGCAGGCATGTTAGGACCATCACGGTGCTCCTAAATTACATATGTTGTCTCGTGAATGGCTAAGCATGGACTCATTAACAGTGGCTTGATGACAGAAAGGGACACCCAGGATTACTGTCCCCTGTTATTGTATATGTCTGAGTTAGACACCCCATTGGTAAGCCAGGAGGTCTTTGTGCCCTTCCTCAGGTACTCCTGGGAGCTGTTTCAGAAGCTCTTTTGCTGGTAGGTAAACATTTTTTGACCCTCCATTCCTCATGGTTATAGTTACATGAAGTTAGATCCATCTTTCTTCTTACCCAACATTGTCCTCTAACTCAAACTGTTCTTTCTCCACATCCATGTCTTTGTCAGAGAGAGCACTCAAAGACAAACACTCCTGTCCCTGCTCACCAAGCACTCAGCCTCCTCTGTAGGATAAGCTCTCCCCCCCTGCTCTATTTCTATTCGTCTTTTTCTGAAGCTGTTCCAGGTTGAATTCATCTTTCCTGAGGATGTGTGACCCAAATATGCAGTATCCCAGGCAAGGACTTGGACAGACCTTGTGTGCTGGTCCCGCTATCTCACTTTTCTGTTTCTGGGAGAAGCCCATCCCATCCTAAGGTTACAGTTAACTGTTTGATACCTGGAGCAAAGGGGGTGTTTGCCCTCACTAGCTCCTAGCCCCCAGCATGTGCCACAAGCTCCCGGCACTGTCTTGAGTGCCCAAATGCAGGACTTTGCACTTCCCACAACATTTCAATCCATTTCTGATGGTTCTTGAACAAAAAGACAAAAATACTGTGATTCTGCTCTCCACTGACCAGATCTCTTGAATGTGTCTCAGTGGCTAATGCCATAAATACTGTCTTGCCTGTTGGGCCATTAAGGAAATATTATTTTTAAAAAACTTGTTGAATGACCTACCTTTGAGAAAAGTCTTTATTAAGCTCCTTGCTTGCTTTTGTCTGCCTGTAGACTAATTCCCTATCAACCTTATTTTTTCATCTGTTAAGAACCAACTTTTCTAGTTCCACCAAGGACTTCTTGTACTTTCTGAAGAGTACATTTTCAGGGAGGAGATTTACTGCACTTGTGTTGAGGGTGTTAGCTTAGCCAAAGAGAGAGAGAAGTCAGGTTAATCTGGCATGAACTTTCTGGCACCACCTCGCAGGATTTTGTCTTGCCAGCCTTCCTTTTAAACTGTTTGGGACTCTGATCCTTTGTCTACAGAAATCAAAGCTGCCTTTTCTACTCTTTCAACAGTCTGTGGATCAGATCTTCCTTTTGGCAGCAGTCCCTGAAGTGTCAAACAACTTGCCGTGTTCAAATCTTCCCCAGATCTCTAACCTGTGTGGTGCCACATTCCCCTCAGCCTTGTTCTCCACAAAAGATGGGGAGGACGCTCAACCAGTCTGAGGATAAGAGGAAGAGACAGTGAAAAAAACATCAACCTTTCAAAAAATTGTATTTGAAGGGAAACTTTCTCCACCTTGCATGAAATCTACCTTCCTGCAGAAAACTGGAGAGTTTAAAGGCTTATGCAGACCTTCTCACTGGAGCATCAAACCCCCTGTCCCTGCTCAGAGCACAGCATACACTGGGCAAACACCTCTGTAGATGAAATCTGCTACTGTCTGCTCATACCATACTGGGAAAAAGGCAGCGAGAGGTATCACTGGAGCACAAACAATAATCATGAAGGTGTCTTCAGGGTACATGAGCTGTATACGCACACACACAGCTATTTAAATGTGTTATAAAATGTCTCACCTTCTGAACCACTCCAAACCAGCCACGGGGATTCTGCAAGCCAAGCAATTGTAGGGGAGGGAGACCTAGGAACTGCTGGCATTTTTATATAGGCAATAAATCCTACTTCATGAAGAAACATGTTGAGGTAGAATTGCCAGTGGCTGTTTTAATAAGTATTTATGATACATAAAGGGATTTGATTCATAAACGCAGTAATTATGTCTTTACTACAAAGCAGTACAAATATAAAACCTCCTACCTATGCCATTGAAACTGTAATTGCATCTCATTAAAGGATATAAGCAAATCAAAATTAAAAACTTGAGGGGGGGGGAGAGAAGTACTACCCAAAATCTTGGTGGTTAAACATTATGGGATTTACGTTGTGCCATTCAATCAGCCTAAATACCTTGTAAAATGGAGTGAAGCCCTGAAGATCTGGGTGGTGTGCCTGCAATGCAGAAGGTAGCTTTGCTCACCAAGGACTGAAGTTTCGAACCTGTCCACTTAAAAGGCATAAAAGAAACCATGGCTTTAACCTCCAACAAGAGGGAATTCCACCAGTGCCTTCCACACAGCCACGATTTCACCGCTCCAGCAATGTCAGAGCCACAAAGGAAGGTTAAAGCCTTCCCTGTCCAAACACAGCTGAGTGATAGGCTCAAATAACCATTTTAAATGCTATTTAAGCACACACATCTGAAGACAGAGGCTTTTGGGCTGTAGCAACAGAGAGGAGCAACGTCACTGTATTTCCCTCCTGCAGGCACCAATTTGGTAGAGGGTAAATTAATGTCACATAGAAAAATAGCGGCATTGGGGCTCAGGCACTGGTCACAGAGGTGCAAGAGCCTGGTGGAATTCCTGGTGGTTTCATCCCCCTCCAGGCTAAGACTGCACGGCCTTTGCCCAGACTCTGTGGGCTCCTCACTGGGTCTTTCTTCAGCCTCTCCAGAGGTTCAACCTTTCCCCCTCTGCCGCGTTCACTGAATTGTTGTGATTTTGGGGTGAGAGTCTCTCCCTCCTCCCAGCTGCACCTCGTTCCTGGTTACTTTGAGTCTCTGAAGGCATGGGGCTCCACTCAGTGTTCAAGACAAGCTCCTTGTGGTCTGGTACAGCTCTCATTGCCCCAGGTCACTTCAGCCCCAACACCTGCCCATCCGAGTGGCTGGCCTTGCTACCAGAGCACCTCCACACCACGCTGGAGCAGTGCTGGAGTTATTGATGCAACTTTCCAACCAAATGTTCTTTGGTCTAATCACTTTCTTAAACTACACAAACACAATCTCTGCACCATGATCAATTATTTAACAGAAAATGATGCATTGAGTTAGAAACTAAATACCATTTAATATGCTCCAGGAATTCTAATTGAGAGATTTCACTGTATTGCTAATGAAAACTTTAACTTTGCAGTGTTTTTAAATCTTCCTTGAATATAGATAAGCCAATATCTATATACTTTCTTTTAATGTCGGGAATTATTTTGCCATTTTAACGTAATCAGTCTTTCTATTTTGAAGAGGGTGCCCTTGTAGGTTATTTGTTTTCCTTCTGTTTTGCAAATTGTTCCCTTTTCAAGATTGTTTGTTTAGTGTCAAGAGGTTATTAAACAAACCAAGCACAGTCCTTAAACTAATCAGTGAGAAGTGACAATAGAGATCAGGAATAATTCAATATTAAAGAGGTTACTTTTAAAATTGATCTGAAAATGTAACGTATTGGGGGGGAAGGGGAAGCACATGCACATCTCTTGAAAAGATGAGCTGGAGGGACCAGACGCCTGAAGAGCACAAGCCAGAAGCCCCTGTTGATGGGAAGAACTGAGTTCTAACATGCTGCTGCTGATTTCCACAGTCATACAGGTTCTCCCCACCTGAATGACTCAAGCAAAAACCCCAGGGGCCTTGCAAACAGGTGAGGGCTGCCTTTCCACCAAATTTGCTTTCAGTCATTATCAGTTTTAAGGATCTTTCCCCAAGCGCTTTGTGTGCTACCATGGCTCAGGGTGGACCCCAACTCATGAGCTCAGCACTACAACTGGTCTTTCTAGACAGTGAAGGCTGTAGGTCTGTAGGTCTATCTCCCTCCAACAGGCTGCTCATTAGCTAATTAACATAAATCACTGCGGGTCTCTGCCCATGTAACTTTTCACACATTTTTCTCAGTGCCCCCTTTGAAGTAGTGGTTAGCACATTGCCATGGGGATGGTGGTGTTCCCCGTGGTCTACTCACTTTCTCTTCTCTCCTTCCACTTGCCCACAGCTGGTCAAAACACAGAAGGGGAAGGAGAAGAAAACTATCCACTAAGGGACTTTCTGAAGGACTTTTAGTCTGAGTCATTTCAGCTGGATGTTAATCTTTATGTACCAAGGACCATACCTCTGCCAAGGACCCAGCAAACTCCCGGCACTCTAAGTAGCATTTTCCATCCCAAGGGCTTTACACCCTCTCCAACTGACTTCTGCCCAGGAAAGACACTGAGGGCATGGGACCTGCATTGACCAAGTGTCCTCTCACAGAAGCAGCTCCTCTTGGACCAGCAGCAGGTTTCTGGAGCTGCCAACCTGGTCTGCAAAGCACCTGGGGATTAAGCTTGGAAAACCACAGACAGGAGCTGGGTTTGTCAGCAGTTACAGTGGGAGTCGGGCTGTTGCTGAGCTCTCTCAAACCCCCCAGCTGGTAGGTCATCCTGGACCTTTCCTGATGGGACATCTCTGCGGTCTCATTTGGTACCTCATCAGAAGTACACTGCCCTCTGGTTCCAAAGGAGGGTTCCTCATCCTGGCTGTGTCCCTGCCCTGCAGAGCATGGCCTCTCCTCATGCAAGAGGGCACAGCAGGCAGTTTGTGAAGTACCTAGGAACTACCTCCCCAACAGCGCCCATACCAAGAGCCTTTAGTGCCCACCAGCCAGCTATGAACAACCCTTGCGTTGCCCGATGTTCAGTTTTATCAGCTTAGTGCTCCTGATTAAGGCAGAGCAGAGAGCTCTGGGGTCCCAGGTTTCAGAACACAGCTCGCAGAAAAGCTGACACGTTGAATTAACATAAATTCACCCTCCCATCATCATTTTGGGCAAAAGATCCTCCAGCCAGGCTATTTATACTGGAGACAGGCAGCACAGAACATGGCGAGAGTTCTCTGGTGCCGCTGGCTCCCGGTGCTGATCGCTGGGGAAGCGTTGGGATTGTCGCTCCGCTCGTGTTGTGACTGACTTTGGGAAAATTAATTTAAAGGGAGCAGCTGGTCCCAGTCCTGTGCTTTCAGAGGCGGCAGCGCCGTGCCTCACAGTGTGTGTCTGTCTCACGTAAGGATGCAACCAGCGGCGGCGGAGAGGCCCTGTGTGTGGGACTGGATTTTTGCATCTTTAATCAAGAGTAAACACTTAATTTCTCACCTCTGTAGTTCAGGAGATGCCAAAAAAATGCCCCTCTGCCCCCTCCATGGGCCAGCCATAGAGCGGCATGGCAAACAGCTGCTGCTGCAGGAACTGCTGATGGGCACTCTCGTGATGCTATAAGTGGGGCTTGGGGATTTGGGGATGTTTTTCTTCTTGAAGCCACTTGAAGTCAGATTTAAGCTGAAGTGAACAAAATCAGCCATTCATAGGTGGAGATTTAGTAGATTTACTGGTCTCGTTGTAACTTAAACTTCCCTGTTTATTTAAAGCAGCTGAGGGGAAGGAAGGAAGGGTGGAAGGGCAAGATCTGGCAAGAAAGCTGCTGTTGTAAGCCTGGGTGGTGAGCACTGTTGTCTTTATCACAGAGGGGGGACTCTTCAAAGCAGAAATGATATAACCACTGAGCCAACCATCAACTAAGTGCCACTTTCTTTTTTTAAGCTATTCTGGTTACAGTTGTCTTCAGAAAAGGGAAATAAAATATGCATTAAGAAAGACTCACAGTCACAAATGAGGAATAGGACACTGCAGAGAGGACAAACACCACAATCTAAGTCACTTTCTTTGTTACAATCCTGGGACAAACAAAGCTGCTTAATAAATATTGATATTGTTTGTACATCCTGCCTTTGGAAATGAATAACAAAGTGATGCCGTAGCCCCCTTCCCTCTCTTGAGAGACACTTAGAGCAACACACATCCGTGTATATGCACCCCACACTAATTTTCAGAGAAAGCTGGAAAACAAGTCCACAGCACCATTAAAATATCCATAATGGGTCTTGGAAGTGTGTCTTACTCAGCTGCTGCATAATGCCTGGAAAATCAAGCTTTCCCAGCACAGAATTATCACAACAACTCTTATACTGGGAGCAATCGTTTGCCCAAGGTGTTAATGCCCGGTGGCTCTGAGGGCCCCTTGGGTAGTCCCCTTTGGCTGGATGGAGCTGCTCCCGGTCACGTTGCCCTGCTGTATCTCTAAAGGCTCCTTGGTACACCTGAAACCAGTTTGGTTTCCATCCCAAACTGGTCTTTGCTCTCCTTGGGACATCTCTAGCAAAACCTGCCAAGCTGGATCTTGGCTTCATGTTTCAAGCTAGTGCCACAGATCCAAGCATCCCTTCTTCTTCCATGTCTCCTGCCTCTGACCTGTGTAAAAGCTCATCCTTTGCTACAGACCTGGCTTCCCTTCAAACCACTGTCCTCCTAAAAGAGCTCTGCGCCCAACAGCCAGCCTCCCACGCTGTCTCTAAAAAAGGACACTGTGACATTCCCACAGCAGTGTTTGGCCTCGCTCATTCCAGCTGAAGCTTTTTAAACATGTGTCAATGTTTATGTAAATATTGAAGCAAAGCTCCAGGGCAGGGAGGCTGAGCCCATCCCCTGCAGTCACAGGGCTGGGACGCAATGAGCTCCCGCTCACCAGACCACCCCACCCGGCATCCTAACACAGTGTCACTTAATTCACAGCACGACAGGGGACACACAGAAACCACCACGGGGATGGCAAAAGCACGGTTAAATCACCTCCGGGTTTCCCTCTCGTTAACGTCAGAAGCCGTCAAGCCAGTCCTGACCAGCATCTCCAGCACAGCTGTCAGGAGCAGTGGCTTTTTTCCCTCCTGTCTCCACGGGCAAGGACGATGCTCCCCCAGCACCAAGGGTATTGCCGTCACATCAAGTGGTTGACTTGATGTCAACCACTGGTTGACAAGTGCTGGACTCAGCATCTTCCCCCACCCTTCCTTCTGCAGGGCCACCACAGTAGAAACCTGCAAAACAAAAGGCCAGGTGACTTCATGTCACTCTTCAGGATGGGGAAAAACGCTCATTCCTCTGGAAGAACTGCTCATTCTTTCAAGGATTTAAAAATAATGACCATAACCCTGCCAAAGTCTGTTGTCCCAGATTGCGATGATGTGCTGGATTTGGTGAGGTCCCAGCCAGTTGTCTCCAATGTAGCACCCCAGTAATACATAGCAGATGGTCACCAACAGGGTTGGTCTTCTCCTCGCTGAAGTGGATGAGGAGGCTTCAGTGAGTTTGAAGTAGGCTACTAGCACTCCCACAAAATGTTTAGCCATTTTAAGTCTCACCAGCAGCTTATGGAGTTGAACCTGAACTTTACTCTCCTTGGTTTTGGATTGAGACTGAATTCCAGAGCCTTGTGCACATTCCCACCAGATACTGTCCTTGGAAATGCTCGGTCAGTTCCCCATGATTGAGCTGGAGCAATTTAACAGCATGCCAGGCTGGGCTCGAGGGCATCTGCTCCTTCAGCTGGAAGTTTCATCTTCGCAGCTGATGGGTGGTAACCACGTGCAAATCCTGTCATTGCTGTAAACATTCAGTCTGGCTCCAATGGGCTCCAGTGGCTCAGGCCTTGAGGATACTACCTTTCTTGAGGTCCAAGCCAACACATTTGCCTTCTCGATTCAATAAACCCAGCTGTGAGGGGCAATCTCCCAGTTGAAGGGACAGTTGCTTCCTCGATGTTCTGGTTTCATCTGGGACAGAGTTTTCTTTCTAGTGGTTGTTGTATTTCAGATTTGGTATCAGAGGAATGTCAATAATGCATAATGTTTTAGTTGTTGCAAGGTGATGTTTATAGCTTTCAAGGACCGGTTTTTCAGTTTCTCATAGAAGTTGAGAAGAAGCCTAGACAGAACATTTTAAAGGTCAGTGGAATATTCCACACCATAGACAGTGCTAATTCACCAGGTGGAGAGAGTGGCTTGTGTCATTATTAATGCTATTTTCCTTTTCTGATATTGTTCTCTTAAACTGCCTTGATCTCAACCCACAAGGTGTTTTTTTTTCTTTTCCCTTTCTTTTCTCCCTTCTTGGCAGAAGAAGCAGGAGTGAGCGAGCAGCTGCATGGTCCCAGCTGGGGTTAAGCCACAACACTAGACCACCCTGGTTCAGTCACTTGTCATCACGGGGCCATGCCCTGACCTCCATCAGGTGGTTACACCTCAGCCATCAGCTCCAGCATCCATGCCACGACAGGCTCACTGACAGCAGCTTCATGTTTTGGGATGTGTCTGGCTGTTCTTCACCAAGCACTGACCCTCCTCAGTGGAGAAAAGCGGCTGGTGAGTGAAGGCGCTCAGGACCACAGCCCCAGCTGCCCTCTGACACCCTGCTCTGATGGAGGGAGAGCAAGGGTTGGTGACTTGCACCTGCCAGGGTGGGGAAGGAGGGCAGAAAGAATTAGATTGAAACAGGCCGACATCCTTGCACAAACATGATGCATATCTGGACCCACAGCCAACGCACCCTGCACAGTCATCGCACAAATGATAGTACTGGGAAGTGGGAGTGTTAGATGGGAATTCTAACATGCATGGTTTTGCACTAAAACCATGAATTTAAAAACCCAGTGGCACCCACCCGACCCCTGCCCAGGTTTTGCTGGGTGATGGAGACACTGGCAACCCCTCTCCCCTCCCCACCAGAGCAGGACCAAGGATTAATTTGTAAAGCTACTTCCTTCTCCCTCCGTATCTTTTTTTAGTATGTGCCACATCTGTTTGTTTTCTCTGCTGGTCAGATGATGACATGAACCACTAAAAACTATCTTCTAAATGGGCACACCTCATTTAAACTACCTGGAGGTGTTTAATTATGGCTTAGGTCTAGCACACACTGCTTCCATCACTGCATCTCATTTTATATAAGTGCCTGGGTGAACCCCAAGGCTCCAGGCTCTCTCCTGCCCTACACCACTGGGATTACATAGGGATGTATATAAAGGATATTTCCCGTGCCATATGCCTCTCCCCGTTCTCTCTAGAAAAACACATTGCTTAGGATGATTTATTCTATATATTTTTTACCATCACCTTACCAGCTTCTCTGGTAGTGGAGCAGTAATTTGCATGTAGCAGCCTTCCTTGAAGAGAAAGCAAAAATTAACATTCAAGTGTTGGTAGTACAAGAGGTGGAAGATAACGTAACGCTGTTTGCTCTCACATTGGCCATGCATCATCCCCCCTCAAGTTTTTGCTGCAAAACCTCACAAAGGCAGCGTGCAGATTTCTTCTGGAATGGGGCAAAACCATCAAGCCCAGTCAGTGTGTGCACAAACCACCACACAAGAGAGCCCGCTGGGTGTCTGCATTAGCAGGTAACGCTTGATGTGCCCTTCTTCCCTATCCATGCTCTTCAGTGCTCCTTACACACAGAGCATATTTGCTTTGGACTCCAAATTTTTGCAGGTCACAGACCCCATGGCTCTAATTTCTCCAGATCATGCTGGTTTGCCACAATCTTGATGTGTTTGTTATCCCTCTAATTTTGGAGTGAGATCAAGGATGAAATTACACCTGGGAGATACCCACCATGAAGTATAAACACTGGATATAGGAGTGTAGGGTTTTTTTTGGTTTGATTTAGTTCAGTTGGCCAAAGCCCCGTGGTGAGTATTTAAAAAAAGCTTTACTCTGAGGATTGCTATTAGCAGATGCTTCCCCACTCTGTACTAAAATTTGAGAATCAGAAGGCAAAAAAAGAACAGCGTCAAATTCTTCTCTTTTCTCTCCCTCCCTGCTCCATGCAACAAGGAACAGGCACATACTGGTTTGAATTAAAATCATTTTAATCAACAGACTGTACTGGTGGCTTTTGAAGCAGGTGGGGAAATTCTACCAGGGTTTTGCCCACTCCATTGGAAGCACGGCTTCACCCCCTCACCCTCTGGCTAGAGGGACTCCCACTTCCCGCACAGGCTAAAATAGAACCGTCCTGTGGAGATCATACGCCCCGGCCACTGCTCCCAGACAGCCGAGACTGTACCAAAAAGTGCAAATTCACCACCTGGTTATTTGTGGCTGAGGATGCTTTCGCTTCTCTCTTCCAGGCGTGCTCTCCTTATAGGCGCTGCAGGGCTTGTAAAGGCAGGGCTGGGCTCCTTGCACCAAGACACGGGCACAGCAGAGGGGTCCCCAAACGCAAAGTCATTTGTCTTGCTCTCCAGGTCCGTGCTTACAGACTGCCTTTTCTCTAGGGGAGCTTAAATGGGGGAGCATGAGAAAGTTGGGAAAGCCAAGTCCCACCGCACAGAAGGCGGGAGCAGCCAAAGAAGCGATGGGGCGGCAGCTGGAAGGGAGAGGAAGAGGAACTGCTGTGCACAGCAGACATCAAATCTGAGGAACTCCTCGCTGCAGGACAACGGTGTGGACACCAACACTGCCCGTGGTTTGGGAAGCAGATGAACTCATGGAGAAAACTGAATACAAAGTCACCACCTCAGGTCCAGAAAGCCTGGTAATGCTACTTCCCTGTGCTGAGCCTAGCTCTATCTTTCTGTTGATCACTACTGACACAACCAACAAGGTCACTAATACAACCAAACACCAGGGAAGAGCCAAATACTACAAAACCACCAGATGAGGAACCAAGGGGAAGAAAAAAAAATTTTTAATTTTAAATTTAAGCTAAGAGTCAATCTGGGAGAGATATGTAATAAATACATCAACGAGATGTATAGTGAGCCCAGCAATGGTCTGTTAGTTCTGCAGTGCCTCTGCCAGCTTCATCTGACGTGAATTTCTAATGCAATTGAATCTGGTTTCACTTCCCAATGACCTCATTTCAGTCACTGTCACACTCCCCACCGCCGCCCCATCACATGAAGCCAGTGACGCCAGCTCAGCCGAATGTCAAGCCAGCGGTGGCTGATAGTGCTACATCCTCATCCTCCTCCAACGGGCTCATCCCTGCCGGGTCCGGGGCTCTGCCCGGTTGGGCTGTGGGGAGCGCGGGTCCCAGCAGTGGCTGATCCATCGCAGGAGTCACTGTTTGTGACTCTTAATGAAGTGTGAGTCAGCACTGCCACTGTAAACTGTGTCCTGCGGAGCCTTAAATATAGAAACTCTGGCCCAGGATGGAAACAAGGATAGTCAGACTGTTGTGAATGAAGTAAAAGCAAACTCAAGCTGGGACTTGAAAAGCGTGAACAGTTTTACAGTGGGGTTATTTTTTTTTTCTTTTGAACAAAATTAACATATTTCCCTTTTCTGATCTCAGCTGGCAGGCAGAAAAACAAAATATCCACAAGTAGGGTACCCTAACTATGCCACATTCTCCCCTTTTTATATTTCAAAGCTTTTATTTCAAGGAACGCTATATTTTCCGCCTGTAGAATCGGTGCCTGGAAAAGCAGTCGGACTTGAAGAGGAGACCTGAGAAAGTGCCCCCCACCAGAAGCATGGGGCAAAGGGGCCACAGGAACAGGAAAATTAAGTGACAGGGATCCAGGGAGACAGAGCTTTGAGCTTAACCTCTGCATCACTCACACACATCCCCTCATGGTGAACTACCTGAGGAAAAGACTTGGGGTTATGTTGGTTGCTTTTTTAACCGATAACCTGTAGATTATACAGATAAAAAAATACAGTCAGAAGTTCTGAGGCATCTCCACTTTGGGGGGGACACCAAGGGAGGTGTTTAGCCCCCCTTGGGCTCAGTCCCACAGTGCCATGCTCTGATGCACCAGGCACATACAGGCAGGTCCCCTGCAGCTCAGAGGTATCTAAGTTTCTTATATCCATGAACTTCAAAGGGATCCAAGTGCTAGATGCCTTTGGAAATCTGAACAGCAGGTCCATCTTCTTACTGTAGATTCAAAAATGATGTGCTCAGACAGATTTGTGGAGGTAATGCCAAAAAGGACATCGAGTGTGGTGATAACACCTTTGCATGGTCACTCAGTAGGACTCGGGGACATCCTGGGCAGCACCATCTGCAGCTTAGCTCCAGGGGCTCACACCTGGAAAGAGCCCTTCCACCAGCACCACCCTGCCTCCCCCCTCCATCTCCTCCTCATCCCCAAACCCCCGCACTTCATAGCCTGTAAGGGATGCTGCTGTTTGCTGCTTGTCCCTGCCGTGACAGCGAAGTAGGCGGCCAAGGAGAGCAGAGCACCAGCAGGAGGGCTCCTTGCCCTCCATCCCTCCATCACCCGCTAATCTCCCCCCATCCCAGTCCCCTCCGCAGCCCAGCCCAGCCCAGTTTAGCCCAGCCCAGCCCAGTCCGGCAGCGCTGCCATTCCTGGCCGTCGCACGCCCTCTTTTGGGGAGCCACCCTTAAGACCAGCCCAGTCCCCGACACATTGCCCGCAAAATAACCCCCCTGTCCAGGTCAGGGCCAAGCTGGGAAGACCCTAACAAGAAACAGACCCTAGCCCTTCCCAGATGGACCTAACAGAGATGTTCTCTCCGGTGTGCAGTGACAGCAGTCCCTGGGACACAGAAATGCACCAAGCTTCATTTTTGGCAGGCAGATGGGTGTGCATATAGCTCTGCAGACACACTGAGAAAGAAAGGGTGATGGGAAATCAATAGTGCATATGATCTTGAGGAGTCATCGGGCTTGGCTCCTCATTCTGACACAGCTACGCTGCAGCCACATCTGATGGATGTTCAGTGCACTCTTAGACACCTTCTGTGCTGGAGACCCACAGCCATCCCAGGCAAACTGCTCCCACTCCTTATCATCCAAAAACTTCTTTCTGTCTGACCTTGCTACTGCATCTCAAGGCCCTCACTCTTTCCTACCCAAAATGAGCACAAAGAACACATTTCCCTTCCTCTATCACCCTTAAGGACCATCCCTTTGTGTCCCCTACACCACCTTCTTCAGGCTAAGCAGTCCAATCCATTCCTCTCTCCTCTCAGGCTGCATTTTCCACAGTGCCAGAATAGAAACATAGTTGTCTCCTGGACCATCCCCAGCCATCTAACAGCTTTCTGGTTGCATGGTGCCCACAACTGAAGCCTGCTCCTGGTGAGATCTTCCCAGAGCCTGAGAGAACAGGATTACTTCCTTTGGAGGCTCTGCTCCAGCTTGCACATCTCAATATGTGCACATCTCTATATTTCCACAATATACACAGTTACTTCATGTTTAGTCAGTGGTCCTCTGTATCATCTCCGAGAAGCAGCCACCTGGCTACTGTTCTCAACCATTCCCTCTGCTCCTCTGGCTTCCCAGCACATGTCCACGCCATGGACTACCTCCAGGTAGAGGTAACTTGCACCTCTTGAATTCTCTTCTGGTCTTTTTACATCCCTTTCCTCTGTTTTGTCAAGGTCATTTTGAATTTAATCCTTTTCTCTGCTGTCACATCATCTGCAGATTTAACAGACAGGTCTTGTACTTAATCAGTCCCAGCACTAACGATGGCACTGAATAGAGCAGAGCACAGGACACACTCTGGCACCGTCCCCCACAACACAGGTTCTTCTGGCAATGCATCAGCCATAACTGGTCTCATGGTACGTTACCCATTGGGCTTTGAAATCACTGTAGAAGAGATTCATCAGAGTCATCTGACCAACATTTGTAACATTCCCACAGCTGTTTTGAATGTAATTGGCTACAGTTGCAGATCATTTTCTTATCTATCAGTGATAAAAGAGAGAAAGGAAGAAGACAGCTTGATGTCTTTTAAATCCATGGTTTTTTCTGCACTGCCTGATGCCGACTCTGACACCTGCCCAAGGAATTACCACCAACAGAGAAGCCCATGGGAAATCACCAGGCTACTCTGCTCCTGGAAGACTTGTATCAGTGCCTTGTAGATTTGGCAAGTTTAAAATGTCTGAGAGCTGTGACTGTTCTCAGTTTGCAGACACAGGCAATTGTTGTCTTACCCCAAAACCCTCTGTGAACCACAAGCCTTATTCCTCCCACTCCATTCCCTCCCACCACCAGTCCATGACAGCTAAGACAAATTTTTAAAGTCTCAGCTCTGCCATTGTCCATACTTCCATTTGACAGCACAGTTCATGGATTTTTCGGGCCAGAGGGGACTGTTACATTCACCTCGTTTGACCTTCTTAAGCAATCCAGCCTCTTGTATTTCGCTTAGAGGTTTCCAGGAACAAATGAAGTAATAAACACTTACAGATACCTCAAAAATTAGCTATTACAATGAAACCTTGCCTACCTGACAGGTTGGCTTTTCTATTGCTTGGAGAAAGCAGTTTGAGGAATCTAGTGTAAGAAGCAACCTCCATTTTTCAATTTAAAGTCTGCTGGAATACAAAGGTTTCTGGTGGTTCCAAGCTGGCACAAATTCATTCTCCAGGCACATTGCTTCCTATATAAGACCCATCTAAGAAAGTAAAACTTGACAGTCCTCTTAACCCACTAATAGAGACGAGAAAGGACAGCTCATGGTTAGTTGTAGGTACTTAGTTAGTCGCACTAACTCAGAAGAAAATGAGCTTGGACAAGCTATCAAGAATTCTGTTTCATCGCTGTGCCTGAAATCAAAGATGTTCTCTCTGAAAGGAGAGATAGCATCTTGTACATTGCCCATCTTCCATTCTCTAGAGCCTCTGCCTACAATGGGGGTCACACTACTCTACAATTGCTTCAGTTTTACCTTCCTGGTTTGTTTGGGTTTTTTTTCACCTTTGGAAGGATGGTAGTGGGAAACGGAAAATTGCAGTTCTCAGAAAACACCAACCACAAATTAATTCAACAGCTATGTATTTGATTTGTGCTGTTCTGAAGTAAAAGCACATCCATCCCACGCTGCTCCACAGGCTTCAAAGACTGTACATATCAATACAGAGCCTTATTGATTATGCCAAGACCAAATCGAATAACTTCATGAGAACTGAGAACAGTAACAAAAAAATACAACACCACCACAAAATCTCAACCAAAGATTAAACCTAACCTTGACCCTGCCCAACTAAAGCCACTGAGCACCTGACCACCACCTTTGATGAGGATCAGGCCAGCCCCCTGCCTTTTCTTGAGCCCTTCCATCTAGAGAGCAGAGCTTTTAGAGACCTGGGGAGGCTAACAAGCCCAGGTGTAAGGAAAAATAGCTAACAAAATCTCACGTAGATGACCTTCTCAATACTTTGAGACTACGAGCCAATTATTCCCTACAATTTCCCCCTGATTTTGTTGCCTTAGGGAAAGGTGTTGGAAAAGATTGGAGCAGTATTTTGATGCTGCAAAAGGCAATTTTAGACAGAGAGTCACCGCAGGGTTCAGTGGTCATGGACTCTTGTCTTAGGTTGCCAAAACAGTGTTCCCCTGGAAGACAGAAAACATTAAATTTCTGAGCAGCCTTCCTGTCCCATCTCCCTCCTCATAGCTTTGAACAAACTTTGTTTCAGGAAAGACTACTTAGGTCGCCCAATCAGAAGTGAATTAAAGCCAAGGCTGTTTTGAAGACCTGCCTTGCTTTGATCCAAATACGTATTTCCTTTACAGCTTCTTTTCACATCAATTTGATCCTTTTTTTGGGGGGAGGATCAGCTGGAACACCCTTCCTCTTTTCCACCTTAATTCTGAAAGCAATCTAAATTGCAATTAGCCACTGAGACACAGCATCTGCTCAACAGAGACACATTTCTGTGTGGTCTTCCTACCCCTCACTGACAGCCAAGGCTTTGGTAGAACCTGGCGCAGCACCGTGACTCACCCAGCCTGTAACAGCTCAACTGGGGTCACAGCAGTGTTCTCACTATGCACAGCAGTGTCTTTTTGAGACTTCACGGTGCACATCATCAATATGTAATAACACTCTGCACCCTGAATTATGGAGTTGCAAGAATTGATGGGATTTTGCATATTAATTGCAAACGCACCCAAAAAGACAAAGGAATTTATTGGCTTAATTATTGTTTCAGCTCTAATAACGCTCAAGCTTCATTCTCACACAAATTGATAAATAGTTTGAGCAACAGTGTTACTCCTCGAGGACGCTTTGCCTTTTGAGAGGGAATGCTGAAGTCCAGGATCCAGGCTCTCTCAGCTGCGGTGATGCACCCAGCAGGGTCTGGGAGGAGTTGAGTTCCAGAGGTATTTGCCACCTCTCTTTCCTAAGCAGGTTGCTAGATGCTGGCAAAAGGAGTTAATCCGCCCTCTCTGCAGATGCAAATGGTGTTTTCCCTGAAAAGTATTTATATAGTGACACTTACTAGGCAGGACACAAAATGGAGCTGGACCATCTCTAGGGTACAAAGACTGAGATTCATTATAACACATCCTCAAACACGACATAGCAGGAACCAGTTGCCACAGTGGCAATCCGAGGGTAGCTACATGTAATGTACTTAAGGATTGATTCTGACTCCAAGGATGCTGAGAAAAACTAAGTTTGAGAAGAATTAGATCAGTGTAGTTGGCAGACTTTGGCCCTTGGGCTCTCAGCTCCCAGGAAGCACAGCTCCATGAAAAATGAGGTGCCAGGAGGAGGAGAAGCAAACGTCAAGAATTCAACTGTATACCAAAACAAAACAGAGAGAAACCCACCTGGATCTGATCTCCATCACCTCATGCATTCACATGCTGCAGCACAGCACGGCTGACGCGAAGTCTCAGGAACAGCGTTACAATAATGAGGGAAGAGCAAGACACTACCTGAAAAGCAGCTTCCTCCCCGAGGAGTTAAAACATTTTCTGCATTATCATACCATCAACATTGCAGCTTAAAACTCAGATCGGACAAAGAATCATTGCTTATAAAGCCTGTGTGGAGCACAGCTCTCATCTTCAAGCAAGTTATTCTCCTGGGCACGTGTCCCCCAATTCTCAGCAGCAGATCTCTTCTCTTTGGGATGGGCATCACATCACAACATTTAGAGGAATAAGCAATTTGTTGACAAAGAGAAATGGCACCGAGAAAACGTTTCAGCTGCATTGAAGACTGGGGTTGGATTATTATTATTTTTTTATTTGTTTTTCTAGACATCTAGATCTGGCAGCTGCAGGCAAAAAGAAGAGCCAGGATCATGTGAATGTCCCCTCTCTGGGAGGAGCGCAGCCAAAGGCTGCAGGCAAGCCACGCTCTCCATGTCACCCTGCTCATAGCACACTGGAGGAAATAATGCTGCATTAATAGGGGAGCAGATCACAGGGATCAAACAGGCCTTTTCTTTTCTACCCTAGCTCATGCCAAAATAACCTGAAATGGGAGCAAATGTAACAGAGTGAGGGATTTGCCATCAGCCCCCCGTGAAGAAAATCTACTCCTATTTATTAGAGGGGGCCAGGAGGCGGCAGTGGCTCAGCACCTTTCAGGCTGTGACCTGAGACCACCAGCTTCAGCTTGAATCATCGGGGGAAAGGAGGGAAATTCCAATGCCTGCTCAAGCCTAGAACATCAAATCATACCACAGCCTCAGCTTCTTGCCTACCCAGGAGCTTCTGGCCCACAGGCGACTTCCAGGGGACCAGCATTGCCCTCTACCGGCCTCTTCATAACTCATGGCCAAGGCCAGCAACAAACTGGTCCAAAATGAAGAGGAGGTCGGATCCCTGCTTTAAACCCCCTCCCAGCCTTCAAAACTGAAGCTTGCTGAAGGGCGAGTGGTGGGCTCAAGAAACAGTCGAGCATCTCCTACACCTGCTGTGCGACCGAAGGGTTAACTTCTGGGCTGGCATGGCCTTGGTCTCCAGAAATAGTCCCTCATTTGCACATTAGCCACAGCTTATAATCAACCTCTTTCTGCCATTAGAGGTGGCAGGCTCTCACCCCTCACCCCTAAGTGCCAGGGTGTCCACACGGTAACAGTTTACCTCTCTCATCTGTAATTAATCTTCCAGGTCTCTGTACCATGCAGACATTCACATTAAAAAGGACCAAATTCTTTTGAGTCTCAAAGTCAGTGAACACTGTTAGTCTTTATTTTATTCTGACAGGCTCCTTTATCCCAGAGACAATACTAAGACTCAGGACCTTAGCGGGAATTTTTTTCCCGGAGTTTAGTCCTATCACAATAAGGAAAATAAAAATGGCATGTTACCAAAAAAAATAAAAAGCTATTTAACGCAAACATATTAGGTTTAAAGTATTCATATATGCCATTTTGCCTCTGTCCTCCACAGACCCCTTTAATATAATTAGTCTGTGGCATAAACAGAAAAAGATCACTAGAGAATCCACCAAACCCATCCTCCCTACATCGGAGTTCACAGATCAAACCCCTCCAGGCACCATAAGCCACTGAAGGAGCCAAGCAAGGAGATAAACAAGCATTAAATCACTGAGAAAAATGCCCAGAGTGAGTTTCAAAGCAGTAAGCCCAAGACCAAAGCACGGCTCGATGCACATGTGTAAAGCCATGAGGCACAAAAAGCAGCACTTTTCTTTTTCTAACAGCAAAAGGGAAAGAGGAGAACCCAGAGGTGGGGCTGCCCTGCCCTGCTGCAGGCCAGTGCGGTCCCGTCAGACCAGATATCACTCCACAAAGGGATGAGCATCAAGGAGAAAATCTGCAAGCCCAGATCCTGGAAAACACAGAGGCACCAGACTTTGAACAGGACATCAGACACCCAGCTGCTCTGGCGGCACGGGGTATCCTCAGAAAATTCTTTCTGTGCACTCAGAAAGAGTGAAAACTCAGCCCCAGCAGCAAACCAACTTCATTCAAGGCAAAGCAGAGTTTCCTCACCCTTCTCCTTAGAGAGCTCCCCAACCCAATGGACGTCAAAACAGAAGAAAAGAAGTGCCCAGCCACAAGCCCACTGGCTTGCAGGAGAGCACAGTAACCCAAATGCCCTCCTCCAGGGAACAGCGGCAGGCAAAGGTTAGCTGTCACCCTTCCCAGGGCTCTCAGCAGCATCCCCATTTCCCCTTCCATTGTGTTTTGCATGCTTGGATGTCTCCCTGCTCCCCTCTTTTCCAGGGATCCCTTCCATGGCTGGTGCTGCCCAGGCACAGCACAGGGAGCTCAGACCAGGATCAAAGATTCACATCAGTAGCACAAAGATCAGGGATTTTTTTGGTGCAACATCTAAGTTGCCTTGAGAGCATGAACACCTGTCCAATTTTTTTTTATTAACTTTGTTATGATTTTAATTTGAGCACACAGCTGAGCACAAAACAGAAGTACCCTTCATCCAAAACTCCAACTTTCCACTCCTCTCAGGGAGGTTTCCCTACTTGCCTCACATCCAATCACCTCATAATTTTTAGAAGCATTTGCTTTACTCATCAAGTAAAATAACAGCTCTGAGGGGTCAGACCTCCAGAGCAGACACTGCCTAATGGTTGTTTGAGATGCCAGTGTCATTTAGGGAAGCTGGTCCCAGAGAAAGCTGAAGCCAGCCCCCTAAGCACACATTCATTTTCCTCTGACCCAAAGCAGGGGGACCAGGATATCCCTTGCTACAAACAGCCCATGAAACGTATAGACCCCATGGACCACATCTAAGGGCAGGGGGACCCAGTGGATAGCCCAGAGGGTTAGGAGCCCACCTCAGGCTGCTTGCTTGGCTGCAGGTGACCCTTCTGTCACCCACTGCCACCCGCAGCACAGGGGCTGCCATCCCCATCCGCCACGCTGCCTCTGCTGTTCTGGAGAGCTGCGCCACCAAGCACGAAAGTTTTTCACCTCCCAGCTGCTTTTCCCTGTGTTACTTGAGGATAAAACCAACCCACACACTGAGACACTACCAGCGTGACTGGGCTGGAGGAGCCTGTCCGAGCACCACCGCAGCAGACACTGGGTGAGAGCCATCAGCTCCCCACAGAGGCAATCTCGGAGGTCCCTGCGATGAGGGGAGGAAACAAAAAAGCCTACAAGCAGCCGAGGGAGGCATTCATTCTATCGATTGTGTAAACTGTCAGTGGAGTGGCAACGAGCATCCTTTTTTTTTTTTTTTTTTGTTTCTATCCCAGGGAATAATCCAGCCTGATAATTAGTACATAACAGATAAGTGGAAAATGAGACATCTAGCGAGGGTGGTTCAAGCCTCCTCATGACATTGATAATGTGCAGATACATAGATCACTGTCGGGGCAAACCGCCACCGTGAGCCTGTGTCTTCCCATTGCCTCATCAATCCATCATCCGCTTAGCTACTGACACCTTGGCAGGCACACACCGCCAGCCCTGCATTTGAATTGCGAGGAGCAGGGTCCACCAGGGAATACAGATTTAAAAATCTAAGATTCAAATTTGTTTAAGTATTGTGAACAGCAATTCCCTTGCAAGGCATCTTCATTGCCCTTTTGCCAAGGGGGAACAGTTGGGTCTTTGTTAGAAGTACAAATTGCTTCTTAATGCAAAGGATAAAGCAGAGCCCAGGCACCTCCTTAGAATTCCTCCTGGCTCCTGCTAATGCTGCTGCATGTCAATTTTAATTTTTTGAAATTTAAACCGAGGGCTTTGTGTCTAAGCTCCATTTCGTTGGAAGGGAGGGGAGGAATAGTCAGAAAGGATTACGGATCCAGAGGGAATTGAGGATCCATAGCAATTATACTTCATTTGGGTCTCAGACACTGGTTTTAATCATATTCTAAATAGTACAAATCGACAAGACATTAGAGATTGATAAGTGTCTAACACATGTACCTGGTTATGAACTCTGCTTCCCTCAGCTGGGAGATGTTTGAGGGCAGGACGAAGGGAGGAATTGCTTTCTCTCTCTGACCCTCCTCTTCCAGCCAACGAGAAGACAATACCCACCAAGGACTAGGCAGGAGACAGAAGAGACTGTAAGAACATGGTCATCGCTGGGCTACCCCTAAGTGGGACTGGAACAAGTTCATCTTGGCTGTGGTTCCCTTTCCTCTGGCAAAGTCAGGGCAGGGGCAAAGCTCCAGCCTTGGCAGAGCAGTTGCAGTCCAGCTCCTGCCTCCCTCACCTGTGAAACTGCACTAACGCTGCAAGGGGCAGTACGACGATAGGGAGGGAAGACCTTCAGGGAGGGAAAATAAAAGACAATAAAATGAAAATAAGAGCTTTTGTAAATCAACTTAGCTCTTTTAGCTTCAGCACAGCAACCCCAATTTACCCAAACTGAGGAGGTTACCTACTGGAGTGATGATGAAAGGTGCATCTCCTCCACCAAAAGGCATTAGTTACACATCTGTGCACCCTGAAAAGGACACAGAGTGGCTGGGATTTACTGAGGACCACTAGGAGAAAACCTTTGCAAATGGTCTGAATCTGTCAGTCTTCAGTGAGCTTTCTCTCCCAGCCCATCTTGGGAACTCCGAACACCCATCTGTGGTCAGGTGTGGTTTCCAACCCATATACACACTGCAAGTGCATGGGTTTAGACAGACTCTCTCACCCACTGCCTTCCTACGTTTGTCAAGCGTGTTACAGCAGCACAGCTTTCCATAATCGCTGATTAAACCGCTTTTCCTGTACTTCACTAACCTCTGGATCAGGCTCATACCCAGTAAATCTGTTTAAGAGATCAGCTCCATGCTCCCACTTTCACCTTTTGATGCAGTTTTTTAAAAATGCGGCACACAGTCATCAAGGTGAAGCTTTTTTCTTCTCCCTCTGCTTCTTCCCAGCCCCCTTGAACCATAATCAAGACCTAGCCAGGGCGCCCCATCCTAATTTGAAATGTTGCTGCAAACATAAATGACTGAAGTGACCACCCTCCTTTACCTCCCATCCTCCCGTGGCACCACCGCAGCACTCCTTTGCGGCACTGGAAGAGACAGACAGCAAGAAGGCATTGTCTAAAAACATAATTTAATGTGGTATTTTGGTGACTGTGGTCAACGACTGAATTCTTCTGCAGACAGGAACAGGTTTGACGTTAATGACACCATCATTCACACGAGCATTGCATTGCACAGAAAAGAAAAGTTTACACTTGACCCCATACAAACAAAGCAGCAGAGAAAAGAACAGTTACGGTCCAGTCCCACTTCTTGGATAGTTGATCTTAAAATTCACCCTCATAATTAATACTCATTGACAAAAAAAAAAAGTGACAGGTTCAAATTCCACGTGCGGCACAGTCCGAACTCAGGGCTCTCTTACATCCCCCAGGAACCACTTGAGAGTTTCAAGCTGCCGAGTTCCTCGTGTGACACACAAAACACCGAGGCTGACAAAGGGAGGGAGGGGGGGGGGTCAGAGCAAATGGGGGAGAGTAAGGAAGGGGATTGCTTTGTTTCACTTCTATTTCGTTTCCACAGGGGTAAAAAAAAAAAAAAAAAAAAAAAGAAACCCTACAAACTGATAACGAAGCTAAAGTGACCTGCAGAGACAGCGGACACCGGCAGGAACAGCGGCACGACGGGGTACAGAGATGCCAACCAGCCCCACGTACATCGGCGGCGGGGCCAGCTGTGTCACGTCGCTTGTTCCACGTTAATCGGGGTATAAAAGAAAGCCAGAGAAAGTGCTGTACTTATTGTTGTTGCCTCCGTGCGCTTTGCCTCCGTCCAGCTTGACGTACACCTCGTCGCCGGAGTCCAGGTGCAGCACCACGCTGTTGCTGGCGTAGTCGTAGTTCTGGTCGGCGTCCTGGGCGATGGCACTGGCCCGCACCTGCCAACACAGCCGCGGGGCACATCAGCCCCCCGAAACCCTCTTCCCAGCCCCTCCGTCAGCCCCCCGGGTCCTTCATCCTCAGCCCCTCCGCTACCCCCGTGCCCGCCCTTCCCTCCTCGCTTCTCCTCCCCACTAACCCGGCAAGAAAGTTTGCACGCCGGTAGTTCGGAGTTTGTCGCGGCTCTAAAGCTGCTCCCCGCGGTGCACCCCCGCCCCGACGGCGGGGAGGATGCTCCGGCCGCTCCTTTCCCCGGGGGGGCGGGGGCGGCCGGTGCCCGCGGGCGGTGCCGGGGCCGGGGCGGGTTGTGGGGGGTGTGATGGTGACCCGGGGCGGGGAGGACGGGGAGGGGGAAGCGGCGGGGACCCACCTGCCCGTTCTTGCAGAGGTCGGCCCACATGCTGGTGCCGTCGCCGCCGCGCATGAGGATGTGGTAGGTGAAGAAGTAGATGCCGCGCACCTGGCAGGTGAACTTGCCGCTGGCCGGGTCGTAGTGGTTGCCCAGGTTGGTCACCACGTCGTCGAACTTGAGGACCTCATAGCCCTCGTGGGGGCTCTTCAGCCCCACGTAGAAGGCGATGCGCGGCCCGCTGAAGGCGGCGCTCAGCCCCCCCGCCGCCTCGCCGCCCCCCGCCGCCCCGCCGCCGCTCCCGCCGCCCCCTCCCGCCCCCGCCAGCGCCAGCCCGGGCAGCCCCGGCTTCCCCGCCTCGCCCCGCTCCCCCGGCGGACCCCGCGGACCCGGCGGACCCGGTTCCCCGGGGGGTCCGCGGGGTCCCGGCTTGCCCGGCCGGCCCGGCTCCCCCTTGGGTCCCTGGACGAAGGGCGGCGGGGGGTTGGCCCCCAGGTCCTGCAGGGCCTCCACGGCGGCGGTGCTGCCGGGGCCGGGCGGGCGGCCGCCGCTGTAGGGGTCGCAGATCATGCGGCAGGTGCCCATCATCTCGTAGTGGGCGCCGCTCTCGGCGGGCGCCTGCAGCAGCAGCAGGGGCAGGGCGACGAGCAGGGCGACGGCCATGGCCAGGGCGAGCCCGGCGGCGGCCAGCAACCGCCTCCTCCGCTGCCAGAGCCGGGCGGCGACGGCGAGCAGGTCCTCCTTGCCGTGCGAGGCAATGGTGGCGCGGGGGGGGGCCGGCCGCTCCCTGCGGGGGACGGCAAGAAAAGGCGGTGAGCCCCCCGCCGCCGGCGCCTCCCCGCCCGGCCCCCGCCTCAGCCCGCCCGCCGCCCGGCCGCTCGCCCCGCCATGCCGCTCCGCTCCGAGGGGACGCGGCGACCCGTCCGCCCGGCGGGGCTGGGCCGGAGAGGGGGGCGTCTCCGAGCCCAGCGGGACCCCGGTTCTGCCCCTCGCCCCCACGGGAATAGGTGGGGGGGGAGGACGGGGGACGGAGGACGGAATCGCCCGCCCCCGTCACCGCCCCGACGTGGGGGGCGCGGAGCCCAGCAGGGCGTTGCGGGGCGGGCGGACCCACCTGCGGGGCCGGGCGTCGGGCGCGGGGGGCCGGGGCGGAGCCGCCCGGGGAGGGTTGGGGGTGGGGGGGGGACTCGGGGCTTCGCCGCCGCTGCGGCCCGCGGTCTGCCCGGCTGCTGCCACCGGCCGGCCCGGAGTGCCGGTGTCGGCGCGGCCCCCCCCGGGCGGGGCGGGCGGAGGGGAGGGGAGAGACGGTGGGGCGTCCCGCACACCTCCGACGGCTGGCACTGGTTGGGGGGAGACCCCTCCCCGCCTCACCGGCACCGGTGGAGTCCTTGCGGGTACCGCCCAAACTGCGCCCCGCTGAAACCGGGACGGTCGGGGACGCATCTCATTGCCGCCCGAAAGTGCTGCCTGCCTCTATCCCTGCACCCCTCCATCCCACCATCCCTACACCCCTCCATCCCACCATCCCTACACCCCTCCATCTCACCGTCCCTACACCCCTCCATCCCTCCCTGCCGACGGCGGGACGACCCCTGTGCGACTGCCCTGTTCCGCCGGGGTGAACTCCCGCCGCCGCCGAGCCGCACCGCTTCCTGCGGGACGGGGTCGGGGAAAGCCCCGCACAGGCAGCAGGTTGCCCCGGCTTTCTCAAGTCCCCCCTCTACCCCCCACCCCCCAGTGGCTTTCTCAGCATCGCCCACCCAAAGACGAGCGGGACAGCATCGCGGGTGGATCTTGCCCCGCAAGACATCCAAGTGTGTGATCGAAGTTCCTTCCACCCGTCCCGATTTCCCGGGTGGAAGGGCAGCCCTGGGGAGAAACACCTTCAGCAGAGTTTAGGTTGGGTTACAGCACAGTTTTGGTTTAGGTTTCCCTGCGTAATGATGGGTCCGAATCAAGTGGGGGTTTTGTGATTAATTGCCTTTGATTTTCTGAGTAAACGGCGGGAGCTTTTCCATCCTTTACTGCCCACGGGGACCTCCCCTTTGGAGAATAAATTGTGATTTTCCCCACGCGTCTCATAGCGGTGGGTTAAGCACCCGTCCCGGCCAGAAAGAAGAGCGCAGGACGGGGTTATTTCCTGAGGGCGACATTTCGGTGTCCCCCGCTCCCCCGGTGGGGGGGGGGGGTGTGTGTGAATTTCCAGCGGGTTCACCCGGGCTGAAGGCGACCGGTTTGTCTGAAAACAGGCAAAGCTGTAGGTGGAAAGGAGCGAGCAGCCCAGCCTGATCCAGCGCTTGTCGAAGCCGGATGGCCCCGAGGCATCATATGCAAATGGTGACATACACACTTGTTCCAAAAGCTGTAGAAATGCCCTAAAAGGACTTGGGACTCTTTTGTTAGCTTTCCTTGAAATTTAAGGAGGGGGCATCAAGGCTTTCCCGTCTGCAGCGCATGTACTTCAGGATCTCATCTCAGTTACACCCCTGTGCGCGTCCCGTATTTTTTCCTGGAATTATTCAGGCTTTGCTCTGCTACTGCTAAAGTCAGGAATTAATCCCTTGCCCTCCAAGTCTCTCTGTTGGATTTTTTTTTTTCTTTTTTTCTCCCCCCCCATTTATGTATTTGAAACTGGAGGGGAAATTAATCTGGTAAATGAAAACCTTTCCCTGAGAATTGTATAGTCGCATCAGAGTAACCAGCTCTACTGCTCAGCACAATGCAGCTAAATGTTTTAAGAGACAAGATTGTGACAAAGGTGCAAGTCCTTCTCCTCTCCTCCGAATTACCAGTTGTATTAGCGTTATTATGAGCCCCCACGCTTGTCTAAAGCCTTGTTAAATAATTTCTAATAGTTGTTTCTGTTACAGCCCTTGTATAATTTCCCATATATTAACTGTGTTAAATACAAATAAATTCACAAATAAATTACACTGCTTTGCTGATCATCCCTACTTAAGCTTCTGTTAATTTCCCTTTTGTTCTGGTATTTGTCACTAGCTCAGCTCTCCTCCTGTACGTGAATCCTTGCTGTTCCCCTAGAGCTCTGCGAACCCCCCTAACGTGGCTTTTTAATCTCCTGTTTTCCAAAGGCAGCAGCCACACTGTAGCTTTTCTAACCCTTTTCTGAATAATTAAGTTCTTGTATCATTTCGGCTCCGTTGCAACTTCCCTATTTGCATTAACTCACTTTTATAATGAGGTGGCCGGTGCTGGGAACTGTGCTGCGGATGGAGGCTCACCAGCCCCTTCTGCCAAACAAGAATAATTTCGTGGTGCAGGGTCTGTTATTCCCACGGATCAACAAGGACAGACAACGAAGAAGAAACATATTTAAACTTTCAGCAGGACAAAATTGGCACCGTTCTTAACAAGGCCAGTTGAGCACTTGAGCAAGCAGGCAGGGAAGATTACAGACGTAGCAGTAGTGAGGTTAGGTGTCGTGTTCTGGCAATTGTGTTTGGGAATAATTTAATTACTCCTCTGTGATGCAGTGAGTCGGACTGATCACCTAGTTAATCCCTCCGTCAGATTGCTTTAAGGTAAACACAGTGTGACTTTAATGTGTAACTGCAGAAGGATCTACCTTCCTGGAGACCTGCAGTTGTAGGTCAGTTGGATCTTCTTCAGCTTGTTCTCTGGGATTTATGCTGCTGTAAAAATAGCGATATATTCGGAGGGGAGAATAATTCCACGGGCTGGTTAGGGCTCCTTCCAGAGCCAAAGAAGAAAGCAAGCTGATGATGACTGAAGGAAATCCCAACCCATGTTCCCTGGGAGGCTGCCACCCTGGGATGGTGCAAGCTACCCAGGGGAGATGGGGAGAGCAGGGAGGAGAGCACCGCAAGCCCTGATGTAGAATCTGCTCCTCTTTGCATAAAAAGAATTAAAGATTCATTGAGCTAGGAGGAGAGGAAGACCAAAGGTGAGGATAATTTTCAGTTTAGTGGTGAGAGCACCTACCTGATCCGGAGTTTCACCCTTCCCCCAAGAGCTGTTTGTGAATTCCAGGTGGGAAGGTGAGGTGCAACTGCAATGAGAAAGAGAGTGGGTGGCTCTGAAAGGCACAATTCCCCTTCCTGAAGGACCATCCCAACTGCTGACCTAAAGACTCTTCTGCAGCGTCTCACCGTTTGCTTCCCCCTATCCCCAGGCCCCTTCTCAACTACACATCCTCAGCACAGACTTAGATCATGAACTGAGTGTGGCTTTCTCCACAGCCAGCAGGAGCTGAACCATCCCTCACCCAACCTGCAGCCCCGGCAGGACCCGGCAGGACTCAGGTCCACCGAGGTGGTGGGGTTTCTGGTGCAAATTGACCATTGTGCCTTTGAGGTTCTTGGAGACTGAAGGTAGGCATCTCCCCAGTTAGGTGCCTTTAGGCTTGGACAGGAGCCAAGGGAACATTTTTATTTCAAATTTAGGTGCTTAAATTCTGCTTTAGTCCCTTCTTTCAGTTCCTATTTGGATTTGGCCCTTAACTGGAAAATGTAAGAAAAGTCATACCAGCTCAAACCTCTTATTTAGAAAAAATGTCATGATAAAAGTAAGTCTACGGTGATACTTCCCTGGCATTTTCTCTCAAACTCCAGCAATCCATGGCTTAAGGACTTCCTGAGACATAGCAAAATACTTTTAAGAAGTTGAAATCAAGATTAGTATGAGCAAAGGCACAAACCTTGGGTCAGTACCCTCACCCATCCCAGTGAGTAGCTATGTTTCGCTATATTTTGTCATGATTGATGGAAGTTATGGATATCATTGCCCTCCGTTCCTCTGAAGTGCTTCATTTGTTGCCTTTCTCACATCACAAGACCCACAGACATTTCTCATTGCCAGAATTAACTATCTGGAACTCTGTGTATTCAACAGCTAGTAAAAAATAATATATGTAGTCCTTACACTAAACTGTTCACATTTCATGCTGAAAGCAAATTTGAATCTGTTAATGTTCAGAATGCGTATAATATTATTTCCATTCACAAAATATGAAAGATAATGATACTGATTATTTTTGCTTAATGGAGGGAAAAGTTTAGAAATGGTTAGGCTTATTGTATTAACTATCATCATTCCTCACAAATACCGTACACTTCTTTTTGACCTAAGCTGGGATTCCCACCTTGTGTCTTAACAGCACAACGCTGAATTTACTTCCACTTGATGGACCCAGTGGGTCCAGGGAGTCCTGCACAGCAGAAAAAGCATTTTATTACATAGAACAAGGACAGGAGCTGGCTCTTGTCTCACTGTCTGTAAGGCACAGTTGCAATAGCTCACAGAAGCATGTGATACTGTAGCAATACATAAAATTGGGTCCATATAGCTAGAATCGGGCTCCCTGAATAAAATACTTTTAGTTGTTTACAAGAGAGCAGTTCACAAACCCCAGACCTGCCTTCAGGGCGCTGCTTGGAGAAATACCGAAAGGTGTGGAGAGAGTCAGTGAAAGCCAAATGCCTTCACATCCCCCAGACACGTGTTCTTCACCAAACTCAGGAGAACTCAACTTATATTTTCTGGAAAATGTCAATCAGAGCAACTGAACCTTGCTTCCTACTTTTGACCCAGTGAGTCTTTTGCCCTTATGTTCTCAGGGCAGGGTCACACCCTGAAGTTAATTCATCAGACTTTAGATAAACTGTGCGGGAACAGAGGAGCCTCACACAGTCACAGATTCACAGAATCGCCTAGGTTGAAAGGGACCGTTAAGACTATCTAGTCCAACCATAAAAAAAAAACAACCAACCAAACAAAAATCAAACAAAAAACCCCACAACAACAACAAACCAACACTAAACCATATTCCTGAGCACCATGCCTACTTGTCTTTTGAATATCTCCAGAGATGGTGGCTCAGCCACTTCCCTGGGCAGCCCATTTCAACACTTTATAACCCTTTCAGTGAAGAAATTTTTCCTAATATCCAATCTAAACCTCCTCTAGTGCAACTTGAGGCCGTTTCCTCTTGTCCTATCACCTGTGACTTGGGAGAAGAGACCAACCCCCACTTTCTACAACGTCCTCTCAGGTAGTTGTAGAGACCAAAAAGGTCTCTCCTCAGCCTCTTCTTCTCTAGGTGCCAGGTCCAAAGCATACATGGCTGCTCAGGTCCCCAAGAAGCTGCTGGGAACTGTGAGGGAACAGCCACTGATACCTGGCCCCAGTGTGGTAGAAAGAATGTTACAGGAGTTCCAGGCTTTTTAAGAGCTCCCCATTTCCAGAGCAGGTCTTCATATGGGGCTAAAGTAGGTTTAGAAAGAAACGAAACTGTCCTTCAAAAAAGACAGGATCTGAGCAACGTCACCCATCAAACTATCAGGTTTGAATGACATCGTACTTAAAACCAGTAAATTAAAATGAAGCAAGAGGCCAAGTCTGCTTGCCCTTAACCACCTGAAGGCTGGAACTTGGGTCACAGTGAGAGCAAATCCAACTCTCCTTTCCTAATTCTCTGCTTCTCAGTATGTGTTTACAAACTGCTTGAGGAGAAACAGGTTGGCCCTAGATTTGTCTTGTTCAATTTGTCTCCTTAGATAGCTAATGCTTTTCCAGTGTGACTGCTGGAATAACTCCACACTCTCTATACAACCAGCCATCTGTTTTTTCTTTAATTGAGCTTCCGTACAAAATACAAATAATGAAATAATAATTAAACACTTTTATGGTAAACATGAAAGTAACTCAAATTTGGAGGTTTAGTAGAAGAAAGAGATCCTCCCCTTGCCTTCTGAATACAACACGTGTGCACGTGGCCACGCTGCTGCGCAGCAGTACGTGTCTGTATAAAACCAAACCCCTGGCGGGGTCTCCAGCTGAAAATCTTGAAAATCACTCATCTCCCTTCCAGACCCTCGGAAATGCCCAGCAGGACTCAACTCTCAAGCCTTCATGACTTCAGAAGAGGGAAGGGGGAGGCTGGAAAGTCAGAGAGCTAAAAATCAGTCCATTCATGCAGATTCCTTGTCTCAATTTAGCAAAATTTCCACACCCAACCATAATGCTTATTCTTTCTATTCTGTGAAGGGAGAAATTGCTGCAGGGAATTGATGCACATGGGCAGCTGGTTTCACCAGGATGAAGGCACACATTAAAAATGCTTTTGAAGTGCATTTGGGCTTCCCTCTGGGAGTTTGCTCAACCTACAGTCAGGTACCAGAGAAAATTTTTCCCCCGAAGGCGAAGACACGAATAAAATTAGTAAGAAATAATAGCCAAACCCACAGGTGTGACAGATGGCGTGGGATGGACATCTGTTGGAATAACGTTCAGTTAGCAGGGTAAACTTTTACCCCAGAATTAAACATGCTCCTCTGTTAATCGTGTAGCACGAGGAGGAAGATGTGAGGGCTGGGGACCCAAAGCTGAGGATGTCAGGAACTGTCTTTACCCCTCCGTCGGGTGTAGGAGAGGTGTAAAAGCCGGAGGAAGGCATATGGAGGAGGTGGGGCAGATGGTCCAGCTCCATGATGGTTCGCTGTGGTTTACTGGTGCCCAGTGGAGAGGGGTGGTTCTGCTGGGCAGAGGCAGCTGGAAGGTTTGCACAGAGAAAAGTCGCTTCATTACCTGCAGACAAATGGCCCCAGACGAAGAGTTTCAGCTGCCACTTCTGGAGTAAGGGTAATTTGGGGTGTTCCTAGAAAGGAGACAGAGAGCTGGAGAAAATGGTCAAGGAGAATCAGTCCCAGCACGGTGGTACGGATCGGCCGGACAAGGTCATGTACCTCTGGGATACTCAGGGAATTAACAACCAGACTAAATGTGACAATCATTTTTGAAAAAGCCTGGTTAACCTGAGAGAAAGAGTGAGAGAAAAACACAGATTTCTGTAAAAATTAAGCTTTAAATAAGCACCAAACCAAAGTAGACAAGATGGCTTTGTGAGATTAAAAAAAAAAAAAGTTTGATTAAAACATGGTGAAATTGTCCCAAAATATGTAGCCATCTATGATGACTCTTCAATATAAACCCAAATTAAAAGCATGACAATGGGCTTTATTTAGAAATATCCTGCCCTTTCTCGTATGACTCTTGTCCTGCCTTCTCGTTACTTGTCATTCTCAGTCACTGTATCTTGCTTAAATGAAAAGTGTAAGCTCTCCAGGGCATAGGACTGCATCTCTTTTTTTTTTTTTTTTATCCGCTCTGTACAACAATGCGTGCAGCAGGGAGACTCATAAAACTGTTAAATAAAAAGCACTTAATCTCCAATTTTGCAACTTCCCTGAATTTCTTTGCAAGGAAAAAAAAAAACACAAAACCAAAACTAACCAACGTCTAGCGTGGATATTAATAAAAAGTTATTTGCTCACATAAGTAAAACTTAGGCTAAATAACAATCACAGAAAAGCAGTGCTCTCCTCGGTAATGATGCTTATTAAATCCCAGAACGGTTCCTGGGGGAGAGCAGTGGAAGCCCATGGCTTGGAGATTTTGCGAGCGAGGTTGGGCAAAGCCAGAGAGCGCACTGCAGGGCTCGGTGCCCCGCTGGCAGGAAGACGAATGAGAAGCCCTAAGAGTCTTCTCTATTTTGTTCTTCTATGATCCTTATAAGAGAGATTGATGCTGACAGCATCCAGGTGGCGCGTCCATGACTCAGCTGTCACGTCACTGCTTACGGCTTAAAGCCAGTGAGTCAAGGAATGAAAAACAGGTGGAAGGAGGAGGAGAGCCCTCCCGAAGTGCTCACCTCCAGCCGTCCCTCCCTAAGCGAGCGGGGCCAATTGCAGACCACAGGGACACGGAAGGAGGAGAGGCAATGACAGAAGGAAAGGCTGGTCACCTTCCTCCAAGGGCAGCAGGGCTGCAAGCCATTCTCCACGCCTTGCATGGTGTGGAAGAAAAGCCTGGTGTGAGTTAATGGACTTCTGCGAGCCAGAAGTGTCCACGCTATGTGGTAGGGCTGAGGCCCGCTGACTCTTGTAACTATGTTCCATAGGCAAAGCTGTAAATGAAGTCAGTATTAAATCCATCTAGTTTAGTTCACGCTAGAGAGAAATGGTAACATCACAGCTGTCTGGCCACATATTTTCACCAATACAAACTTACTATTAGGGATCTGATTTCAAGGGAGGCTCTAAATCCTGTACTGGGAATGGGTCCTCAGCCGTGTTAGTGACTGTGACAGCAGACACTATTTCTCTGAAAAGTCAAGAAGTCATAGAAGACAGAAACGAGACTCTTTGGAGGCAGACTCCTAGGTTCAGGTGGCTTCTGAGACACTGCTGCCTGTCTGGGAAGGTTCACAAAAGAAATCTGGTACACCTGAAATCTAGACCTGAATCGATTTATTTTTTTTTTGGCACTTCCTTGATTGCAGGGCCAGCGTCTTGTAATTCACAGTACCAGAAGGTCAATGACATCTCCAGAAAGTGGGAACTCCACTGCTGTCTCTGCCCTCGGGCATGATCGATGTCTAACACCTGAAAATGTCTCCAGGGATGGACACTTCATAACCTCCCCAAGAAACCTGTTGCAACGCCTCATAATATCTACCCTTCACAAAAACATTTTTCAGCATGTGATAATTTCTCTGCCACAGCTTAACCCTCTAATTCCTTGTCTTATTGATCATGGACAGAGAGAGCAGGTGATTTTGTCTGTTTTGGTAGTTGCCCTTCACACACTTGACAATTGCTACCTTGCTACCTTGGTCAGTCTGTCCTTCCGAAGATCAGTCCATTCCACGTTTCTTTATCACTGTTTTTTTTTTTTTTCCCAGAGCTCTTGCCATTCCCACTGTTCCCCCTGGACTTTCTCCCAGGGTTCACGTGTATTTTGGTGTGCAGTGCTCAAGACCGAACACAGGATTTTTTGGCCAAAGCTTTCTATTCATCTATTTCATAACCGCACATCATTGTTGACTCACATCCAGCTTGTGATCCCCATCACCCACAAATCCTCTTCCAAAGAGCACTCGGTGCCCTGTACAACCCTCGATGCGTCACCTCCCAGTTGTCCCTGCTGAATGACATTCTGGTCTCCTTCACATGCGCTCTTTGATTTGCCACTATTGTTTGGACTTTTAAGCCTTTCCTTCAGCTTGCCAGCTGTCACCACCTGCTTGTAAGTTTAATAAGTGTTCCCTATCCCACCATCAGTGTCTTTACTAGCAAAATAAACAGTACCAGAGCCCTAGAGACTCACACCTACCCTTTTGGCCGTGACCAGCTGATACCTTCTCTGTTCAGCTCAGTTTTGTAGCCATCCTCTAATGTTTTAGATGTTCCTGCAGTGTTAGGAACAATCTTCCCTAGTTCCCTTACAAGAATATCATGTGTAACAGTGCTAAAAGCTTTTTTAAATTCAAGATGTATAGTATCTACTGCTTTGCTACACACACAAAGAAGAAAATGATATTGGTGTGACACAACCGATTCTTGCCAAAAAGAAAAGTGTGCTGGGTATCATTTATCCCTTTATTCTGTGAGCGTTGCATGTTTTGGTAGCTGCCAGGAAGCTTGTCACACATTGGCACCCTCTTGCACAAAGTGCTATGCAACCTCAAAACCAAGAGATGGATCCTGTACCAAGACTTTCACAATTTAATTCATCTTAATCGTTTTCCCCAAAAGAAAATGCCACCTCCTTTCTTATGAGGGAGAGCATTCATTCTGCAAACCCATTTTGTCACAAAATGAGACGCCCACTTCTTTCCAAGGAGTCTCGACCAAGTAGTTATTACTGGCATCGTCGAGAGCCATATCTAAGTCTTGATTTTAACCGCATTAAGCCTTGCTTAAGGCTACAAGACATCGTCTGTCTGCATCCCCCTCGCTGTCTGCTCGCTCACTGTCTGCTCCACCTAGGATGCAAGTCAGGCAGTTCTTCGGTTTTCAAACCTGACTGCTTCCAGTATGAGTGACACATCTTATGGTGACACAACTGCTGCAGGGTCCGCAGGAATTGTCTGAAAGCCAAGAGCTCTGTCCAAAGGAAGGAAAAATGGCAAGGATATAGTTATGTGAACTGAATGAGTAAAAGGCATCAGCTCCAAGACTGCAAGGCACAGTAACTGAAAACGTGGCATTTTGCACTGTCCCTGCTGTGCAAAGTAAACCCATTTCAAAAAGTGCTAAATCATGACACTGGTCATGATTTGACCAAGATCAAGACACTTGATCTTATTTTATGGAGTTTTGATCTTGGCAGACACAAGGAAGACTCTTATCAAGCTAAAGTATTCCGGCCAGGGAGTCTCTGACTGTATGTTTGCAGATCACCTGCGACAGCAAAACGTGGGCTCTGCTGTTGCTTCTGGAAGCAAAGAGTTAGTAACAACTAATCTTCATATGTGCAAAGAATTTGGAATTGATTGCGGTTTTGTGCTCTATTTAAGTGTACTTGTAATTACCTTTGATTAGGATAAAGAGGATCATTTTCTTTTACCAATTCTCAGGATATTCAGAACATCTGGAAACTAAAGCAATTCTTTGCACACCGGTTTATTCATGTAAACTTCAGCATTTCCACAGAAAATGCTCTGTGAGTGGGGAATGGCTGAGGCATCTGGCATGACGTGGATGACCTGGGGCCTTGGTGCCACGGCAATGGCTGGATGCTCAAACCTTTCCCCACAGTAGACAAACACGATCTATTGCTCCACCACCCACGTCTGCCCAGCTTCCAGGTGTTTAGAGGCCAGAGTGCCAAAAAGTTCAAATTGGAAACACGTGTTTTACTCTTCCATCTTGCCTTCTCCCATGCAGCAGCTTTCTGAGATGAAGTGATCAAGAGGCTGCCACCAGCCCTGGCTGGTACCAGCAGGGAATGGGGGTCTGTTCTGGCTTGGCATAGCAGGTGCCCGTGCAATGCAGCTCCTCTCCATCTGCCTCACAGATACATTAAATCATACTTTTAAAGGTTGTCATTCTCCTTGTTTTGGTGGGGACTTTGCTGAGGTGGACCCCAGCCTGCCTAAAGACAGAGCTCACTGCTTTGGCAGCCGGCAAAACCCAGCTCCAGAGAAGAGGTGGAGGTCATCAGCCCAAGAAACTGGCCAGTGAGTGCTTTGCTCAATTTTGCTGTCACATCCACAGCTCTAAAACCTCTCCTCTATCCAGACCTTCGTGACACATGAAGTGCACACTTCCATAAATAACATTTTAAAAGTTTTACTTCTCTGTGGGACAAACTTGGAGAGGAGAGGAGAGGAGAGGAGAGGCCAATGCAATGAGTCCAACATCTTCATCATGGGATCACAGCAAATATATCATCTGTTATCATGGAAGGACCACACTACAGCCAAACATGAAGCCCAGGCAGGCTGGTTTTGCAGCTGAACACAGCCCCAAGGCTCCATGCAGGACCTCCCACCACGATGCTGCCCCAGCAGATCCATGCTGATGGAATCGGGAAGCAGGCACGGATGCCAGTGATTTACTGGGAGTGCAGGAGGCTGTTCGCTTTAATATATGGCACATATGGCACAAGAGTGTTAATGGAATTTATACTGTAAAAAAATTATCTCAGCACAAAGTATGGAATTACTTGGGAGGATTTATGCAACAGACATAAAATCCAGTGGAAACAGTCTAACCTTTCGGAGGCTTATTAAGTTTTCTTTTTATTTATGGAAATGTCTTAATTTATGCAAGGTGAATGCCAGAAAAAATGCTATAGATTTAGCCAGGACCTAGCTCTTGCTATTTATAGACTTTCAGAGCCATCGTCTGCTCTTGTTTACATCAGGGGTAAAATTATTTATTTGAAGTCTCTGGGGCCAATCCAAAGCCATCTACATTACACTGTTGAATTGGGTACCAGCACTTTGATACCAGTTGACCCCCCAACATGATGCTAATAATGAGCAAAAAGTGTGAAGAAAAAAATGGCAGTAACAAAGACCATGAAAAAAAAATTGCTTTGTATCCTGTTTATTCTTGTTGTGTATGTTACATTAAATATACTTCAACATAACACTATTCCATCCTTGCCTGTGTCCAAGCAGTAAGATGCAGAACTCCCTGAGGACAATGGGGTTCCCCTGAGGCCTAAAAACATGGTGGTGTTTCCTCCTTGGTGGTCAGGAGATCTTTAGCTAGTTTACCAAAGAAAAGATGGCACTTTTCCACACCATCAGCATGAAGCATCAGTGCTCACCTCATATCCTTTTTCAGCCAGTTGCAACCAAACTGTGACAATGTCCTTCAAAAAATTATGTTCCTACAAGTTCCAAGAAAATCAGAGGCATAAATCAGTTCTTTGGTGAGAGGAGACAGTCCCCCCTACACTATCTTTGGCAGGGCTGGTTGGCCAGGGAGGACACTTTCAGCTGGCCACTTTCAGCAGTGTCACGCACAGAGTGGCTTTTGTAGTTCAGAGGGAGGTAGTGGATAGAGGAAGGTGGTGGATAGAGGGAAAAAAAAAAAACACCTAACTACAAATCCATCAGAAAACAGGCTTCTGTTGTTCATCAGTCAACACATCTTACTCACTGCATCTAAATCCCACACAAATTTAATCCTGTACTTTTCCACAGCTGTATCACTGAAGCATCTTAATTTCTTACAGACACTAATGAATGCAACCTTAAAATAACCCCCTGAGGTCAGATGGGGTTATTAACTGGAGGTGCCCGTAAATGAGCTCCAGCAAATGTTGCTCCAGTGGCTTCCAACACCATCACCCCACTCATCTGCTGCAACTTCTCCCCAAAGTCACCACCCTGCAGCTGGCAGGGGAGAAAACTGGGGCTGGCTCCCCACTGCCTCTGGCTTCCCAGCCCACATCCCCAAACCAGGCAAATCAGCACCAACAGAGGCTGGTATCTTGTAAAATAAACTTGTAAGTCAGCATCTCTGAAGCCCAGCATGTAATGCAAATGCAGGAGGAAATAAATGACATTGGAAAGGGAGTCTCCGGCCTGGCCCTTTGAGACCTTGATCTTGGAAATGAGTTTTAAGAGAAATAGTGGTTTTTTATCTGATTTTTAAAAGCGAAGGATTTTTAAAGTTCTCTGATAAGGAGCTGTCCTTGCTCCACGGGACAGGGGCTTCAGGGACCAGATTTGGCCACTCTGGGTGATGCTGAGCAGAAAGTGTCACATCCTGCCAGAGGACCAGCCCCTAGAGGGAGGCACGGACCCAGGCTTTCTCAGTGGGTTTCCCTGCTCTCTCCAGCCAAAGCAAATTCAGATCAGCTCCATGCTTGGAGGAGCTTTCTCTACCAGGCTTTTGGACCATCTCCTCTACCCTCAGCAGCACCATTTCTGTTTTCTTTGTTGTTGCTCCTGTTTGGTGCTGTTTTCCCCACCTGAGCTGTGTCTCACTCCTGTCTTCCCTTCTCCATCCTCTGCTCCACTTTCATACCACCTCTCCCATACCCCAGATCTTCAGACTCTGCATCTCTCTTCACTGTGTCCAAACCCACTGAGGTCTGCCCCCTACACCAAATCCAACCCCCAAATCTCATTTAACCCTTTCATCCCTCCCATCCTACGGCAGCATCCCAGCATGGTCCATCCCTCCTGCATCCACACTGGTAGCATGGAGAGCACCAGGAGACAGTCCCCAAGCTGTGCCCAGCATCCCAGCAGCTGAAAAGGCAGGGGGGAGGAAAGTTTGGTCAGTGAAGGTCTCTCCCATCACCTTGCGGAGCAGTGCACAGGGGCTGTTCTGGGCACTGGCAGAATCCCTCAGGAAAGGAGCTAATGGGTGCCCCTGTCTCTCTGCTACAGCCTGGGGGGCATCTCTGCCATCAGACTTGGAGCTTCTACTCCAAAGCATGGAGTTTCTTTCAGGCAAAACATCCCTAGCAATTTCTACAGTAGAGAGAAATCGCCTGCTTTTCTCTAAATTTATTCCCAAGAACAACTGCATTCTGTGAGCTGAAAATTTGCGTTACTACGTACAAGCAAATACAATATGACCATGTCTGTGCAACAGCCAGAAGCTGTGAAGCTGCCATGCAAAGAGCTAATGCTCGATAAAGCTATAATCAAATGAAAGCCATTATCTTATCATGAAAGGTGTTTAGAAAACTTAACGGTAGACATCACAGTCTGTATTACTACAGGATAAGGACTCATTTCTACCTCATCCTGTATCACAGAGGATTCTGAAAACAATGTTCATATTTCATTTATTCTTCACTCCACTGAAACTCCCTTTCAAATCAAATCAGCGTTAGCTGAAAGTAATGTTTTGCCACAAAAAAAAAGGATCTTCAGATCTGTTCTGCTTCCACCATTCCAGTTATCATTGTCACAATGTTTTTGAAAGACGCCCTGCAAACCCTACTTTGTGCTACCAAACTGCTTCAGCTACTCCCACCCCCCATCTCTCTGAACTCATCTCTTTCCCCTTTGCTGTTATCTCCTCAAACTCTGCGATGCGGCCGTCCCTGCCTCTTCAGTAACGCACGCCAGCCCAGGGAAATGCAAACTGAGGGAGAATATCAGCAAACGCTGATTCTTTTAACCAGGATCTCAGGCGTGCTCTCTAAACAATATCTGATGTGGCTCGTATGTAGATCTGCCTTTCAAAGAGTCATTTAGGGGAGATGCCCGGAGGATTCCTGTCCTCCGAGTTTGCCAGCACCGCCGGCATTCCGCCACAAACACGCTTCGACAGATGGGTGGGCACGACGGCTTGTACAAACTCCCGGCCAGGACTTTCTGCAAAAGCTGCGTGTTCCTGCTTGAGGGTTATAAAATCGGAAAAGAAGAGGGTGGGAAATGTAGTAAGCGATCCATCTGTGTTGTTGAGCAGTTTTAATTGCTGGCGCCTCGCAGCTGGAGCGGTGGTGCAGCCCCGTGAGGGGGCAGAGGGGGCTCATAGCTGCAGAAGCACCATCGCTGAGTCCCACAGAGCCACCACCAAATCCCACCTCAATTCCCGTCCCCATTAACAGCAGAATATGTAGAATAAAGGTGCCGAAGGGATATAGCAGGCTTTTCTCGCTTACCTGCCAGAGGGGTTGCGTACTACATGGTGGAAAAACAAAGTTCAGGGATGTTTCAAGGATGTGGGATGAGATCCTCAAGTCAAGCCCATCTTGTCCCAGCTGCTCTGCTCCCGGGTTCATTTGATGACTGTCCCATTTGCTGACAGCCTGGTGAGGTCCATGGAGACCTCTTGGCTGGTTTCAGTACCATCCTTGGTATTCATTATACAGGGTTTCACACTCAGGGAGTGTTTTACAGGATGAACAAAGCCAAGGCGGGGGGCTGCCCTTAAGCAGGGGCTGTGACCCTGCAAACACTGAACTCCATCATTCAGTGACTCCAGCGAGGGGACAGGCAGGTGGCACTTTGGCTAAAGACCCTGCAGCACAAGGACCTGACCCCTGACCCCTTCTCACATTCCTATTGTATATTCAAAAATATTGTACAAATATGTATATTGGAATATTCATCTTGTGTTATTGACCCATGCATGAATTATCTAGCCTGCTCCAACTTCCACAGCATGGCATGTACCCTGCCTTCATCTGCCAGGGCTCCCGGTGCCAGTGTTGGTGAAGCCATCTCCCAAAAATAGCAAGCTGAATCCTTCTCCTGACTCAACACGGAGTTTTCAAAGGGGGAAGAGTATCAACACAAAGCCCAAGCAGGACAGCGGGGCTTGCACCGGCACTGGATGGGACTAATGAGGAGGAGTTCAGCTCAGCTGGAGGAATAACAAAGTGCAGGACACAGAGAGGTGTGGAACCACTGCTTTTGGCTCCTTCTGACTTCCACGCTCTGCTTTGTGTCCCGCTGCAGTCTGCTGCCATCGGGTTACTCAGCTCCCTTTCCACCAGCATCCCAGCCGCTTGCTTTTAGGTACTGGTAATATGAAGGAGCAAAATCTCAGTGTTTAACTCTTCCCCATGTATTGCTTGGGGGTTTGGGGTGGCCAAGGTACGACGGGTGAAATTGTCCTTGTCCTCAGGGCAGACAAAGATCTAACTCCCGCTGACAGCTCTCCAGGCAGGATGATGTACGTGCTTGAGAAACCTTGGTTTCAGCCTCTCAGCTTCAAAGTGAGAAACAGCTTTAATCAATCACCCTGACTAATGATGGAGAAATGAGAAAAATTAAAAAGACCCCCCAAAATTTGAGAGTACTTATTTCCAAGGCAGTATTTTAAAATAAAGATATGAAGGTTGAAGTGCCTGGTCATTTAGATAGCCACTGTCTTTGCAAATTTCTCGCAACAATATAAAAATAAGAGGTTGAAGTAAAATAGTAATAAATAAGAGGTTGAAGTAAAATAGTAATAAATAAAACAACAACAAATAAATGCAGCTAGAGTGACAAGAGGCTTCAGTGACCACTTTAGTTTGGTGAGCTGATGCTCAGCCCCAAGGTCAGGCAGACACAGGAGACAGAGTTGGGACTCAGCCAAGAGGAGGACCGTGAGGAGGAAAGAAGGTTTTATTACAGGTCCAAACCCTCTGTAATTTGGCCTTCTGGCACAGCACTTGCCAGCCAGGTGACTGAGGGGCACGGGGCACACAAAAGGCTGCTCCAGACGGGAGGGAGCTGGGCACCAGAAGCACAATTCACCAGCGGTGGTGGCGAGGTGCCACTGAAAGACAAAATTCTGATGTCGAGCTGGCACTGGAGAACAACTCCTGGCCTTGAAACGTTGCTTTAAGAAAGCGAAGCCCCTGTATTGCTGCTCAGGAGGCCTTGAGGTGTCCGAAGTCTGGCAGAGGCACCAGTCACACGTCACTCAGTCCGAAGACAGAGCCACACGAGGATCCCTTCGAGTGACAGCTCCTCAGCGGGAGCCGAGCTGCACAACCCGTCCTGACACCGATGTGGAAAGAGAAATAAAGTGCTTCAAATTTGTCATTTGCTCTTCATTTGTGCGATCCGACTCACGCTTTGCTTTAGCACAGCAATATCCTCCGGGGTCTCCTTATGAACCTCTCTGGGGAGCCCTGCCTCCTGCACCGTGGCCGTTCCCACCCCATGTCCCCAGCGCCCATGGCAGGGACACTGCAGGGACCCTGGCCCCACAGCCTCCTCTCCTCCTCCCCGTTTTCCGTACGAGATGTTGGCCTTAAACCAATGCTCATTTAAATGTTTTAATCACCGGTACGGAGTTCCTCCTGCTGGTTGTGTTAATTCATCGACAATTTGTGATGCTTTGCATATTAGCATCAGCACTACTTTACGCAGCGGCCATGAGAGGTGCAACTTGTCACAGCTGCATTCCAGTGTCACACCAGTAATCCTTTTCCAAGCTAATTGGCCCGGGGCATGCTGCACACACCATTGCATAAAGCTCCAGTTTTACCTCCTGGGCAGCGTGAACCAGAAGCCGGCTTAGCTCCTGGGCTGATGTCCTTTCTCTGGTGGCGTGGAGCCTCCCAAGCTCCTGTCAGATGCCCCAGCATGCTCAGACCAACCAAGCCCAACACAGCCTGCAGGGCTCGGTATCAGGATGAGTGGAGACAGCTAAAAATAGCTCTGAAGCTGCAAAACCAGAGCATCCACCTGGACATCAAGCAAGTGACTTTCTCCCTTCCAGGGATGATGTGCAACCAGTGTCTCTGGGAGAGAAGGAGGATAATTTGAAGCGCCCACATCACCGCTGTGCTCTGGGGGAACATCTCTCTCCATCGCCTACAGAGGCACTCAGAAACCGAGCCTTTAGACCAGGTGCCCGAAATCAGACAGCACAAATAGCCCCTATGCTTTTCCTTACCATGTCTGCCACTGTTATTCAGTAAATAATTTAGTTAAGTATCTCATATTAGACAAAAAAAAAGTTTTATACGAAAATAGGGGCAGAGCACCTCTACAGACATCTCAGGCTACGCTGTATGATAGATTTGTCTGGCCAAGCCCTCGCCCCCCCATTACAGAGAGACCCCAGCCCACACGCAACCTCACTGCTGGGCTTCTGGGGGTTTGTCCCAAGGGATTACACCGCTCCTGGGGGTGGGTGCCAGGGTCCTCACTGCCCACTGAGACCCTCTGGCATCATACATGCCGAGTCCTGCACTTGGCATCCCAGCCCTCACCAAATCGTGTTGTTTCCTCAGTGTCCCCAAATCTGCACAGTGTTGGATGAGATAATTTAAGCTTTTAAGTGTCTGCCAGAAATTATTTCCTCCTCTCTGCCCTCAGCTTTGCTCCCCATATAAGGGCACAAAATGGTATATTTTGCACACTGGTGCGTAGCTATAGGTGAACTGTATACTATCCTATTTGGAATTACAGATCTCTCACGCTAACCCAGTAGCACTAAGACAGTAAATCCATAAAGAAATGCATCCCCTTTTCTGTTTCTCAATAGGTTATGCTTCCTTAAATCCCAAAAAATACCTGCTAATCACCCAGCTGTGTTTCCAGTGGTACCAGCGTGTACGTGGCCATACAAACCCACAGAGCTGGGCTCCCCAGAGCTCTAGGCATCTGCAGAAGGACAGACCAACTCCCCTGCATCACATCCCTTCCTTGCCAGACCCCTCAGGACCTTGAATGAATCCCCTGATCCCCGTGGGTGCTGGGGGAGCCAGCGCAGGCAGCTGAGAGCTGGAAGGGCTGCTCAGCCACTCTGTACTCGTGATGCTCAGCCAAGGGGATCCCAGACCCCACAGGTTAATGGGCTGCCCACGTTTCCTAATCCTCTGAGCAAACTCTGCCAGGAATGATTACTAGCCCCTGACAAAGGTCGTGCTCTACCCGGGCTCCCTGCTCATTGCACTGGGATGTGTTTTCTTTACATTTGCATGTAGCTGCCAAGGCTCCCTTATTTCCATGCGTTTTATTTCTGACAAAGCATTTCTGTTGGTAAACACCAACCGCTTGGTCTGAGCACGGCTTTCAACCACCCTCTCTGCAGCCACGGGAGAGATGAGGAGAGGAGAGGAGAGGAGAGGAGAGAGGAGTCAGATAAACCCCCACCCAGCCACCTGACCATAGATATTGGAGACCCCTGGACCTCAGAGGAAAGGACCCACAGGAGCCCATCCTGTTCTCAGGTGCAGCATCTCTGCAATGCAGGTGGCACGTGCCCTTGCTCCTGCCATCCCCCATTGCCTGATCTAGCGCTGGGAAGGGGAACTCATCAGTGTACCGAGTGGTTTCAGTTCTGAGCAGGTGAAGTTCACAGAATCACAGACTCACAGAATCACCTAGGTTGGAAGGGACCTTTTAAGATCATCTAGTCCAACCAATGAAAAAAAAAACCATACCAAACAAACAAACAAACAAATAAACCCAAAAAACCCCACACACAAACCACACACCGCACCTAAAACAACACCAACCCAACACTAATCCATATCCTCGAGCACCATGTCAACTCGTCTCTTGAATACCTCCAGGGATGGTGCCTCAACCACCTCCCTGGGCAGCCCATGCCAATGTCTGACAACCCTTTCAGGAAAGAAACATTTCCTAATATCTAACCTGAACCCCCCCCTGGTGCAACTTTAAGCCATTACCCCTTGTCCTATCATCTGTGACTTGGGAGGAGACTGATCCCCACCTCTCTACAGCCTCCTTTCAGGTAGTTGTAGAGAGCGAGAAGGTCTCCCTTCAGCCTCCTCTTCCCCAGACTGAACAACCCCAGCTCCCTCAGCTGCTCCTCATAAGACTTGTTCTCCAGAACCCTCACCAGCTTCATTGCCCTTCTCTGGACCCACTCCAGCACTTCAATGTCTTTCTTGTGGGATCAGGAGGAAAAACAATCCTTTAAAGTGGAAAGCAAAGATGAGGACATGAGGACTTTTAAGTCGCAGCCTGCAAAGGCCAGTGCTGGGGTGCCAGGGCACCCTGGGGACCAGGACGGCTCTTCTCCTCATGCCCATGTAGCTCCGCAAGTGAGCAGGGCATCTCCCCACTGCAATCGTTTTTCCAGGAATCTCTATTTCCTCCCTTATCATCTTCCCAGCAAGTCTCTTTTGATCCTTTTTCCCTCTCCCAGCTGCGGGATGCGATGCTCTCCCACTTGGCCAGCGCAGTAGCGGAGCTGCTTGTGTGGAGTGCTGGTGACATGTTGTGGCTGGGCTGGTTAATCACACGTATTCCCAACAGCTATCAAAGCTGGTTGGATATGAGGTCTGATCTAACGCCAAATGCTCACACTTTCCCCCCAAAACCTACACAAGCCAGCAAGAGCTGCAGTTATCCACCTCCTCTAAACTCAGCCTTTATGGTGTGGTTAAAGGATGAAGTCTGAAAGGTTCTACACCATTGATGGATAATTGTATATATGCATGGAGCATTATTTAACACACTATCTCAACTTTAAAAATGTTCTGATTTAAGCTCAAACCTGCTGATATTTACATATATAATTCTCAGCTTACCACTGCCTACAGGCCCTAGAGTTCACTAACACTCTTAATTAAGGCCCTGGTGGGGCTTGATGTTTCAGGCTATGCTTAAATCAGTTGACTTAATAAAATTAAATACGCATAATTATTTATTGCTGACCAATCCATTCTGTTCACAAGCACCCTACACACAACTGGGGGCAAACCCAGGCTCTGTGTTTAATTTGTGTGCCCTCAGACAGAATCGTGGGGGCAGGGCCTTGGGCGCTACAAGTGAGGTGATTGTTCAACTGGCATCATTATACTCATTTAAGGCAAGAGGACTTCTTGTATGCTAAAGCACAGGCATAAACTGTTATCAATTTATTTATTTGTTAATTGTTATCAGTTGTTCAAGCCCCCGTTTATGAACTTCACCAACCCAGAGCTGACACAGTCCCTATCAGCAGGTCGAGGGCAGTGGCCTCCCCTGCGAGAGCTTCCAGCAGGACACGTTCAGGCCACGGTGTAGCCACACAAAGGTACCCAGAAAATATTCAAGTCCTTCCTTGTACCCTCATGCCAAACTGATATTTCAGAACTGTGGTATCAAGTCATTTAAATACTGCCAGTTTGTGCAGCATCTAAGTTATCCTTTAATAGTATACTTATTTTTTTTCTCAGAAGAGAGTGGTGTCTAATCATGTCAGGATTTTCTTAAGTAATTCTGCCTCAGGATAAAGAGTATTTTTTTTATACAGCAGCGATGGATCTATATGGCTTTAAGAGGCAGATTCTCCTAACACTCAGGGCCTGGCTTAGAGGAGGCTCCTGAACTGATTCTGTCAAAAAGCGTTTGCATTTTCTTCAGGGCGAGTTAGAAAAGGGAAAAAACCTAAATGCGTTTTGACATTTGTATTTCGAGTGTTATCTGTCAAATGTGCCAGGACCAGATCACAAATTTCCTAAAGATTGTCATGGCTATCCAGCCTATCAATAGCAATATCTGGAGCTCGGGTACGATCCGGGCAGAAGGCACGTTGATAGAGTGCAGTGACAGATTTGGCATTAGGACAGAGGAGGAATAGGGGGCAGCTAATGGCATCTTTAAAATTGCACATTGGTCTTCTCGGTAAGTGAGGTCTGACAGGCCAGTTTGCAAAAACCAGAGAGGAAACAGAAACCAGAAGGTTGCTCGAGGCCATGGCCACGCTACCTGGAGCTGATCAGTGACTGTGTCACACGAGTCTTTCACCCCTTACGTTTTCTGCTGCTGTGGGCAAAATTACTCTGTAGGAAGCCTTGACCTTTCACTTCCTATTTGTATGTTATTTTGGAGCGAGGGATCTCTCCCAGTCTCCATTTCTCTGAAACCAGCTAGGAGCAGAGGGACTATGCAGGAAAGGGCAAGCCAATGTCACTGGTGGCTGAGGGATGCTGAGGAGTGGGGCCATCCCAGGATGGCTACCTGCTCCAGCAGGACCAACAGCTCTTACCAAGGGCATCCAAGAGCAGCCTTGCCTATGCCCATGCAAAATCAGTGGCAGCAGAGGACAGAGGATGCCTAGATTTTACATTGCTTCATCTATTCCATCCTCCAGGTTCGTTATTGATTCCACCTGTGACACTACACAAAAGCCCCCATCGACTCCAGGACCATCTAGGATGATTTCTGATACTCCAGCAGCATCAAATGAGATCTGCTTCAAGGTGATCCGCCGGCTCTGCCTCTCCATCACACAGTGCGCCCTTGTTTCCAAAGCACCCTATCCCAATACTCCCTTTAATAGCCTATGGGGAGGAGATCTGCAGGTCCTGTTATTACATGAAATTAAAATTCATTGTGCTGGTTACATTCCTAGGTTTAATGTATTGGCCCCACCAGCAAAACAGCGAGCCCCCACCGAAGGCAGGATGCTGCGCGCCGCTTTAGCTACGTGGATTTGCAAACGAGGAATGCACAAATTGATGGCAAGCTGTACTCTAACATGATAACAAAAATGCTAATGAAATGTGAGGGTGTGTAGAGGGACGTGAGTTGTTCCTGGGTGTGTTCTGGATGATCTGGAGATCCCATGTGGTAAAGCGATGCGGCTCTGTTTGACCACAAGTGACATTCTCCTTACTGTCAGCGTGCTAGTCCCAAGGTTTTCCAGGGATTGTCAATACCCCGAGTCCTGCTACAGATGCTGACAACCATTTAATTATGGATGCTTAATCACTGGTGGTGGATTAGCCCCTAGTCACCTCCAAACACGAGCATGTACGTGCAGCAAAAGCTGAGTTTCGGAGCCCAGACAGCGAGTTCCCAGGTACCTTTGATTTCCCATAAGGTTGTCCCTGCACCATGAATACCTTTCAGTCACATCCAGGTGGACGGGCACGGGTCTCATGAGGTGTTTGCTTCTCACGTAGCTAATCCTTGTTCAGAGACAGGGCAGGACCTGCAGAAAATACTCTGCAGCAGACTGTGTCTTTGCAGGGTTTAAGAGATCACCTGAGTTTATGATGAGTTGAGGGAGAAATTCAACGTGCAATATTGCAGGAGGCACCACGATGCCCCCTGTGCCATGCGACATGAAGCATATATGCCATATGCATTTCACCTCTCCCAAAGTTTCTGGGAAGGATGCTCTTAAAAGCACTGAGTCTTAAAAGCAGTTGACACTGAGCACCAGCCACTTTTTTTCTCCAAGTTTAATTCCAACCTGTTTCTGGTAGCTCCTGTTCCCACAACTTCTAACTTATACTGCACACAAACACCAAGCTTTTGTAATCCTTCCTCTCCAGTGGGTCAAGATATTAATCACTGACACCACGAACAGCAATTGTTGGCCACCACAGGATTGATGGAGTCCCTGGAGGGTAGGTGGGATGGCGAGGTGGCACACAGAATGAGTCTTAAAATATAGCTACCATCTATTTCACGGTATTGATAGATTTGAATATCAGCTGTGTACCCATTATGAATAGTTTACTAAATTTAAGGGACTTATAATACCCATGTTTTAGCTGTAATTCTACTTTCCTACCAAAATCTAATGTCTTCTGAATCCTGTGTCACTGCTGCCATAAACAGCTCCTGTTTCTTCATTCAAAAGAGGCAAAAATAACCCATCAATAATAACCGATATAAAGGGTAGATTCATTTTTTAGCACCATCAGGATACAATAGCCAGGATACCAAAACAAATGCAAGTGCCGTGGGATGGCCACATCGCCTGTGCTGCTGGGAGGCATCATTCCAGAGCAGAACAGACACATTTCTCATTTTAAAATTTATTTTGGAATCCGAGGGCTTTACAGACATCATAACCGCTGGGAATAAACCCTACAGGGCAGTAAGGGGCAGTTTGGTGACTCAGCAGGAGCAGCCCCAGGGAGCAGCAGGGATGCTTGCTGGAGCAGCAACTCAGACCACTCCAGGCAGGAGCAGCCCGAGCACTCAGCCCTGGAACAAAACTCAGCGTCCCTGTTCTGAAAAGGCTCCCAACCCATCCCAGTGCAGCCAGAAACCCCCAGCCAGCCCTGCACCTCCCAGTGCTGCCCCAGTGTCAGCCCAGAACTGGCCTCCAGGCTGACACAAACATTCCCAGGGCCGGGCACTTTGGGGCATCTCACTGTCACCAGAACCAAATGCCACCTTCTCCCAGCTGCCGAAATGGCCCCTCAATCAAGATCCCAGGGTCCAAACCCCAAGGAGCAGGACCGATCCCATAACTTTAGGAACTCGCTTCCATCAGAGCATCAACCAGGCTGAAAATGATGCTGACCACCATAAACTCTCTGGGTGCCCTTCTGTCCAGCTGCAAATGCACACAACACAAGTTCCCTTCAGAGATGAAATGATGTGAATAAGACAACTCCAGAAATCCTCAGCAAGGTCATCCCAGGACATGCCGTAACCTTGCTAACCTCTGGTGCCTTGCTAACAGGTTGAATAAATACTTAAATCACATATTAGCTTTCTCATTAGCTACTTGCGAAGCACCCAGGTCCATGGAAATTTGGGCTCTGCAGCCTACTGGGGAGATACCAACCCACTGGGCAGGGCAGAGCTCATTCCTGGTGGTGAAGAGGAGGAATAGGCACCATAGGGGATGAAGGGATGCCCAGCAGCATGCTGAGAGCTGGGTGCTCAGCACCTTGTGCCAGTGCAGAACCAGCCTCATGGGCTCAGACATGGTCCTGCCCCGCTCTGCCACCACTGAGCTGAGCTGGGGACTCGCAGAGATGCTTTGGTATCCGCTTGAAAATACACTAAAGCCCTTCCTCTTGATGGACACATTTGCAGTATAAATAGTTATGTCCTCTTTATTTCACTCTGAGGTTTAATTAATATATAAATCAAATGCTTATAAAACTCACAAATGCTTGGGAAGATGTAAAATTTAATTAGTTTGCCCACAGAACTCCATATGTCAACTGTTAGCTCAATTACTCTTCGCCATGAAATACTGACTGCACTTCCCCATATTAGTAATTTCCCTCTATCTCAGAGTCATGGTTAATCAACACCCTGAACTCAACACACACACTCGCGTTAAATTAAATATTGAGCACAAGGAGTGAGAGCCTCCTTAATGAAATCACAGCTGGATTTTGCTCAGAAATGAGATCCTCACGCAATATCGGGGCAGAGGATAATCTCTGGGGTGGGGGGCAGGTTATCTCCCCTCTCGGGGATACGCATCGGACCAGCTTGCAGGAGGCACACCGCCGTGCTCACCGTCTTGCATGGAGAAGTAATAGTTAGATATAAAAATACCACTTTTCCTCACTGGAGGAAATATATCCCTGTCTGGGTTTTCTCTGGATGGGAGAAGGATGGAGCAGAAGGCGGTTGGGCAGGAACAGGGATGAAGCACGTGGCAGGGATGGGTGGGAAGGGACGTGATCAGATGTGATCGCCTCACACACGTGGAAAGTGCAGGTGTTCAGCAGTTAAAAACAGTGACAAGCTACCAGTGTATACATTAAATACGCATTAAAAGCACGTTTAGGTCAGCTTCCCCCAAGTCTGGCAGTGAGACTCAGCACGAACCAGCGCAGCTGCTGCATTTATTCCCATTTCAAAAATTTTGAGTGATGATGAAATGTCAAAATTATCATCTCGAAAAGGGCCAGCAAACTCACCATACCACACACACACACACACACACACCGGTGTCCCCTGTCACCATCCCAATCCCAAGGGCTCTGCAAGCCCCTTTGCGAGCCCGGCAGCTTTCTCCCCAGCCAGGTGTGCTGTGAGGGGACTTGGAAGTGACCTTTGCTGGCTCATCCATGGCTCTTAGCGAGCATGGCCACTCCTAGCATAATAGATGACCAATGGCATCATGTGGGTTCCAGGGCAAGCCCATCCCACCAAGGATGGATCCTGCCCACCCGTGGGAAGTGGGGCACATGGCCGTGCCCATGGTACCATGGCTTATAGGGCTGTTGCTGGCGGGGAGGAGGATGCCGGTGGCTGGCTGTGCTGCTGCAGAGGGTGAAGCAGCCAAGTGGAAGTTAAGAAAGCTGGGGGGGATGCACTAAAGCATTTCGTCGCCTTCAGGAGAACTCCCTTGGAATAAAGATGTCTGTAAGTTTAAAAAACACTTTTAAAAAATTGAGCTCTTATTCTTCCCATTTGTGCTGCTTGCCTATATATAATTTTCCCACTTGTGCTGTGAATACAGAGTATTTGTTTTCCTTAAAACTTTTTTCTTACCCATTTTGCTTTCCAAAAGCTGGTGCAGGAACAGAGCCCAGCCGTGACCACCGGGCAGGAGCAACCAGCACTGCCTCCCCCCGTGGCTTCTACTCAGAGCCATTTGCATGGGGCTGGAAACATTCCCGGAAACATTCCCATCCACTTTCCCTCCCAAGGCAAGGGACCACTTGTCGCTAACCCCCTCTGGTTGGGGTTTTTTTCCCCTCCCTGTAAGGAGGGAGCTGCAGACCTCGCTGAGACGATGCTGGGAAGCCACAAGCCTTGGATCAAGCCCTCCCAGCTTACTGTATAGGGTTCAAATCTCCCCTAAGCCCATGAGATCAAGTGAGAGCCCCATTTCCGTGTGCACTGTGGCTGTCTCCAAAAAACATTATAATTTCAAGTGTAAAACCAGTTTGGGGAGCGGTTATTGGGGTTTTTTTAAGCCATCCTGATATAAACAGAGCTGGAACACAGATGCAAAATAAAATCATTTTCATCCTCTAGCTTCTTACTTCAGGCAACTAGTGTGTTTCTTTAATTCAAATTAGCTCTTCATATTCAAGTCTCATTTTATTTAATCTTCTTTTTCAATTAAACTCAATTGTCTGTGATCTTCTTAACTTCCTATGCCTCCCTGCATGGCTAATACAGACAAATTTTACATTTGTACCTTGCACTCACTTTCCTCTTTTTTTTTTCTTTTTTTTTTTTTCCCCAAGGTGGTGATGTTTTGCTTCACAAAACCACCTTCTGGCAGAGACAACCGGGTAAGAGCAGAGCCACGGGCTCGCTCCGATCCTGAAGTGCCTCTGCATTGCCCATACACAAGCAATGGCTACTCAGACGCGGATGCTGGGAAGGGGAATGTGTTTTCCACCATCCAGCCACTTCTGCTCGATGTCAGGGTGTCTGTGCTCCCCGTGGGCAAGGAAGAAACCTGGAGCCATGGGGCAACGAGGCCAGGGCAGGCTTTCCACCTTCATCGGCCAGCCCTGGGTTACAGGAAAAGCAGCATCCCTCTGCTTTTTGAGGTGTCCCCTCAAAGTGTGGCCTTTATTTCTTTAGCCTTCCTAGAGGCCTAAAAGGAAGTGTTTCATACAAAGCATGGTGTCAAACGTGGGTTACAAGTACCTGGGGAAGTTCAGACCAGGTCACCAGGATTCAGGTGTCTGATATTTGATGCATTGCAACGCCTGCAATGGAGCCACAGGGTAGCTCCAAGCTATATATAAAGATGTTTTTCTTCTTAAGAAACCCTTTCATGGAGCCTTTCTCAGGACACCCAGCACTCCAGACACACAACCAGAGCCCACCTCCCAACATCAGGTCCAAACTTGTCCCTCCTGCAAGCCATGGATGAATTCTGAAGTCCCACACAGGTCTCTGCAGCCAGACCCTACCCCTGGTCAGGAGGGGAGGACCTGGGGAAAATCAGGGCCATTCAACAGAGAGGGAAAGTAGTTGTCAGCAGGAAGGAGAACTGTTGGCATAATTTTGTCCACAGCTGTGAAGCACTCAGGGAGCAGAGCGACGAGACGATGACAGGAAGCCCTTTCCTTGGAGATGGTGGAGCTGTCAAGAGAACGGTTGGCAGTGGGCATACTTCAGAAAACACTTAGAAAGGGATAAAGTCAGAAAATGTGCGGAAGCCAAAGGCTAAACCTCAACACAGAGGTGATGTGTGTTATCAGCCACAGCTTTATCCAGCCACTTCTCCAACACAAGAGAGTAAGAGGCAGCTGGGAACACCCTGCTCTGCCCAGTGGTCACCAGACCTGGCATTTGCAGGGAACATGCTCCCATGGGATTCGTTCAGTTATTGCATTATGGATGTTTGGCCGCTTTTAAGCTGCAGCAAAGGCTGGGTGTTTCCCCATCAGTGTCGTCACGCTGCTTTCAGCGCTTCTGGAAAGGTTACAGGAACCAGAGGACCAGTGATCAGGTGAGAAATTCAGTTTCCACCATCTTTTTTAAACACTAATAAATGCTTAGTCTCTCTGGTTATGATAAAAAGCTAGAAGCAGCCCCCAAGCGTATTTGAACGACGGAAAGACCAGAAGGCAAAGGAAGAAGGCCCCCAATTTTATTATTTTGTATAATTGGAGAGCAGACGCTGTCTGTAGCACACTGTCACTGGGGACTCTGGATTTTTAATAAGAAATTCATGGGGGAATTAGACGCTGTTTCCGTGGTGTTGTGGCTGATTTACAGGGATGCACCTGGAGCCAGAATTCACACCCCAAGTTGCTGTACTTCACCAAAAGCAAAAAAATTTAGGCACTGTTTGTAAATCCCTGCAAAAACTGGGTCTGCAGCGGAAACAGTGATAGCCCCTTAATTATAGCAGTGCTTGTGGGAGCTGTGATAATTAGGAGTTTCTGGTGTTCTGGAAATCAAAGTGGTTTCTATTCTTTTCTTTAATTAATTCAGGCTTTTATCTATGAAAGTGGAGATGAATTGAGGTTCTGCTCTGGGTAAAATGCAATGATGCTTCTGCAGCCCTAGCAGGGTGAAGCCACCAGACCCCAGGACTTGGGCAATGTCCCTCATTCTGCAGCATCCCTGGCCTCCAGTTCTTGATATTTTGGGAAAATGAAGGAGAAAGTCCAGAGGGACACATGCCCTGAGCAGGAGTCTCCATGTCCCACTCATATCGCAGGGACCCACCGCACAGGGACATCCGTCCACGTATCCACAGCAGAGGACAAACCGCCTGCCAGCAGGAATTCATGGGCAGCAGATAAGAGACACCCAGCATTATCACCTCCCCACACTGGAGAGGGTGACTCAAGCTGCGTGAAAATCATAGGACTGGTATAAAATCATGATTTTTTTATATATATTTTTTTCAAAGCAAGTTAATGTTATAGGTCCCTTTTATTCTACCCTGGGAGGGGCTGGTTTTGGGAGGTTTTCTCTGGCAAACACCTAAGGCTGGGAAATTACATTGAGAAATCCATGTGACTGTCAGAAGATGACGACAGCAGTACAGGATTTGTGGTAAAATCATGTGATATGACCAAAGTGGATGCCTTTGCAATGGGAAATTGCACATACACGGGTGGCAGAGAGAGGTTTTTAGCTGTAAGTAAAGCCACCAGCTGATGGGACAACTTCAGCACTGGAAACAGGAACATCTACCACCTACCAGAGATGAAGGTGGCACACCAAGCCATATACTGCAATAAACCCACACAGTTGATTAATCAAATCCTAAAATCATAAAATCATAGAACAGTTAGAGTTAGAAGGGACCTTAAAGATGATCGAGTTCCAACCCCCCTGCCATGGGCAGGGACACCTCCCACCAGAGCAGGTTGCTCAAAGCCCCTTCCAGCCTGACCTTGAACACCTCCAGGGATGGGGCAGCCACAGCTTCTCTGGGCAACCTGTTCCAGTGTCTCACCACCCTCACAGGAAAGAATTTCTTCCTCATATCTAATCTAAATCTCCCCTCTTTCAGTTTAAAACCATTACCCCTTGTCCTGTCACTACACTTCCTGACAAAGAGTCCCTCTCCAGCTCTTCTGCAGGCTCCCTTCAGATATTGGAAGGCTGCTATGAGGTCTCCCCAGAGCCTTCTCTTCTCCAGGCTGAACAACCCCAGCTCCCTCAGCCTGTCCTCATAGGGGAGTTGCTCCAACCCTCTCCTATCCAGCCCCAACAGTGTTATCAAGGAGCTGCCTGGAAATGTTCTTTTATGTAAAAGTTTATTTTTAGATCAAATAGATCAGGACCAATCCTGGACAAGCCACACTCCAGTTTGGGGCACCTCCATGCTCTCACCATTTCCCATGCTGTGAATTCCACTGTGAGCTCCCAAACCACGGGCTCAGCACTAGAGCCGTGCCCCGGAGCAGCTTGGTGTTGGGTTAAACTCTTCCTCCTGAAAGATGCCGCATTTCGACATCCACCTCATTTTCATTATTTATTTTTTTTTTGAGCTTTTTCTCCTTTTTCCTACTAGATGGCGCCTGCACGACAAGCGGGGACCAGCCCGCCAGCGCGGAGCATCTCTACCAGGTCTACCACCGTCAAGAGCTGATAAATGACAGTTTTTAGGGTTTTTTCTTTTTATCCAAAAAGCCAACAGACAACCTGCCGGGAGCTGATTAGCTTCGGGAAGACGTTTCCTGGTAGCACCCCATCAACTGAGCTTTCCGATCGACTTCTCTGGGGGATGATGCCAGACCCCCAGGGGGTGTCTGGGGGTCCGGCCAGAAGCTGAATCCGGGGTTCCCTGGGTCTGTGGAAGCATCCGTGCAGGGCTGTGTGGCCACCCCACACTCACCCACATCTCACCTCCATAGCCTAGTTCCAAACTTCAGGCATTTTCACTGGCATTTCTGGAGCTCCCTCAGCCTGTTCCTTCCTTGCAGCTCCATGAGGATACAGCCAGGTCTGGTCCCCGGTGCCATCAGGACCTGCCATCACCCCCCCGGGTACTTCCAGGGAACCCCCGGAGAGGGGAGGGACAACACCAGCTGCTACTTCTTCACCACCACCACCCCCACCACCCCCAGTTCATTCCCCCTCTCTCTCTTTCACAACGACACCGAAGTCATTACTGGCCTCCCCTCGCCGGCAATAATTAACCACGCGTTTTACCAATTCCATTCCATTCCTGCCAAGGCAGGTGCCAATCTGGAGCACCGAATCTTGCCCCATTGTGCTTAGAACCCAATTTCCCAACCCAAAGGGCGTCGCTGGACCCCAGGAGAGCGGCTTCCAGCCCCCAAACGCAGCCGTGGAAAGGTGAAAGGAGGAGTCACGTTTGTGGACTGTCCACGGTAAGTTTGCCGTTCACTGCCCCTGGGTTTCAGGGGCCATTCCCGTGCTGTGACACTGCAGGTGGCAGGGTGAAATGGTGTCCCCAAGCTCTGCTTTTGTCATGGCCTTTGCTCAGGTGCATCCCCCCCTCCGGCACACCAGCCTTTGGGCTTTCACAGACGCCTCCATGATGCACCCACAGGAGATGGTGAGGGGGGAGTAGCGTAGTGGGGAGAAGCTCAGGGACCACCACCTTGGTGTCCATGTACAACAATGCCCAGGCATGCCCTGGGACAGGGGAGGGCCACCCACTGTATTGATCAGGCGTGGGGCCAGGAGGCGAGCTGGCCTGGTGGCACCCCTCCAGGCGGCCACCTCAGATGGCTCAAACATCCCAGCAAGAGCCCTGAGACGCAGCGTGGGAGGTGGGGTGCTCCCTGGCCTGGCAGCCAAGAGCTGCTGAGGTTCATCTGCTCGCCCGTGCCACGCTGTGCTGCACATGGGCACCGGCGGAGCCTGCCAGCCCCAGCCCTGAGCAGATCCAAAGCAACCATCCAGCCCTATGGCAGGGGGGGAAGGAAGGGGAGGAGGGGGCCCAGGTGGCACCACGGCCAAGGGGATGGCAGGGGCATGGCCAGCTGGCCACAGGGACACAGGTGGTGCTGCTGGAGAGCTGTGGCGCCGACCACCGGGTGATGGGCCAGGAAAGACAACTGCTGGGAGAAGAAGGGTCCAGCTGACAGAGGGAAAACCCTTGCTCAGGACCAGCAAGGAGAAAAAGGGGGAAAGAAAAACAGATAAACATACAGAAACACCAACCAAGTCCAGCAGGAGCTTGGCATGTTGGGTATCTCTGGGCAGAAGAAAAATGAAGCCACCTTGCAAGCCCACATCAGGTCACCTCATCAGAAAGATGGTTCCCAAGGGCATTCCTTGAGGAAGCAGTAAATCAAGGATCTGGGGAGACTTTAGCAACCTACCAAGATGGCTACAGGAAAAATGGAGCTGCAGGACTCAAACCATCCAGCAAACGGGTGGCCTGGACAGGGCTGCGCATGGGTTTGAGAAGAGGTATAAAACTGGTTTCTATTTTGAGGCTCTTCTTTGTGACAGAAAGGTGGAAAAGCAGAGGATAATGTGGTGAAAATGATGGGGAAACAAACTCCAAACTTTGTTATTCTACCAAAAAAGAAGGGAAATCTCAAAAAAAAAAAAAAGAGTACATTTCATTGCTTCAGGATAAAGGAACCCCGAGAGCTGGCCATTACCTGAGGAATGATGTCAAACCCGTGGCAGTAGCCTTGCCCATGCAAGGGAAAGAGACAGAGGGAGACCCACACTGTGCAACCGTGGCTTTAGAGACCTGAAAGATCAAAGAGGAGTCACGTTAAATGAATCGCGGTGACCAAGGGAAACAAGGCAGTGGCTACGGGTCCTATAAATCAATTAAAAGGCAAAATTTGTCCTTTACATAATGTGGGAGTGCAGGAAACGAGATACAGAAAGCGGAAGGAGAGTTCAATGATTTCTTTCCTTCAGTCTCCACCAAGGGCTGACCATGGCATATAAATTAAGTATAATTAAGATACACATGAGGAGGCAGAGGCCACAACAGGGAAGAAGCGGGTAAGGAGTAATCTGGGTCTCTCGGCTGCAGTCAGTCACAGATGGACTTCATGAAGGCAGGATGAAGTCCAGCTATCCCAACAGTCCTCCTTCTCCTAACCATGCCAAGAGGTTTTCTCACCTCTCCAGTATTCCCCAATACCCAGGGAACTCACAGCATCTTGAGGTTTGCAGCTTGAACATCCCGAGCCTCTGAAGTTGAGGCCCTGGTGCCAGGGGCCACCAACATGAGCTTTCCCCAGCAATCCCATGTCTTTGCTGCAGCCTCCCCCTATCAGCAAGTTTCTGCATCTCTCACCCCATGGATCTGAGATGGGATGTGAGAGGCAGTGGGGACCCCCCGGAGCCAGGATACCCCCATCTGGCAGCTGGCCCCATTTGCAGGGAGGAGCTGGGGATACCCACAGGGGACAGCAGTGAGAATGGGCTGAGATGGTTAAAACCACAGCCTGCCCAGGAGAGGGGAAAAAAATGGAGCTTGTTTCATCCCAGGAACACACATCCCATGGGCAAGGCAGGCACAGTGAGGATGGCAGTGGGTAAACATCAGGAGACTAGGAAAACCCCAACTGCAGAGGCGGTGAGGCCCATCAGGCTGGGTTCAGAGGGGCTGCACCTCCCTCCAACAACAGATCGCACTGGCATCTTCCCAGCCACGCTGTGGTTTGGGGACGGATGGGACAATCCCTTCAGGTCCCTCCCTTCCATGCTCTTCTCCTTTACCGAGTAAGCGAGCCAAAGCCCCAGGAGGCTTTTTTTTTTTTTTTTTTTAAAATCCCTGTGGGTTTGATCCAATGTTTTTGCCTGAAGACACTACTTTTAGTGCCAGCTCTTGGCGGTCTATCGGAGTGGGGTGGTGCGGCTGCGTGACGGGTGGTTGCCACAGGACAACTCTTTCCCGGAGCAGGGGGGTGAGGACCATTATCTGCTCCACACCCCATGGCACGGCTTTTAAGAGCGAGTGCGCAGCCCCTGATAGCACGGCCAGAGGCACACCGAGCCGCACCCTCCCATTAAAATGAAACGCCGGCTGGCCCTGAAATGCACTTTATTATAAAGAGAGAATTAAGGTCTGCCTCCGACTCCTGCCTGTAATGGAGACCGCAGTGTGTCCCAGCAGCAGTGCCCTCCCATCCGTGTGCGTTTAACCTCGCCGTGGCAGTGCCACCCAGGTGGGAGCGGGGCCAGAGGGCTCAGCGCTCCCACATCCCCAGGGTGGGCAGTGCTGGGCCGTGGGGTGAGCCTGGCTGTGCAGAGCCACCGTGGGCCGTGCTGTGCCAGGCTATGCCGTGCCAAGCCATGCCGTGCCATGCCATGCAATGAGCCTGGCCATACAGAACCGTGAAGGACCACATTTGGTGGATCATGCCATGCTGGACCACGCCAGGATGGCAGCCAGCAAAGACCCGGAGATTAGGAGAACCTTCCTAAAGCCTGCAGAGGAGGTGAAGCACACCAGGCTCGGTTCAGAGGGGCTGCGCATCCCTCTATGCCAGCGTCAAACCCAGATGGCACCAACATACCCGCAGCCACGCTGCAGTTTGGGGATGGATGGGACAATCCTGTGCTCCGGGGAGACCTTATAGCAGCCTTCCAATATCTGAAGGGAGCCTGCAGGAGAGCTGGAGAGGGACTCTCTGTCAGGAAGTGTAGTGACAGGACAAGGGGTAATGGTTTTAAACTGAAAGAGGGGAGATTTAGATTAGATACCAAAAAGAAATTCTTTCCTGTGAGGGTGGTGAGACACTGGAACAGGTTGCCCAGAGAAGCTGTGGCTGCCCCATCCCTGGAGGTGTTCAAGGCCAGGCTGGATGGGGCTTTGAGCAACCTGCTCTGGTGGGAGGTGTCCCTGCCCATGGCAGGGGGGTTGGAACTCGATGACCTTTAAGGTCCCTTCCAACCCAAACCATTCTGTGAGTCTATAATCCCTTCGGCTGCCTGTGCTGAGCGGGGCCGGGCCGTGTGGTGACCCCTGGCTGTGTAGAGCCGTGATGGATCATGCCGGGCCATGCCAGGCTATGCCATGCCGACCCATGCCATGCCGTGCCGTGCCGTACCGAGCGGCGGCCGGCGGGCACATGGGCAGGAGGGCGGAGCCGGCGGCCTGACATCACCGCTCCCGGCTCATCGCCACCGGACGGCTCCGCTCGCCCTCCCGCCGCCGCGCAGAGGTGAGCACCACAGGGGAGGAGGGGGGGTGGAGGTGGAGGTGAGGGGGAAAGGGGGAACGGCCACGGCGCGATTCGACCTTGCGGGGACGGCGCGGCACAGCTACTCCACTAGCGGAGGGGGCCGGCGGCGGCGGTGGGGCTCGAACCAGCGATCACCGGACCGGGCCGGGCGGGCAGTGCGAGGCGGGGGTGGCTCGGTTCGGCTCGGCTCGGCTCGGCGGAGCCGCCGGGGGTGCCGCCGCTCGGGGTGACCGTTCCGCCCCCCCCGCTCCCCCGCCCCGCGCCGCTGAGCGCCGGGTCCTGGGGCCCCGTCGGGACCCCGTCCCCCCCCCCCGCCGGGAGCGGGGTCCGATCTCGCCCCTGCGCCCGGGCAGGGGGGTCCGAGCCGGCGGCAGAAGCAGCCCCCCGGGGCGGTCTCGGCCCCGGCCACCTCGGTGCGAGTGTTGATTTGGGTTTGGGGCCGTGGCCCGGCCAGAAAGGTCGGAGGAGAGCGGTGTGTCACTGGGATGGTGGGATGGCTGGTGGGATGCTCGTCCCCGGCAGGTCGGTGGGGCTGCAGTGAGGGGTGTCCGCCCTGTCCCGTGGCTGCCGGACAGGCCGGTGTGGGTGGGGGAGGGTGGAGAAAACCCCCCCGGGACGGGGCACAAACCGGGGCAGGTTTTGCTGTTGCAGGTGGAGGTGGTGATGTGGAGCTGGAGCAGGGTGGGGTGGGGTGGTGGGACAGGTGTGTCCCCCCTAGAGAGCAGTTGGTGCTTAGGTTTCACTTCTCCAGCTTCTGCTCACCCAAGGGTTTGAGGAGATGGGTGGCTTCTTCCAGCAAGGGAGAAATCAGCACTTGAGAGATTAAAAAAAAATCTTGGCCGGGGCCCATGGTCCCTCAGAGGTGAGCAGGGAGAGGCCATGAGGTTTCTGGACCAACACAGGAGCTTATAAATGGTACGTAGAGCATCCATGGTTGGGGGGGACTTCAGCACTTGGTCCATGTCAGAGCAACAAAAGGTGAAAGCTGTGAAGGAATCAGAGAGGTGGCTTTGTAGTAGGACCATCCCACAGGTGATGTCCCACCCCAGGTCACATCACCTGACGCTGTGTTTGGGGCGGACCGCTGTCCCCTGGCCTTGGCTGGGATGTGACATCTGCCCAGGGCCACGATGGCTCCTTTGCTGAAACACCGGGAGCCTGGAGGTGCGGTGGTGTTGGTGATGCCCACCCCCTGCTGAGTCCAGCGGAGGATGGACCGGTACCGAGGCCCCCGGATCATCTCCCTCGGTATGGTCTAAATAAAACCAACACACGGGAAAATGCCTCCGGTGGCGAGAAACTGAGAGACAGCGGGAGAGGAAGGCCACCGCCTCCAGCATCAATTCTCCTGTGGGCTGGGGAGATGGAGGACTAACAAGATTTAAATACTGTATCAAGCTTAAGTTTTCTCCTCTTTTAAAATCACATTTGCTGTGAAACAAAATTAAAGTAATGCAAGATCCCATCACTGCACATATTTGATTTCCTCCATAATTGCAAAGAAGAAAATGTTGATGACTCAACAAGTCTTTTGTTTAAAAAAAAAAAACAAACACACCAAACCCCATGGTTTGGAGGAAAATGTGCTTTTTGAAAGCATAATCATTTTTTTGTTTGTTTGTTTGCTTCGCTTTGCTTTTTGGTTTTGGTTTGTTTTGCTTTTTTATTGTTAGGAACTGTGCTTTGACTGTGACCTTGCTAACATCACACCCATAAATAGAAGCAGGTTTAGATTCAGGGGAAACACATTTTTTCCGACGGTGGAAGAAGCAGGCCAGCCACCCCGTGGTGGGGCAGGCACTGTGGGAAGAGATGTCACATATCAAGAATTAAAACCCACCAATTTATTAGCTATAAGTTTACCCTCACCGATCAGAATTAGCTTTTTGTCAAACCCACGATGGAGGCAAATGCTAATTATTTCCAAATTCTAAGTTACTGCTTCTTCATAGGGTAGTTTTTCCTGCAGCCCCCCAGCAGATTAAGCAGCTTCCCATATTTGTCTAAGTGAAATGTGGTTTAAATGGGAGGATAAAGCGTTCTGAAAGCTTGGCAGTGATGTGGGAGCCTGATGTCCCATTTCCAAAAGCCTAGAGGTAGTTTGGGGGCCTAAATCACTTGAGCATTTTGAAAGTTTTGCCCCGGGTTTAGGGAACTGAGACAGAAATTCCTCCCATCCTTTTTTTCCAGGTTCTCAGGTTTTCAGTGAGTCTCTGTAAGACCTTGATTGTGGTAACATCTGCGTGTGCGTTTCCATTTAGTTGGCATGAATACACCAACGTAGTCTTTGGAAAAAAAATGTCCTAAGAGGTCCCCATGGACCATAGGCTTCCAGGGTCTGTAGATAACGTGTCCACTGCTCAAGTATGCTGTGATACCAGCTCCTGGTCATGCGCAAGCACTAATAGATACCAACATGAGTGGCTTCAAGTTCTTAGAATAAATCAGCTTCTCACCACGAAGGTGTCCTTGCCAAAGGTGGGGGTGGGAGGCAGCTCTCCAGTAGAGCTGGCTGTGTTTAATGTGTTTTTTACACATTAAAGACCATCACAGAGGGATCCCAGGTGGACAGAACCGACCAGGCAGGCAGCCTCAGCTCCCTCTGCAGCAGCCAGCGCAGCTGGGCACGGGGATGGCTCTCCTGAGTGGTGGTGAAACACGTGGTGCTTGTATTCAGCCAGCACACGGAGGTCTCATTGGAGTCCTTGGGGGAAGGCAATTCGGTAGTACCTGAGAGGATATTTTCTGCTGGTGCTGCTTTAAACTGAGGTGTTCTCCTTCCCAGGCGCATCTCCTGCCCATGACAGCCTCTCAGCAGAGCAGGCATGTCTGTGGCATGCCTTGAACATGCCCCCCAGGAGTACGGTGTGCTCAGGCAAAGCAAGTGCTGTGTTCACAAGGCAGCATGATCACCGTAGTCACTGTCCTTCCATGGTCTTTTCCTGGTGAAGCCACCTTCTCTTGCTTTCCATCCAGCTCCTCCCAGGTCAGTAATGCTCCGTCTTCTTCCTCCTTCCATAGAATCATAGAATGGGTTGGGTTGGAAGAGCCCTTAAAGATCATGTAGTTCCAACCCCCTGCCATGGGCAGGGACACCTCCCACTAGAGCAGGTTGCTCAAAGCCCCATCCAGCCTGGCCTTGAACGCTTCTAGGGATGGGGCATCCACAGCTTCTCTGGGCAACTTGTCTTCTTCTTCTCTCCTGTTGCTCTCATCACCTGCTTGAAGGAATGAAGAAAAACAGAGAGAAATGTAAAATAGATGGCCAGAATGGCACACACACAGCAATATATTAGCAGCTCAGTGTCCCTCAGCAGAAGGGACGAGGTGAATTCTCCTCCCCAGGCTGACCAGCGATAGCCCTGTGCTTCCTGGGCAAAAAGAGATGGATGGGCTCTCTGGAACATCAGGCCAAAGGCATGATTCTGCAAACAGCCAGGGATGGGAGGGGGAAGGCAGAATGCTGTGGGGTCCCAGCATCTCAGGGCAGTGAGGTGACTCGGTGGAGAGCACCTCCCTCCCACCCATCTGGATCTCCGAACAGGGTCACCTGGTCAGCTGGTGGTGTTTGCCTGGGACCTTCCCGGGAGCTGCTGGGAAAGGCAGGTGCAGTGGAGCATGGCCCTACACCCTCTTTGTTGACTTTCCTGGGCAGAACGCCCTGTCCGAATTCAGGGCTGGCTCGGAGCTACCTCTGCACACCCTGTGCCTGTGCTCCGAGGGAGGAAGGCAAGAGATCAGCAGGAGCCAGGCTGACCCCATGCCATCAGCTGTGCCTTCCCTTCACCCCGCACTGCCTCCTGGGCCATCTTCTGCCCCAGTATGGTCCTGTGCATCCTCTGAGTCACCGGGAGAGGCAAAACCAGAAAGGCGAGGGAGTGCTGATCTTGGAGACCCTTCTAACGGGGGCTGCGGCGCAGGAATAGCCAATCCAAATATTTTCATGCACACGCAGAGCAATTCCACTGCGTCTTTCCTGGAAAGAATTAAAGAGATTTTAGGCAATGGGAGCCTGCCAGCTCCCTGCGGTGGCTGCTGAAGTCAGGTCTCACCACCTCCGAAGCCCTTGAGCTCCCAGCAGAACAGCACAGGCTGCCCAGAGAGGAGCAGAAGAGATTTTTCCCCAGCTCAGCTCAGGCAGGAGCACCTCCTCCCATCGTGTCTGGCCGCAGGGTGTTATTAGATCTACCTGAGAAGCTTCCACCATCTGGGCTTTTGGCTGCTTCCCAGCTCTCCCCACACTCCACGGAGGGGAAGGCTCAGAAATGGGTGAATCACTGTGAGATAGTCATTAACTCGGTAAGAGCAGCAAGCAAATTAAGACCCCAAAAGAAGGCAGGAGGAGCCACATAGGGCTTCAGTACAGCACCTGAAGTTGTTGTAAACAGTCCCTTTATGTGGCTTAAGAACTGCGAGATGATAAGCAGGGAAAATAACCTTCTTATTCAGAGTCACATCAGCCAGATAAAGCCCTGTGTGCTACGTTGACAGCAGCACTGCTCTAGCAAAACCCCATCTCGCTTCAGGTCTGTGCTCTCCATGGCCTTACAGTGAAACCTCCGGGCTTCCCAGACTTTCAGATTCCTGTTTTATGACGTTTTATTCCTGGGCAGATCCTTCTTATTACTCGATATCAACACAGCAGGCACAGGCAGCAAGATCTTTTAGCAGAAGAGCAGAGAAGTGGTAACTGCAAAGGGAGAAGCCCTTGCCTTTGGAAACAGATTTGGGAATTTGGGGCTACCTATGGCTGAACCTGTTGGTAACTGTGCTTAAAAGTACATAGTTTTGATGAAAGGAGCAAGCCAAAGGTTTGTTTTCCAGTTCCATGTTGTAGGTGGGTGATTTTTCAGCTCAGCATTAATGTTGCCCGTTTAACCTTGGGAAGGGAAATTGCCCCTGCACAGTGACCACAGGCGGATGTGTTTCCATAGGAAAACTCTAGCCAAAATGTCTGAGCTTGTGTGGGAAAAAGAGACTATTTTGCCCCAGTGGGAAATTCTGGTAGCCCGTTCTCCTCCGCTTTCCCCAGTTTTGAAAGATGTTTTTGAATCTTGGTCATGGTGAAGAACATCCCGCGGTCAGGGACGTGCTTTTGGCTTCACCCCTGGTTTCCAAAAAACAACCTCCTCAATATTTATCAATGTTTAAACCAGAGGGAGCAGGGAGTGGGGAGGGTGAGGGTCTGTCAGCCCCTGTTTTCATTAGTGGTGACGGGGTCGGGAGGCACATACTGAACCTGTAGGTGACACTGAGCTGGGAGGGACTGGAAATGTGGGGTTGGGTTTTTTTGGGGGAGTGGGGGGGTGTTTAAAGAATTAAAGTTTGTGACAAATTGGAGAGCTCCTCTAAAAAACAGGGCACATATTATGTCCTTGAGGTAGGACATAATGACCGTGTGGACACCGGGTGAGCGACCAGCGAGGCGATGGCTGTGGGGGGAGCCAGGGGATGGGGTGATGGGCACCGTGCCCCGTGAGTCACCAGTGTCACGCAGTTGTGCAAAAGCAAACAGGGTGCTGGGGTGAAAGAAAGAGAAGTGGGACGTTGGGAAAGTGGTGTCTCTGCTCCAGCCGATGCATTTTAGGGCAGAAAATGCAGTTCTGGGCATACTCCAAGAAAAATGAGAGCAAGGAAGAGAGGCCAAGTTGTCAGACACTCAGCAAATAACAGCTCTGAGGAAAGAGTTGGGTTTCACTCCTGCAGGAAAAACTGGAGGGAGACGTGAAAGCCATTCTCCAAATGCAGAATGTGTCTGCAGAGGAGGAGGAGTAGGGGGCAAATCGGTTTTGCCGTGTCCTTTGGGGGTGAGAGAGGAAGTGGTGAGGTTAATGGGATGGAGAGATAGAGGGGAGAAAGCTGGGCTCTGCAGGAGTTTATGGAAGGGGTTGTAACAGATAAACACCTGATAAATGAGATAATCAGATAAACACCTGCCCTGGCGCAGGGGGAGGGACGAGGAGCTGGGAATGCAAGGTGCAGCGGGGTGGAGGGCAGTGGCAGGGGGACATGAAGCAACCCCAGGAGTCCGTGGGAGGTTTGGGGTCACAACAACCCCAGGAGCCCATGACAGATTTGGGGTTAGAGCAGTCCCACAGGTCCCACCAACCCCACGGGTCCCACAGCAGGTCTGTCCCCGTCATATCACAGGGGACAGCCTCAGCACCCAGCGATGCCTGGTCAGGGGAAGACCATCTCCCCCAGGGTAGGTCCTTGTCCCACCTCCCCACCGTGGGGGTACGGGTGTGGGATGAACAGCACCCTGCCCCGTTCCTGCCAGCACTCCCTGCCCCGTGGGCAAAGGGGACAAAGGACGGTGGCGGGGGGAGCCCGGCTCCTGGCGTTTCCTCATTCTCATGGCCTGGCTGGCATCCTGGGTAGGTTTGCAACATGCCTTTTCTGGCTGAAGGGTGATTTATTCCCTTTGCCAGTTCCTGGTTTGCGCCATCAGGGAGTTAACTCTGCTTTGGAAGGAGAAAGAGGGGAAGAGGCAGTGAGCCCCGTTCCCCCCCTGTTCCCCTGCCCTGCAGAGCAGAGGGGTTATTTCCAGTCACCCTGGGCAGGACTGAAAGGTCTCCTGGAAAGTGCATCGGAGCTGGGGTGAAAGCAGCTTTGGATAAGCCCTTTTCTTACTTAAATCTGTTCCAGTCCCAACAGGTACGTGGTACTCGCTGTGCTCCTCAGAGGGGTGCCTTGGGTGTGGGAAAGAGAACTAAATGTTTTATTTTCCCCTGGAAACAAAATGTCTGTAGCCAAAAAGTGAGTATTTCTGCTCACAGCAAGACCTGAATGGAGACTTCAGGCGCTGAATGCTCTTCTCCAGGTGGGGCTTCTCGAGGGTTAATGCAGCAGGAGATGCCAGCAGGCACAGCACTGAGCAGAGGGCTCTGCAAACAGAAGCTGCAGGGCTTCAGCTTCATGGTTCAAAGGTCCCTCCATGCAGATTGAAAGTCCCCTGGGGGCAGAGATCGCCCCTGCCCCTCCGGTGTGTGCATTTGTGGGACCAAGCTCCATGGAGCCGGGTGCCAGCCATGGGCAGCAGAGCTCAAAGGGATGGTCCTGGTGCAGAGGGAACAGGGACATTCCTCTGCAATGACTTGGCCCAAGGGCTCTTCTGCATCACTTGATTCCTCCTGTGGCTTCCTGGTCTTTCAACCCATGTGCTCATTAGAGGATGTAGATAATGATCATGTGCTTTATCTCAAATAATCCCCAAAGCAGAAGATGAAGCACAGAGCAGGCTCTGTCGTGACCTGCACTGGGCTGAATCCACAGATACTCAAGACTCAGGTGTGGTTGATCTAAACAAAACCTTGTTTTAGCCAAGGTACTGCTGGCTTAGGCTCCGTACATGAGGCTGGGCTCAGAAATGAGCTTTTGTGCAAACAGGAACCAGGTGGGTTGCCCCGGACAGGACTATTACTTGGAGCTCATTAGGAGATTGCTGTCCTGTTCTTCGGCGCGGTTTGACATAGCAGTATGTTTAAAACACTGCTTTTTTCTTATTAGAGTTACTGTGAAACTAAGCTGTCTTTTATCTGATAAATCTGAATACGAAGGCAGCGAAACGGGTCTTGATTTTTCTGGCCAGAACTGAAGAAGTGCAGCTCGTCCCTTGCCACCACAGGTCCATCCTTCTTTAGGGTCTGCAGCTCAAACCATGGACGGACTGCGAGTTACGGGACCTAGCTAGGCTATCCTCCTGCGCCAGAGGAACTGAAAGGGGCCCGAAAAGATGGTCTTGTTGTTAAAGACCTTGTCAAAGATATCAGGGTCTTCCCAGGCAAACTTGCTGGAGCCCCGTTATCACCCATATCTGGGTCCCCCACATCTGTTTAAAGAGGATAAGCCTGGGCCGGCTCCCCGTTGGTGGTGGGGGACGATCTCCCTGGCAGATTGACTCTGCTGCGAGCCCACAGACACCTGGAGGGGCTCCTGCAGCCCGGCCCCCTCCAGAACGGCTGTCCTGCTGCAAAACCCCAGCGAGGCCGCCCAGCGTGGGCAGAGAGACAGAAAAACCTCATTTGCCTGGCGCTGCGCCTAAGCTAACAGGCCCTGCCAAGCCCCAGGTGCAAAAATACATCGAATTATCCCCGTTTTTCCTTCTGCGAGAGCCCCTCCCTCCCTCTGTCTGGGCAACAGAGATTTGGCTGCTTCGTTTCACCCAGCTTTTGTCTGTCTGATCCCGTTCTCTGGGGCAGGAGTGGCCTTCTGGCCCGTTTTGGTGGGGTGCCTGGCAGAGCGGCGCTCCCCATCACTGCCACTGTCCTGCACCCAGAGCTAGGACATGGCATCCCCACCCAGTGACACAAGGGTGTCGTTAACAGTCTAGCTGAAGGGCAGCTTTACGCTGTATGAGATATTTTAATTAAGGAACTGCTTCCCGGTTAGGGTTGAAGCTGGTTTTCCACCACTGGGCTGTGCTTTAAATCATCTCGTAGCTTCCTCGGTGAGAAACGGATCTCCTTGAACTGCACAAGCTGTAACTCCTCAGGGGTAGAGTTTCCTTGATAGGGGAGAGCAATAAATGAGGTTTATCTAAGGCTGCAGCGTGCCAAAGATGTGTCCGAGTGCCGGGGTGTTCACTCTTGCCCTCCTCTGCCCCCGGGTGACTGCCCAGCATCCTGGCCATTCCATGACACCTCATGAAATCCATCCACGGTTCCTGAGGGAGCTGGCAGATGAAGTTGCTAAGCCCCTTTCCATCATATTTGAGAATCGTAGCAATCTGGCTATGTTCCCACTGACTGGAACATAACTCTAATATTCAAAAAAGGAAACAAAGAAGACCCAGGGAACTACAGGCCAGTCAGTCTCACCTCTGTGCCTGGCAAGATCATGGAGCAGATCCTCCTGGAATCTTTGCTAAGGCACGCGGAAAATAAGGAGGTGATTGGAGACAGCCAACATGGCTTCACCAAGGGCAAATTGTGCCTAACAAATGTGGTGGCCTTTTATGATACTGCCACAGACTTGGTAGACAAGGGCAGAGCAACTGACGCCATCTACCTGGAGTTATGCAAAGCATTTGACACTGTCCCACACGACATCCTGGTCTCAAAATTGGAAAGTCATGGTTACGATGGATGGACCACTCAGTGGATAAGGAACTGGCTTGACGGCACTCAAAGGGTTGCAGTCAACGCTTCTATGTCCAAGTGGCAGCCAGTAACGAGTGGTGTTCCTCAGGGGTCAGTACTGGGAACAGTACTATTTAACATCTTTGTTGGTGACATGGACAATGGATAGAGTGCACTCTCAGCAAGTTTGCTGATGACACCAAGCTCGGTGGTGCAGTTGACACGCTGGAGAGAAGGGATGCCATCCAGAGGAACCTGGACAGGCTTGAGAGGTGGGCTTGTGCAAATTGCCTGGGCAATCCCAGGCACAAATATAGGTTGGGTGGAGAATGGCTGGAAAGCAGCCCTGAGGAGAAGGACTTGGGAGTGTTTGTGGATGAGAAGCTCAACAT
>JAOTQQ010000079.1:10269515-10313704 GCA_026546715.1 Gallinago undulata
GGTCTGGTGGGAGGTGTCCCTGCCCATGGCAGGGGGGTTGGAACTCGATGATCTTTAAGGTCCCTTCCAACTCTAACAATTCTATGATTCTATGGCCACGGCCCTTTGTGCTGACTTTGTGTGGGTTGAAGAATTCTTGCCAAGAAGAATTAGCTTTGGGAGAGAGGTAACACACTGTTCATAGGTGCAGAAAAAGCAGCGTGAAGGTGGTAAGTAGGGAGCAGGGGTGGGGGGGTTGGGGGGGATCTGCATGCTCCACGGAGATACAGAAGTGCAAAAAACTGTTGCCTAATCAGACACTCCATTTCCAGGCAGCTGTTAGGCAGAGACCGTGGCGTGTGTCTTGGTGAAATGCGTTTATGGTGAAAGAGAGATTTTCTTCCCCTTCCTCGGGCAGATTTCGATGTGTGGCAGTGATGATATTGGGACCTGCGGTGGCATCAACAGCCAGTGGTGGGGACCGAGCTGCCCCACCAAGGGCTGGGCAATAGGGACAGGTCCTGCTCCAGAACCCCCACAGGCAAAGTACAACTAAAACAATCACACCAAAATCCACAGAAAACACTTGGAGGCTTCTTAATTTTTAACCATCCAGCCAACTTCAAAGGCCATTTAATTCTGTCAGCCTTTTTAGTCAAAATAACGGGAGACAGCAAATGCTGCCAGCACCTCTCTGCATGTTCAGCGGCAGTTGCAGGACAGAGAAAACACGCTGCAAGAAAATTTGCTCGCAGCAAAATTTGCATCCCTGTGGGAGCACGGTGAAAGCTTTTTGAGGTGCTTTAGACTGATTACAAAATGAGTCTGCGGGTAACAGCTGCTTTGTTACCCTGGATGCTGATTCCTGCCCCCTTGGCTGAGAGCCAGAGATGCGCCTCTCTATTTCGGGATAACATTTTGTGGGTACAGGTGGTGGAAAAGGGGAGGGGTGGTGTAGGAGAGAAAGCTCATTGAGCCGAACAATAGCACTGGCCCTGGAACAAATAGTTCTGGCCATTAATAAATTTAGGCGAAGCAAGAAGGTTTCTAAAAAGTAAATCAGTGAGTTTTTGGTAAAGCCAGAAAAAAAAACCCAACATCTTTTCAGATAGAGCTACTTTAATTTATATTAGGGGGTTTGGCAGTACAGCTGCTTGTGGATGAAGAGGACTGGTCCGTCCATATTGTTCTGCAGAGTTCCTGTTGGCCTGAGCTCTGCTTGTGAGGTTGCTCTTCACCTCAAGAAATCCCAGGCATTCCTTTCTCCCTCCTCACCCGTGTGTTTCTTTTCCAAGCTGACAGCCCTTGTCATCACCTCTCTCACTCTCTCCCTGTGTCCCTCTTCTAGCTTTGTTCCCTCTTTTTTTTTGGCAGTGGAGTGAGCAGGGCTGCACTGTGCAGTTCAGCGCGTGGATTTACACAGTGGTATAGGAGTCTTTTCTCTGTTGCCTGCCTCTGTATGCCTTTCCCAGTAATTCCTGGATGAAGCATCCTAGTGGTTGTGACAAACATGGAATATACCTATGGCAGGGGTGTGTGCCTGGGCACACAGAGCCAGCATCACCAAATCAGCCTTGTGGCACAAAAACCCTTCTGCACGTCTGGAGCAGAAGCAGACACCTTCAGGGTGAAGTATGAGTAATTCTGAGTGTAACAGGACTCTCTTACTCACCTAAGAGTAGAAAAGAAAGTCTACATGACATGTGGAGAGCAGAAGAAAGGTGGTATTAAAGGGGAGAAGCCATCACACCTTTCTCTGGCACCCATTTTCTCCTGAGAGCACTTCTTCCATCAACCCACATCTTCGGTCTTTGGGACAGGGGGGTGCTTGGTGAGAGGCAAGGAGAGCAGAGAGACCTCTGCCATAGGAACAGTACTGTCACTGCAGCCGTGATTTTTTTGTATCCAGAAAGGTGAATTATAGTTTCAAGATCCATCTGCTGAAGGTGTTCTGTACCCTTTCCATGAGGAGCAGGGCTGAGAGATTGTGGTTGCTGTGTGAGAGATCTTCTCTGCCAGTAACTCAGGTTCTCTTTGATGTGTGCCTGACAGGGAGCACCGAGCTGGGATTTTCAGGGTACTCTGACCTTCAGATCTTTTTTTTCTGAGTGGTTTTAACAAATTTACAGCTCATTAACGTATATGTATAGTTAGGGGGGGTTATGCCCACAGGCAGCAGTTGGCGTGTGTCAGTAGTGAATTTTGGTGCTCAGGCACTTCGGGTGAGAAGATCCTTCTGCAGATCCTTCACAGTGAAGATTGACTAACCTAAATCATCATGGACAAGCTCCATCTTTTCAATATTCACTCCCTTTCCCAGATCACTTATGAGCATGTTGAACAACGCAGATCCTCAGGGAAACCCCTTGATAACCTATTCGCATGATGAAAACTATTTATTTCTTCTTACTCTTTGTTCCCCGTTGGTAACCATTCATGCAGAAGTGCCCTTCCCCTTGGCACCACTACTGCACCAATCCCAGAAAAGCCTTGGGTGAAGGACGCTTCCAAAAGCCTACGAAAAACACAGCCTGCGCTAGGGACCAGGTCACCCCATCAGAGCGGTCACATTTGCTTTGAAAGAACTTGACTATAATTAAGGCAGGACTGTACTCTGCCAAAACCAAGTTGTCTCAGTCCCCAGTATATCACGAGCTTGTTCATTATGATCTTTATTATAATCTCTACCAGTGTGCCCAACGTAAAAGCCAGATGTCCTGGTGTGTAAGTTCCCTGGGCCACCTCCTGAGCCCTTTAAAAATCTGCCCTTTAAGGAATTTGTCATTCCTTAAAGGCAGATTTGCCATTCTTTAAGCCGGAAGGCAGATTTGAGCTGCCGATGGCACAGCCCATGAGCAGCCTGGCAGTTCCCTGCCAGAGTTTCTTCTGTCCTCCAGAGCTGGCTGGTGTGCTGCCCGTAAATTTATTGATCTGCTTGAAACCTCTCTGTGGCCTCAATATCTAATCTGTTGCGGAGAGCAGAGTGTTACAGGGCAAAATTCATTAACGTTTGTAAAGCTCATCAAGATCTTTCATGAGCAAATCCCATCATGTTTTAATATATTTTTTAAATGTCACGAGTGAGTTCTCATTACTCATTGAAGAGCTGAAGCGAACAGCACTTGCCAGACCCAAATATTGGAACAGGCAGAGGCTGCAACTCTCTTCCTTTACCACTTTTAGGACACTCTCATTTCAACTTAAACTCCCTGCCTTCATTCTGCTCCTGCAAATCAGAAGCACCCCCTCGCCTTTCCCAACCATGGGCTCAAGGATCCCCATGAACCCCCAGCCTGGGATTTTCAGATGTCTAGTAGCTCCACGGGGGTCTAAGAGTAGCTGGTCCTGGTCTCTGTCAGCATTGCCCTGGTTTTGCAGTGGGAGACGCCAGCATGAAGAATAGCAAAAGGTGGATGAGTGCATCCATCAGGTGTTGGAACACACAAACCAGGGAAATCTTCCTAAAACCCTTTGCCTTCCAACCCAGCGTGGTGTTTTGTCCCCCTCCAATGGTGCTTGTACATTACTGCGCACTTTGCTGGTGGGTATGGCAGATGGATCCTGGGCTACTGGGACCAAAACCACGTGCACTTCTGTTCGAGTGGCCTAAGTGAGTGGCGTTTTTTCCCCGTAAGTGCAGATGTGGTCTGAGTCTCTGCAAGAGCCTCGCAATGAACTCGCATTTCCCTTTCTTTGTCCTGCCAGGATGTCCACAGGAGACATGGCCAAACCCCTCCTGGGCCATCGAAGCACGGAGGGTGACCCCAGCATCACACCTGCGGCCGGCCGCACCATCGGGGTGCTGGGGAGTGGGGACTTCGCGCGGTCGCTGGCCATCCGGCTGGTGTGCTCCGGGTTCAAGGTGGTGGTGGGCAGCCGCAACCCAAAGCGCAAAGCTGGCCTCTTTCCCTCTGCAGCAGAAGTCACCTTCCAGGCTGAGGCGGTGAAGAAGACGGATGTCATTTTTGTGGGGGTTTTCAGGGAACATTACTCCACCCTCTGTGACCTGGCTGATGTGCTGGCGGGCAAGATCCTGGTGGACGTTAGTAACAACACGGAGATCAACCATCACAAAGAATCCAACGCCGAGTACTTGGCTTCCCTGTTCCCAGCCTGCACCGTGGTCAAGGGGTTTAACGTGGTTTCTGCTTGGACGCTGCAGTCAGGTGCCAGAGATGGAAATAAGCAGGTATTGTCTTCTTCTGACGAGGGCCAAATCCCAACTGTTTCAGCAGCTGAGGTCTGGCAGCATCAGCAAATGGCCTTAGGCTCCAAGAGAAGGGGTCTGAGCAGTGGCCATGGCATCCCCCCCATAGCTTCTCCGTCTCTTAGACAGGAAATTAAGTACCCTCAATTACAGAATCACAGAATCTTCATGGTTGGAAGGGACCTTTGAGATCATCGAGTCCAACCACAAAAAAAAAACCCAAACCAAAACACACCACACCCACCCACAAGCCCACAAACAGACACAAGCCAACAATCTCAGGCACTAGAGCATGCCCTGAAGTACCATGTCTACTCATTTCTTAAATACCTTAAACACCACCAGGGGTGGTGACTCCACCACCTCCCTGGGCAGAAAGGAGGACTTCATGCTTTGTAGTTTTTGGAGCTTCTGCCTAAGTGAAAGGTATTATTCAATTGTCTGTTTATCTAAACACAGCCAGTAAAACAAACCGCAATGAAAGGCAACCTGTCCAGGAGAGAGGTCTTTGGCAGCCACAGTCAATCCCCGTCAGGAAGCCTGCCAGGAAGCGTGTTGCTCGGTGGCACGACGTAGGCTCCCTTCAGCCCAGCATCCCTCCCAATGCACTCATTCCCAGCAGCCTGGTCTCTCTTTGCCCTATATGTATCTTTCTGTTCATTGCAGGTTCTGATTTGCTCAAATAACCAAGAAGCCAAGCGTACTGTGGCAGAGATTGCTCGAGTCATGGGATTCACCCCTGTGGACATGGGCTGCATGGCGTCAGCCTGTGAGATTGAGAACATTCCCCTGCGCCTCTTGCCAGCTTGGAAAATCCCCACCTTTTTGGCTCTGGGGCTCTTTCTGTGCTTCTTCACTTACAACCTGGTCCGGCAGGTCATCCACCCTTACATCAGGGAGCAGAAGAACAAGTTCTATAAGATCCCCGTCGAGGTGGTCAACACAACTCTGCCTTGCGTGGCCTACGTCATGCTGTCCCTCGTCTACCTGCCCGGGGTGCTGGCAGCCTGCTCGCAGCTCTACTACGGCACCAAATACCGGCGCTTTCCAGATTGGCTCGACCAGTGGCTCCAGCACCGAAAGCAGATTGGTCTCCTCAGCTTCTTCTGCGCGGCGTTGCACGCCGTCTACAGCCTCTGCCTGCCCATGCGCCGCTCCCACCGCTACCAGCTCATCGAGACGGCCGTCAAGCAGGTAATGTGGGTACTCTCCAGGTCAGCGTCTGTAGTCCTCTTCTACACACACCCAGGTGTTGGGTAGCAGGCTGAATATCTCGGCATTCACTTCCCAAAGCACGTGTGGGCCAGTGGGGAATCAGCTGTTATCTGTAGGAGCACTTCTTCCACGGGGGCACACCAGGTACCAGGCATGCCCCCATCCCTGCAGAGCTCCCCTCAGCTTTTCTCCTGAGATTCTGGGAGATCCCTGTTCGCTCGCACTGACCTTTGCAGTAGATGCCTGCTGGAGTGACTAAATCATTCCCCAGCGGTTCTGTTTTGTGGAAGGTGTGTCCTCATCACAGTGTGCCTCCAGGAGTTTAGCAAAATCATGGTGAAGAACTGGTCATAGTCTAAGAGAAGGAGGAAATGGAAAAGGACTTTATTGCCTTATTGAGACCCTTGGCAGTGTTTATCTAGCATGAGATTGCTACCTCAGGGTGATTCAACCAGCTCCATAACTTGGCCATGCCATGGGAAAATGTGATGCTGCCCTTCTCCTGCCCCTGGCTTCTCCCTGCTTCCCACCCCCGTCTCCCTCCTGCGATGGCACAAACTTCGTGGGGAACCTAATCTAGGAATCACCCCACAACCAATCTGCTTTCTGTGCCAGGATATTTGCCCAGGTGTTTCCAAATGTTCGTCCTACCAGAGAGGAGGGAAGGGGCCATGGGGGCAGCAGGGAGCAGGATGGCCGGTCACGGCAGCAGTGCCCGTTCAAAGCACCCATCAAACAACATCCCCAGCCTCTCAGCTCCAGCAGGTCCTTCTCGTTTGCCTCAGTTGCACATTAATCTCGGGCAAGCATCCTGTGTTCATTTCCCCTCTACCTCCTGTTTTCTAGCAACATCTTTGTTTAGTAAATTAAACCCATTTAATGGGCTAAAGAGAACGGTTCTAAATGTTGTTCTTTGCCATGCAGCATAAAACCCATCTTCCCTTCCATTAGTATGAACAATTTCCCCCCTAAATGCATTTAAAATGAAGGTTATTAGGAGACTACTGCATATTCAAGCATGTGTATTTGTTTTCATGGCTCTAAACTGACTTCTCATTCTAATTATCTTTCCAAATGCAACTTTGGGGCTTGCTGCTGTGGTTACGGGCTGTGGGAGCTGAGAGCATTCAGCAGTTCTTCCCAGCAGGTTTCACATCAGGTCTAGCCTTGGCCAAATGGTGGTGGTGGGATAAAAGAGCATTTCCACACCTCCCAAAATAGGCAAATAGCGCTGGAGGTGTGAATAGGACCCAGTGTTCATCCAAGGAACCTGCTTCCCAAAGCAAAACGAATACAGATAAAATTCAAGTCCTCTATTCCTAAGTGCTCCGTTTTAACACACCTTCGTTGTCATGCCAGGCTGTGGAGAAGAAGATGAATATCTGGGTAGAGGAGGAAGTCTGGAGGATGGAGATTTATATCTCTGTCGGAATAATTGCCCTGGGCTTGCTGTCGTTACTTGCCATCACTTCACTTCCATCCATCGCAAACTCTCTCAACTGGAGGGAATTCAGTTTCATTCAGGTAACGTTGACATTTCCCGATGCCAGAGAGTGATTTTGCAGTCAGGGTCAGACCCTCAGACAGACCACGGAGGGCAGAGGTTGATATGACATCCCAGCACATCTCAGCTCCATCACGGCCACGACAAGCTGTGCACCAGTGTCAGCGGCAAACCCTGCCACTCCACACGTCCCCGTGCCCCCCGGAGCCGTGTGCCCCCCACCCGGGAGGTGACAGCGAGCAGTGATGGAGAAGCAGCAGGATGTGGTTTGTTCCAGGGGTCTGCCGAGGGTGCTGCTGTCCTGGGGGGAAGTGTAATGTCTCAGAGAATGACTGAATGGTTTGGGTTGGAAGGGACCTTAAAGGTCATCGAGTTCCAACCCCCCTGCCATGGGCAGGGACACCTCCCACCAGACCAAATTGCTCAAAGCCCCATCCAGCCTGGCCTTGAACACCTCCAGGGATGGGGCAGTGTCACGAGCATCCAGGTGAGGATTAGCAGCAGGTTTTGCAGGAGGGAGTCTTTAACATCTCGGCTGCAGTTTTTTCCCACCCTGCATTTAGCAGCATTAGTTAGGGGTCCTGAGGAAAAAAAAACAGCCTGGGTTTTGCCTCTGTGTGACACCCCCATGCAGAGTCCTCCTCTCCCCCTCGCTCTGTGCCCTGCCCTTCCCAGCTAAAAACCTCCAGAAGCTGCACAAGGTAGAAAGTCAGAAAGCCTCGGGGGTCATTTGGAGAGGGTAGGGTTGTTCCCCTTCCTGGGCAAGATCCCCCTGGGAGCCAGTGGCGTGTCGGTCACGCAGGACATGTCGGAGCTGCTGGTGGAAGCTGCAACCGGGCTGGGGAGGGCAGGCAGCTGACTCACCACACAGAGAGCTGGCGGGGGGGCGGGGAATGAAGATCTGCCCTTGCATTTCAGGGAGGGCAAGCTTCTGAAAAGTTAACAGGAAAGCATCTGGGATGACAGTGCAGGGGAAGGTCAGGTTTGGATTTCAATGAAAAGTCCATGTCTGATTCTAAAAAGTGGATTTGGAGAAAGAAAAATTGCACTCCTAAGTCATTCAGTGGTTTAGGAGTCTTCTTCCTGCTTGCAGCGATGTCCAAGCTCCCAAAGGCCAAATTCCCATAGTGACCTGAGTCCACCACGTGGGACACTCACAAACCCCAAATACTGGAGGCTGCAGCACTCTCAGGGATGCACTTGGAGCCAGGCTCGGGGCTAACAAACAGGGATAGCAGGGAACGAACCTTCAAGTATTCCCCGCACATCAGAGCTCAGTCTGAGGCTAAATTCCCCAAATTCCACTCACCATGTCATTCTGCTATCCCTTAGCCCTTTCAAGCCCCTCATTACTTCTGTTTCCTACATGGTGGCTGCACACAGTGTGTGCCAGGCTCCAAGTCCCTCTGCAGTGACACCCCGTGACCCCCCGTCCCCCCGCATCCCCCCTGCGGAGCCTCCCCCATGCGTCACGTCTAACCCCTCAAAAGGGGAGGGCAGGGTCGGGCCAGGGGGGCTCAGAATATCTATCACCCGGTCTCCCCTGCTTGAAGCTCTTCAGCAGCACATAAATAATTCAATATTCACTAGAGCAGGAGTTTGAGCCCTGCTCCCCCCACAAGTGCCCCCATCACCAAATGAGCAATTCAGTTCATTTCAGGTTTGTTTTTTTTCCCCTCTCTTGCTGTGGGCTAGTGAGTAATTATTTACGCTGAGCAGAAGAGCCTCACCAGGACAGCTTGACCCCAAGAGATCCTCCCTCGGGGAGAAGGGAGACCTGGCTTTAAATCTCTTTTTTGGATCAGGCGGCAGCAGCAGCATGTTAATTCTCACCGCCACGTCTCAGGGGAGGGCTGCAGCGCTGGGACGCTGGATAAATCGATCCTGGCTTAGGCGTCTCACTCCAGGAATCCCAAACGATGGGAAATACTCCCTTGCAGCCTGGAAGGAGGCTTCAAAACCCCCTGCATTTCCCTTTGGCTCCCCAGGCAGCTCTCCTGGAGGGTGCTGGCGGTGCATCATGTCATACACACGTTGTCACGGCAGGTACTGCTGCCACCTCCTACCAGAGTATGGAACACGACCGTCCCTTCTGCCCTGCAGGACGCCTTCCCACATCTCTCTAAGGGTACGTCAGCACTGGAACCAGACAAATATGTGACAGTCAGGCTCCAAAATAGCTCTTGGCTGCCCCACAGGGGAACTGGCTGGCTTAATTCGTGGAAAGATGCACCTATTTCTGTCCGCCTGGGATAAGGCACGACACTGCGACACCAGCTCCCAGCGGATCACGTGCAGGAGAGGCACAGCTGGTGCTGTGTCCTGCTGTGGAAATATCATGTAAAAAGAGCCAGGTTACAGAGCCTTTTCAATTATTTACTCCTCGACAAGTTGGTGATGCCTTTTTTGAGGAAATTATGAGCAGGTAGAGCTACTGCTCCCAGGCTCCAGAGGTTGCCACTGAGGCAGCACGATGGGATCCCCCCTGAATTAATGCACAGCACCACAATGTAAACACAAGGGGTGAAGCGCAAGCCTGCTGTCTCAAATGCTTGGGATCTCTTGCACTTGACCCTTTTACAGGGGCATCGGGTATTCCAGTGCCTTGGAAAAGTGAAAGAGAGGGAAAACAGGGAGCACAGCCACCCCTGCCAGCCATCTCCCAAAAAATGCAGCAACTCACTGCTGCCATCCCAGTTGCACTGGGTGATGTACTTTAGAGACACTCTATCAAAAGCCGCATTTGAGATGGGGATGGAGCTTCTTACAAATCCAGGAGCCACTTTAGTCCCCTCCTATATAAGTGTCATGGGATACTGCCACACTCTTAAAATACACCTCTGTTGTCTGAGGGGCTAAAAAACCCATTTGCATTGTTGCTAAGGTTTTTAATAAAAAAAAAACAAAACAACAGTTTTTATAGTATTTCCTGCACATACACAAATTTCAATTAAAGACACTTAAACTGGATACACAGCTCCCCTTTATGGATACACAGCTCCCCTTTATGTTCAGTTTTGACTAACAGAAAATGTACAGGATCTAGACACTGGATAACAGGAATGATTTGTGTGTAATTCAACTTATAGGAGACATTTTTAATGTTCCCTGGTGTTTAACAAATCAGCTCTTAATTGGCTGAGAAGTAAAAATGTGTATGATTGCCTTTACCTTCCCACCCTGAGAAGTCCTCCTGGAATTTGAAGGTTGAATTGACCTGGTTTCTTTCTCAGCTCGGGTATGGCAAGATATAAAAAAACCTGTCATCAGACCTTTTCTCACCTTCCTGCCGATGAAGCGCAATCCAGAGCCTCTTCCCCGGAGCTAATGACTTCATGGGACTGATGGCAGCAGAAGTCAGAAACATATTTGGGTCAGGAAAGGGCTGGTGGCTTTGGAGGGTGCCCAGACATTTCTAAATGAGCCACACGTGACCACATCACCTTTGCTGATGCATTACAGGGAGCCTCATGGACACCAAGGTGATGGGGGGGATATGGGAGTCAATACGGAACAGAAAATAGAAAGCCTGAGTTAGGAAGATACCATCTTCATAAAGCCACCATTAACGCTTTACATAGGTGTTGGCCCAATATTCCCCCTGCTGTGACAGTGAGGAAAAAAAAAACCCCGAAAGCTTCATAGCCAGAAACCCCATTGAGAGGATAAATGAGAACAGAGCTTCAAATCTCAGTGCGGTATCAGGGCTAAGCACGTTGGCAAATCAGCCCCCGTGGGGTGCTCAGTCGGCTCTGCATCGTTCCATACTGGGTATATATTGAGCTGTACATTCTGAGCTAAGCTGCCCTCAGCGTAACTTCTGTCTTTCCTGCACTTACAGATCAGCCTCTACCAGGCTGACAGCTTGTCTGGTGGGGGCCCGCTGACCACAGGTCCTCCAACCAGCTGGTGGCATTGGGACCTCAGCCCTCGGGCTGTCACCAGGCAGCCCCACGTTTGTGTCAGGAGGGGGTCAGCCCATTGCTGCACTCTGAGGCAGCAGCTTATCCACGCAGTTTTTTGCCAATTAGCTTTTTTGTTTCTGGTGACCCACCATCCACAGGCGAAGGTGGGTCACTGAGCGCCTGTGATGGTTCTGTCCTTTGGTCCTGCTAATTTCCATTCCTGCTCTCCCCCGGTAGCAGCAGTGGTTGAAAGAGAAACTGTAGATGTACAAACTAATTATCTCCAGCTCTGACACCTCTGCTGTGCACAGAGCCCCACTCGGGCTGACTCCGAAAGCATCTTCCACCCAGGGCAGGAAGCACCTTCTGCCCTTGGACTTCACTTTGTCCCCTTTCCCCCTGCCCTGCTTTACATCTCTGCCCTGCCAGACTGGTACTTCCAACCTTTTGCCACCTGGGGATTTTTTTTTTGCCTGATGAAGAGAAGCTCAGAGTTGATAAAGGAATGGATGAGCTATGGGTTGAGTCCTGCTGATAGTTCCAACTGCAATCATGCCATATTGCTGCAAACTCCTCCTTAATTTTCCAAGTGAAACCAGTCCTCACCCTGTGGGTTTGCTGCTTGTTACTGCTTTGGCTTGGGAATGGGATGTGGTAAGGGTACGGGTGAAATCTCAGCAGGACTCAGTGACACCCACGTGGCTGCCTGATGGGTGCTGTAGAATTGAAGCCCCCTGGATCTGGCAGCACATTTTAGAGCTCTCCTTCTCTCCCCTGAGACCTCTGAGCTGCTGAAACGATAAGCTCTGAAAGTTAGAGGATCCTTGGTCTAGTTTGTTGGTAACATCACAGTACATTTTTAAAAGTTGTCTGGGTTTTTAATTACTTTCCCCACAATCAAAAATAGGAAGGGATGCTTTGAATTGAGCAGTTTCCCAGCTGAGATTATTTTTTCAAGAGAAAATGATAAGTCCTTCCTCCTGCCTTGCCCTGCTCCCTCATTGTCCTGCTGTGCCCTCTTTCCTGGACGTTTTTCTTGCTAATCTCCGACCAGCTGCACCAAGCCAGATATTTTGACTTGTAAAGGCTTCCTTCCCTAAGTCGGGGGCATCAGCAAGCAGTTTGCAGGCTTAGACCAAGCATTCGAAGTAGGACAGCAGAGCAATAGGCTATGGCTGTGCTTTTCTTTGAAAACACGGCAGCAAAGGCTCGAGGTGCCTCCAAGAGTGAGCAGTTGGGTCCTGCCCCAGTGGGAGCCACCACCTCTGATGCTGGCAGGAAACCACCAGGGAGGGGACCAGTTTAAAACCCTTCTTGAGAGCCACCCTCAGAGGGAGCTGGAAATACTCAAGCAAAATATTGTGTCTGTGGGTCCTTGGGAGCCGTGGTCTCAGCTGAAAATGGGAAAGTTCTTGTCTACAGAACAGGGACTGTGTCCTTGCTGCTTCCCCAAGTGGGTAAAGGGCTCTTGACTCCCCATTCCGAGGGCTTAGTCCGTGATACAGCCTGATGGTCTGGCTCACCAACCAACATGGATCTCCAGGACAGAGAAGGAAACCCTTCAGGGCTGTTGCTTACCTCCGACCAGAGCATTCGTGCCTCCATAATCCCATTTCCCTGCAGATGACAGCAATTACTTGAAGGCGTCTTTGCTCTCTGCATGACGCTACAGCTTCACCGACTTCTCATGGTGCCAATTGCTGGTCTGGAGCCACGATGCTGATGCTTCACCCTGCCGGTCAGCAGCCTCTTGCTAGCCACGGGCCAGTGGGCAGCCAAGCTGGCAGCTGCGGCTCGGGAGGAGCATTTGCGAGCTGCCTGCCGATACCCACGCGGCAGGGGCTGGGGGCTGCTGCTTCAGGCGGGGACAGGAGCCCACCTCTCCACCGAGTTGGCAGCACCTTCTGGGAGACTCCTGCCGAGTTTCTAATATCACACTTAACCTCTGATTAGAAAAAGAAAAATGCAGCCTGGCAACGCTACCCAGGAAAGGTTTCCAGTTCTGTCCAAGAAACGCAGGAATCACAGAATCACAGAATCACATGGGGTTGGAAGGGACCTCTGGAAATCATCTAGTTCAATCCCTCTGCCAAAGCAGGTCCACCTGGAGCAGGTTGCTCAGGAATGTGTCCAGGTGGGTTTTCAATGTCTCCAGAGAAGGAGACTCCACCACTTCCCTGGGCAGCCTGTTCCAATGCTCTGCCACCCTCAAAGTAAAGAAGTTCCTCCTCATGTTTAGGTGGAACTTCTTATATTCAAGTTTGTGCCCATTTCCTCTATCCCTGAGCACCACTGAAAAAAGATATGGGAAACGCTCATTGCTTTCTCTGTGCTATATACACTTAGAAAACAGCATTAAAAAAACCCACAGGAGAATAACCAGGCACGAGGTTCTTTGCTAACTGGGGTGTGTTTCTCTTCCTTTTAGTCCACCCTTGGATTTATTGCCTTGGTAATCAGCACCCTGCACACACTCACCTACGGGTGGTCGAGGGCCTTCGATGAGAACCAGTACAAATTCTACCTGCCTCCCACCTACACCCTCACACTGCTCGTCCCGTGTACCGTCATCCTGGCAAAAGTCGTCTTCAATTTGCCCTGCGTCCAACAAAGACTTCTGCGAATCAGGAGGGGCTGGGAGAAGGGAAGATACGTGAAGTTCGTCCTGCCCAGCGCAACGGGAGAGTATTCAAGCGGGGAGACCTCTAGCAACGTCTAAAAGGCAGCCCCGGCTGTGACAGAGGATTTCTTCAAAGCACTATTGATATTTCTATAAAGGTGTTTCTTTTTCTTAAATATATGTATGTTTTGGTATAATTGTATTGTGGGTAAACAATGAAATTTGGTGACTTTAGCAAACAGATGAGCATGAAAATAGTTCAGACAGTTGCTAAATTGTATCGCTGATTTGCTAGGACAGTTATTGCCTTAAAAATAGACATGAAAGCCGAGCTGAGCAGCACTAATATACCTGGGAAACTGATGGGGTCTGTTAGTCAGATCAGTCACTTGAGGTGCTCCTCGGAGCAGAGCTGCTGGGTTGCCTCCCTGGCTGCTCTTATAAATCTGAATGCCTTTTGGTTTGGTTTGTTGGGTTTTTTTTAATATAAAGTAGCACAGATTTTCTGTGTTTTATGACAACAAAGTTATCCTGCCTCTTGAGTGTCTGGACCAATCAAGGCAGTGAGGTTGAGAAAGATTAATTGTCTCTGGTTTTGGTCTCCTCAATGAACTCTATGGACAAGTCAGAAGAGCAATATCCGTGTTATGTAGCATCTACAGATGCTACATAAAAGGATGCTAAAAGCATCCTTTTAGAGAAGGATGTAATCCTCCAAAAGGATGCTAAAAGCATCCAAACCTGACAGCAAGTCCAAGTAACCCCGTTCTCTCAAATACAGAAAGCACTGCTGCTCCTGGAAGCTGTGCCTGGTGCATGTTTATAAGCTATGGAAACAAAGCACTTTTTCCAGCAGTATAAAAGCATTTGAAGAGAGTTGTGTTCCTCACATCACACATCTGGTCTGCACTGCTGGCTCCGAAATGACAGCTGCTGCTGCTGCATGTTCTCTCTTTTACAAAGCCAAAGTTTCAAGCAGTATTTGATGGAAATGGAGCAAAGATAATTATTGGGAAGACCTGCTGCTTCACAGAATTACATGGAGAAAACCAAGTCCTTCCAGCTGGCCTTATATCAAATAAGCTTGTAGAAATCATTGTTACCTGAACATGCCCATTTACGCAGACAAAACAGTAGCTCTAATCCCACCGGTTTCACCATCAAGGACAAGATCTTTGAACAGTCTTGCAAAGGGATCAGCAAGTCTTGACCACAACATGAAAATACAGCAATTGTACATTTTGGGCATGGTCCATGGTGCCTTGCACCTTAAAAAGTAACAAGCTAGATTGCAAAGCAGGTATCAAGTGCTCTTCTGCCTTCATACCCACTTTGGACAAGGTACAGGGCAATGAAGATTTCTGTTCTAATTTCATTTTCCACCCGTCATTTCCTATCCCTTCAAGCTCTTGCTGTTTATCAGAATAATGCTTTAGGTATTGGACATAGAAATCACCAAGCAGAGAGTGGACAGCCATTCAGAACGGCTCATTTAAAAGCAAGCAATCGGGATGACACAAGAAGACTACCTCAGCAAGGTCAGATACAAGGACATGGCTGGAATAGCCTTGCTTTCCTACCATTAAGTCAAAGACACCACTAGTGTTCAGTATTGCTTTGAAAAATAACAGCTGTCAGCATCAAATGAGGTACGGTTTGTGGGACAGGAAAGTACTTGTTACTAGACCACAGGTAATAGAAACAGGGGGGGGAAACGATCAACTTTGGGGCACATAAGCCCTTCTACAAGCCACCACTGCTTCCATAACCTGGATGATTTCTACACAGATGGATCTTAAGAGTTCCTTTTTTAGCCTCAAATAACTACAGTGAGTAACGTTCTCCAAATACTTCTCAAGCTGCCAGTGATGATATTGAGGGATTTCAGTTCTTGCCTAAGGCTTACACTAAAGTCTCCAAACGTCACTTCTTTTCACTGAATATAAAGAGATCAGCATGAGGGAAATGCCCAGATTTCATCATCAGCTGGTTATTTCTCTTTTTTTGGCAAAGAAAGAATGTAGCATTCTTTGAATTGTGTGGGTTAAGTTTCCATGTGGATTTGAGACAGTTTCACCCACTCCATCCTTGAGGGAAAACTGGATTCAGCAAGTTTGTTCCTTCAGTCTTCTCCATTTCATCATCAAGCAAAGTCAACATAAAAGCACCGGTTTACACATTTTCTGGTTACAATAGTGTATTTCAATGCCTCTTTTTCCCAACTAAACTTCTTTTCACATTGTTAGGTCAGGCAAAACTACTGCCTGGTGGCAGAAAAGAAAAGAAAGTAAAAAAAAGATTAGGAGGCAGGGAAAGAGTATTACACAAACTAAACAAACTTTGTCTCCAGCAGGAAAGGTGTGGCTTTATTGCGAATCGCTGCAAAGTTTAAGACTCACTTTTCTGCACAGCAGAAGTTAAGTTTGTACCTTGGCTTTGTTTAGCTGACTTTCACACCCACGCACCCTTTCCCACTGGTGGCAAAGGGACAGTTTTCACGGGCAGAAGCACCCGGACCTACCTGAGGAGCTGGCTGCCTGAGTGAGCCAGCACGGTGCTTTTCAGATGGACACAAGCCCAGATGGACAGACAAGCCAGCTCAAAATCCCCATGGCTACCACAGCTCCACAGCATCTAAAAAAAAGGCTGATCAAGTGTCTCCAGGTAGCGCCTGGGCCAACATACTGTCCAGTCACCGTCCCTTTTAAAGACCATAAACCCATTCCTGTAAACGCTGAGCAGCATTTCAAATGGTGCCCTCTGGAGGCGTCTGGTCCTTAAAGCCTCAACACAACCGTTTGAGTCATTTCTTCTGATTCTGAAACGCTGAAAAGTAGTTTAAGGAATTTTTCAATTATCTTTCCCTACACATTTTTTGATGTGGATAGGGGGTTAGTGAGGTTAGCTTAAAATTTACTGATTAACTGGTTTTGTACTTGGAGTTTCTCTCTGTATATATGAACACACATACATGTATATTATTGCAGAATATACAACTGGAATGTAAATTCTTTATATTTTTATTTTCTGTATTGCCTACTGTGTGCCTCTGGAATATGTAAGAACGAACTGAAAAGCTGTAAGAGTAAGACCAGTTTTAATCACTGGCATCAGTAGCTACATTAAAAATATGCAGGTCTATATAATTATATCAGAACTCATTTGGGTCTTTTTTTGCCTCCTCACCCTAAACAATACCATTACTTTAATGGCAGTAGTAGCGAGCAGTGTGATTATCCAGCATTTACCCACTAGGAAATAAAACCCACTACAGCCAGCAGCTGGTAGAGTCTCGTTAGCAAGATAATCAGTGAAAATGATCATTGCTCTGACCCCGTGCACCAGGGCTTCTATTACAGAGTTCCTGTGCACGTACACAAGTGCGTACAGACGGACACTTCATTACAAGAGACTAGTGATATTACAAAGCAGTTGTAGCCCAGGTTCAAACAAGCTTAATTCACTAAACAAAAAGTGCTGTTGATTCCACGTTCAAGGAAAAGGGAGTTACAAATGAGGGTTTATGGGACTGGAAAGAAAAAGGGAGTTTTAATACTATCAATTTGTTCTCCATTTAAATCACTTCTTCACAGAAGTGGCAAGCCAGATCAACCAACTTCTGGATCCGCAGCGTTGCATTTTAATGAGCTAATTTGTAAGTTGATTTTAATGAGTTCATTTAAATTCCTGTGCTGAAGATTAACCTCTGCAGGTACAGTTCTCTCACTCCTTCTGTTTTATAATACGAGGCTTTTAACAGTGCAATTGGTTTCTTGCTCTTCAGGGATTTACTTATAAAGTGATATATCAAACTACAGCTAAATCTTTAGGGAAATGCACTTGCCTCAGCACCTCTATGCAATATATTTCCTCCAGTCTCTCTGAGCCAGCCAGAATGGCTGCACGACCTGCTACAACCAGCAAGAAAAGTCTGGTGTTATCCTGGAGCTCAAAATTTCACACACTGAGCTAGCAAGATCTGGGGGCTGTGCCTCAGGTTTGGGGAATGAGATTCGGTACAGTAGGACAGTTTGCTTTTATCCGTTTATTGTGCCTTAATAAGCAGCATCAGTTCGGCAGAATTTCCGCACGAGGTTTTTTAATGCAAGTCAGAACTGTGGTTATTTTAAAGCCGGGCATACGATACCCAGCAGGAAGATACCATCTATGATTAGGGACAGTTCTTGTCAGCAGAGCGTGTGCAGGTCTTCCATAATCAAAGACTATAAATAACCATTGTGTGTGTCCAGTCAGGAGGATCACATATTACAAGCCATAGTATTACAGGAACCTTTCAAAGACTTAAAGTGGCGCTACTGCAGTCCTCCTAGCAGGATAATCTGCTTCAGATTTAGAAACCTCAGCACTGGAGGATCCACTACAGCTGCTGCTCAGCTGGCTGGTTACTCTCCTTATCTGCTTTCCATATCTGATCTACAATTAGCTAGCCTCAGCTGCTCTGCCAGCCCGCTGGCTTAAACAGCTATCTACAATCAGATGTCTGCCTTAAGTGGCTGTCTCGTTCAGAGCTCTAGAAAACCTAGTTACTGTGCGAGATTCAAGCCTGCTCTCTGCAAAACCAGGTTTTATTCGATGTGGGAGAGATGGGGCAGGGGAGCAGCATGAAGAAATGGCTAGGATACTAACTGCTAGGGTATAAGGCTTTCATTTCTAGATTGATGCTTTGACTCTAAAACCAACTGATGTCCTCCAGTTGCATGGACATAAATATATGTATAGAGCCAAAGATGTGACCTCAAAGTAGTGTTAAAAACTTATCCCGGTATCACACCTTCCATTTTAAAAATCTCGGTTCATTGAAAAAAAGGAGTTTCCCAAACTGGCCTTAAAGAATATGTTCTCTGGGCTTCAGGTTAGAAAGCAGAATGAGACCTTCCCAAGATGTGTAATGAGAGCAGACAGCAGCAGTTCTTACAGTACTGGCTGACATTCCTGACACGCAACACTAAGTCACCTGAGAGCAGAAATGGACATACAAAGGCAAATCCTTATATTAATCTGTCACACTGAATGTATTCACCACCCATTGAAGCTTCTGGCTAACTGCTTTTGGGCCAGTGCAAAAGAAAGTATCTACTGCTATCGGGGAGAGAGGATGCTAGCCAACAAAAGGTATGGTCCATATCTGATCAAAAATATCCCATCTACAGGAAGATGAAAGCTCTATGCCCCATCCCCTCCCCTACTGCATCACCAGCCCAAACACACCCTCTCCTCTCAGCTATCTGTCACACACGCTGTACCTCAAGACGAGGTCCTGGTCCCCAGCAAAGCAGAGCTGGGTGCTGTGCAGAAGGAAGAGAATCGAGACCAACGCCTCCCACCCAACCTGCAGCACCGTGCTGGGGGCACACAGTGGTCTTCCCCTGTGGATGGCACAAGGCTGCACAGCAGCAACCTGCCATCCATCACCACCAGACTGTGAGCGGTGTTTGAGGGTGACAGCCACAGTTTGGAAACAATAAGCAGTTCTCATACACAGCCAGCTGTGGTAAATCCCTAGCGTGACACCAGGCTTGAAGAAAGGAACTAAAGAAGCAGCTCAAAGAGAAGGAAGAAAGAATTTAGGTCACCCAGGCTCTACCTGTCACTTTACAGAATCACAGAATGGTTAGAGTTGGAAGGGACCATAAAGATCATTGAGCTCCAACCCCCCTGCCATGGGCAGGGACACCTCCCACCAGACCAGATTGCCCAAAGCCCTATCCAGCCTGGCCTTGAACACTTCCAGGGAGTCTTCAAGAGTCTCCCTGGCATTTGCAAGCGGCTGCAAGAAAAGTGACAGGAGTCTCAGCAGAAAGCTCTGTCACACCTTGTCCCTGTGCAACAATTCAAATTTACCCTTTTAACCAGGCAGCATCTACGCACGCTTCAGTCGCTGACAGCACAAAGCTGTGCACGGTGCTGGGGGTTGGGGTCCGAAACCCATATCCCATCTCAGCTCGTCACAGCTCAGAAAGCGTGGCCCAGGGAACGCAGTGCCAGGGTCTCCTCAGCCCTTGTACCGCAAGGAAGAAATAGTAGAGGCTTAGGGTCAGAAGCATGGAGGACACACTTGTTGTGTGTTTAAGCGGTGTTGCTGGAGATGTTTTGCTCTGCTTTGCATGCGTGTCTGCTCTGGGTGGTATTCCTTGTGTTTAAAAAAAAAAAGAAAGTCTACTTTACAAAACCTCAGCAAATTAACACTGATCTTTTCCAGACAGTTCTTCAAATGAATGCTCTGCAAATGCCTCCTCACAGCATGCAAAGATTTAGATACGCTGGAACAGGCTCCGCAAAGGATGCTCTCTAACAAGAGGAATTTAAGCACTGATACCAGTTCAATTTGCCGCTTTTTGATTTTAATATAAAAAGAAATACTTTCTGCAATGAAAGATTCAGCTTTCACCACCAGAACCCAAGTACAGCCTTTGCAGGCTAAACCAATTCACAGATAAGCACTTTTCACAAACATTACATATTTCTTGGCTTACACAGGTTCTGGAGAACGAAAGAACAGGCTGTGCTGACATCTGGTGGCTTTCTCTGCAGACAAAGACAGTTTATGGCAATAGGTCTTGGCTTTTTGTTGCTTTTTTTTTCATTCCTGATGTAACTTCTCTCCTTTCCTTCCAAGACACAAAGCATTATGATAAAAACGTTTTTGTTTCCACTGTCCTGTGCAAGTCCTCCTGTAAGGCAAGAAAGGATCCTCTGTTGTGCACTATTAGTGCACAGTGTAGAAAAGGTCTCCTCTTTATTTCAAAGTTTATTTCTTCATGAATACAGAAGAAAAAAAATGTACATTCACTGCCACAGGAAATGTTGCTGTTGCATATCAGATGAGGTGCACACCTAACCATTAAAGCACCGCAAATCAGCAGAGGTGGCAGCAAGAAGCAAAAGGAAGTGGCAGGTAAAACACATGAGTCGAACTTGATAGGAAAGTACGTTGTAAAGAAAAGTCCTGATAATATGTAAAGTGGCAAGGTCACCTACTCGGCATCGTTGCTTGACTCATTAAACGTTTGCAACTCTGTGCCAAGTAGCACTATGAAAACGAAGTCATGGAAGGAGGATCGGGTGCCAACCAGGAAGAGTAAGCTCAGTCCACAGTGTTCAATAAGCAAAAGCCTGCACTTGCCTGAAGCATTTGTAACACCTCCAACCAGAGGCTTGCCGTGGCTCTGAAGCCAGGATCCTATTTGTCAGTCATATGAGACCAAGAGTGAGCATCACATGTGCTGGTTTTTCATTCTTGATCTCTGGACATTCATGATTTCTGTGGCTAGTAGCTTCCAAGGACAGGAACATTGGATGTCCTGTCCCAGCCCGGGTAACTCTTGGACTGTAACTTGCAAGCTCATTTTTAAGTAAATGATCTGTCAGGGGATGTGGTGGATACTCCTGGGGAGTGAAAGAGAAACACCACAGCTTACAACGTATCTCTTCATCACTTTTAAGACAGAATGTTTACATCAGATAAAGGAGTTCCCCAACTTTAAGGATGGTGTGTATCAGATCTTTGAGGACTCCTGTATGCCATTGGTAACTGTCAACATTTAACTCAGCTGTTCTCCTCAGCAGCTTTCTTAGCTCTTGCTTCTTCAAGAGCCAACAGAAAAACATGCAAAAACTGTTGCATGCAGAAAGCATAACATGACAAAGCCAGAAAAACCAAGATGCCTATTTCAGCAGATCATGAGTTCAATTCCAAAAACTATTAAAATACACCATTGTCACATCTTTAGTGCTATAACTTGCAGCAGTACTCCAGTATTTCTGTGCCAAGAGCATTGTACATTCAAGACTGCTCTTTTTCAGTTACACTGTCACCTCTTCTTCCTCTTCATGGTAATTCCTTTCCTAATTTCCTCTCTTCTCCTTTAGTAGCTATTCTTCCACACCTCCTAAGCAAAACTCCAGTCTCTCCAAAGTATTTTTGTCTCCAAGAAACACCCAACCCTCTCCAGCTTTCAGTCTGACTGCCTTTTCCTGCTACAGTGCTATAGCCCAGAAGTTGTATCTTACTTCAGCACCCACTCTGGATACCGTTCTTTTGTTTCAAAAAAAAAAAAAAAAAAAGGCTGGTGAAAGGCTCCAAGGACATCATACTGCAAGGTGGATCCGTCTTAGCCCCACAATGTCTAAGAACACTAGCAAAGCCATATGACTTACCCCACTGCACACTATGGAGAAGCCATAAAGTTTGATTAACAGTAATTGTCAACCAACGTGGTTCATTAATTCTGCCAGGATAACAAACCCACTGTACCAACTCTGTAGGTGGTTTCCTTCAGTAGAAAGAAGATTTCATAACAACATGGGCAAAGGCATCTCAGTCTTCAGCAATTTATTAGCCAGTGGTCACAGACTTCATTCAGTATTCTGCAGTCCTGGAATCAAAGCTGCTTTGACATATCCCACTGAAAAATGTTGGAACAGCATCTCTCTTCACAAGTTCTCAGTTATTATCTATGGTTATGTGGGGTTTATTTGAAAGAAGCATTATTAAAGGTCCAATAAATAAATAAAAAAAAGCACAGTACAAAAACACTTTACGAAGAAACCAGTTTACAAGTATGGCCATTGAGAGCATTACAAAAGGCTCTACTGTGCAGCTGCAGAAAGGAGCCAATGAAGTGCCATTGCCAGAGCTCACAAAGCAGCAGTTTAACTCTTCCCTTGGAAAGAGAAGCTGATCTGGAGTGCCAGAAACATCACTCTTGAATATTTGCATCAAAACATTTACCGTTTTCTCATTGATGCTGTAGAATTGCTCTTTCACTGTGCCATACTCAATGTGGCACTGAATGTTTGTAGCCCGGAAAGGATAGTTGTTAAAATTTGGTGAGTCAAAGACAAATGCCTTAGAGAAAAGGGATCACACAGCCAGTCTAAATCTGTCTGAAAGGGCTGGAGATCAAATTCAAATCCCCAGAACAGGAGGAAAAGAGTGACTGTGTTTGCTCAGTCTGAGAGTCTGAGTGTGCTGACAAATGTCATCATGCCTTGGCAGGACAGGCTGAGACACTGATCTCTCTGTCATGCCATCACTTCTTACAAAGTTACCTTCCTTATCGTAAATTTGGCTTTTTACTCCGGAGTGCAATGCATTAGCTTAAACTGTCTGAGAAGGTGCATACAAACTGGTATTAGCCAGATGAATCTGCAAACACGACAGACTGTGTAAGAAGGCAGCTGAGACATGGGCCTGTGTTCAGCGAGCAGGTACCAGCAACAGAAAGGCAGCCTGGACAGAAGGAGGAGACAAGCAGTAAGTTCTTCTTGCAAAATCATCATAGCGTGCGTAATGTTACAAGATAAAGATACAATCACCCTTGCAATCGCCAATGACAAAGTGTTAGACTACTTTCACAAGAGAATAAAATTCTGGGGAGTAACACCAGCTACCAAAATTGGCCCCTTCCAGAGCGTTCTCAGGAAAGATGAAGAAAATGTGGGAACAATGCATAGAAGTTTCTTTGGCCCTACACCTAAAGTAAAGAGAACTTTTATTTAGATTCTTTGGAAATCACACATCTACTTTCACTATCACTTGTCAATAAGAAATAATAATAAAAAAATAATCATCAAAGCTCTAAGAAACAGTAAGCTTACTTCTCTGGGAAGTCTTCTGTGGAAATGGTGTTGTCCTCTCTCACCCAGCGCTGAGGGTAGATGTGTGGGTCTAAAGCAATGGCACACGAGGTCTCATTTGATGCAGCAGAGTCTATGCCCAAGAACTCGGCTAAGGTGGAGAGCCATCATCGCTATTTCAGTGGAGAGAGGCTTAAAGGCACTGTGTCCCACCTCAGCACCCCCTAAAAAGCAGTTTAATAAGCAGTATTTATCTGAGGGTACTTTATTGGATGTAAGATTATTTTTTCTTATTCTTCATTTGGTTAACATAGTTGGAGAGCCTGGAATTGTCGATAGCTAACATATAGCAACAGAGCATTTGGTTCGTGGAAAGCAGGAAAGAATCAGTTCCAGTCTTGAAGACGTGGCTCTCAGACTAGGCCTCTCCTCGCAAAAATGCAGTCATTCAGGTTTTATTCTTGAAACTGAAACCATAAGCTTTCACTCCATTTGGAAAAACGCCCAATTCCTACTTCTGCACGCTGACATCCTGGCAGAACTCGGGTTGCTACCTCTTATTTGAAGGTGTCCCCATGAAGTAAAGCTAGAAACAGGAGAGCTGGTCCTTGAACACAAAAGCCTCCCAACAGTCATTTGTCCCCTTCAGCCTGAAGAGGGCTGGAGGAGAGTACAAAGGAAAGCATTCACCAGCGAAGAGCACAAAACACTTGCCAGTCTGCACCATTTAAACAAAAGAGACCAAACATAAAACAAGAGAAGCAAAGCTATGACTGGAAACCAAGAGATTCTCTTCGCAATCTCTCTAAAACACACAGTGATTTGGTCATAAAACGTTTCCATTTTCATTAGAAGTTAGTACTGTGACAGGATCTCACTGTGCATTGTACAATCTCTGTGTGTATCTAATGTCTGCTGTGGGATCCCACCAAGAACATGTGTCACAGGCCAGAGATTGTGCTGCCTGCGTCCTATGTAACAGGGAAGCAAAGGAAAAAGCAACGCGAGAAAGAAAAGGAGTCATTTATGTCCCCCAGTTTTCTTTCCCCTTAGTCTTAGCATATTGACAGAAATTAATTTCTATAGGAAGGGAATTGCACTGTTTGCAAAGCAATCCTCTAGGATTTATTGATCTTTAAGAAAAATCTCATTAAGCAGAATAAGGAAAATTTACAACAGTTATGGGAAAACAAAACAGTCTCTTGGGATCTTCACCAGGCTGAAACAGGATTAGCTTTGTAGTTTCTGTAATCTTCCTCACAGAAGAATGCTAATTCGGTCTCATTTGCTAGAACGAATAAAAAATTAAATATTTAGCATACCAGTAAATGAACCACCCAACAGCCAGCTATTTAAAATCTTCGAAGACAACTGGCAACTACTTGGTTAAAGACAACTATAAATTACTCCACTTCCCCCACCCTCTCATATTTTCACCAAAAAAAAAAAAAAAGAAAAAAGATTCCAGTATTAAAGATGTCATTTAACCTTGGGTAAAAAAAAAAACAAAAACAAAAACAAAAAAAAAAAAAACCACAAAACCAAGAACCTGAATATATAGAGATAAATATATACACAAGACCCCTCAAGATTTGTTTAACACAGCCTTCAGAATTGTTTGTATAAGCATTCAGCAAATTAAGTGACTGCATTTGTAACACCTTCAAATGCTAGAAAAAATAATGAAGCATGATTTTCTCTTTTTTTTAGGAAAGGGAAAAAGCAACTATTTTTTCCATTATATTAGCCTGTAGGTATAATAATTTAATACTTAGAGGATCAGTAGAATATTTTACAGATCACTTTACATTCTCCCTCATGACCCATCAAAATATGTGTCTGAAGAAGTTAATTTTTTGCCCTGCTGATGATTAATTCATGAGGCTTCAGCAATATGCAAAGTGAAAGACACAAATTGGCTTCTCCAGCAATACCTTCAAATACCTCTAATTATTCACAGGGGATATGGCAGAGTTAAAGGACCCACAAAGGTTCAGAGCAGTCACAATTCTTTCAACCCAGTAGGTCAAGGACTTCCTCTTCTAAAACAGTAAGTCAGCAACATTACTAATTCAGAACAGAGACAAATCTGATGGAAAGCCTTCACAATTATTAAACATGGAATTCTTTAAGGTGCTGAGCCAATAAGTTCCACATTCCTTTTTTAAATTAAACCTGAAGTTAATGAAGTCTGCCTGTCTTGTAAAAAAAAAAAAAAGAAAAAAAAAGAGCAGAAGGGGTTTTAGAATCTCAACTAGAAAACAAGACTGTTTGCAACGAATACTGAACACTTTATTAACATACACACTGCTTTAAAAAAATTAAAAAACAGGCAAGTATTAACTTTGCTGACTAGATAATAACTGTAATAATAATCACTACCATAGAGGCTTTCCCGAGGATACTTATCTAATGCCCTTATAATTTATAACTCTCCAGCCCAACCCTGTAAAGTGCCAAGGGCAATCAGCTGCAGCTTAGGAAAAATGTTCTGCCTGTCTCAGAATTTCCCAGATTTTCTAACAGCAACTCTCTGCTTTATTTCAGTAAATCTTGTCTAGACTAGATATTGGGAAAATGTAATATGTCAATAGGAGATTTCAAATCTTCTTAGCGATTTAAATGAAACTGTACGAAATGAGGACTAGTGGTATCTGCTACCATACTGCACTTCTTTGGTTTACTCTTTACCACTTCTTATTGAAGAAAAGTAAAATCTTCAAGATTTTACTACAAAGACCTCACACCTAAATTGGGTAATTTTCTTATCAAGATACGCTTGAACATATGCATAACAAAATTTAAAATGGCATAATGGCACGCTGTGTTTTACAAAGCAAGACTTTTTTCCTTTCTATCACAAATACCCACTATATACTAATGACTAACTGCTGTTAGTCATTCTGAAGTTATCTGTTATCCAGTTATTCTGAAAAAAAATTAAAAGCAGCTTTAAATTGTTTTCTACCCTGAATAAGGCCCGCCTTCGCTTTGTACAGAGACACAGAACAGGCTGATCCATTCCATTTTCCTTTCACTGTAACATTTACTCTGATGTTTTGACACCTTGTTTAAGATCACATCCAACTGTTTCACTGCTGTAGCTACAAACCTAGTTTCAAAGATGGATAATATATACAAATACTTGTTAATACCTTTTTGAAAGAAAGCAGCTCTGGACAATGTCGTTTCTAATTCAATATTTTCACTGTCATCAGTCCCTCTCCTGAACAGCATTCCCTCTTATGCCTTAGGTAGATAAAAATCATGCTTAAATGAATCTTCTGCTAACTATATTACAAATCTATAAAACTTGAGTGCCAGTAATCCTCCTTCCAGAGGAACCTTTTTTTTTTTTTAACCCTCCATATAAAAAGACCTGATTTAATACAAACAGCCAGAGAATAACTATCGTTCATATTATAGGAACGCCCAAAGACCTTTAGGAAAGGTATACTGAGGCCAGATGCAGTGCACCCCAGAGAAAAATGTTAAAGACATAGCCCAAGTCACTTAAAACCAGAAAGTAAATGGCAGGAAACAAAAGAGCCAAGAAATCTATGAGAAAGAAATCTCATTCACTAGCTGGGGAGCAATCAGAGGGCATCAGGAACACGAGGGAGCTTTCTCTGTGAAACCCCTGCCCTTAGAGTGCAGGCAAATCACATTCAAATGAGCCAATGTCCATATCAAGGTGGAATGCAACTACATCCCTTAAGTACCCCGCTGCCACAAAGTCATTCAGCCACATTTATGAGAAGCCCAAAGGACATCCAGGGACCATCAATTTTATCATGACAGACATTTCTTTACATTACCAAAAGACATGCCCTATATGTAGTCCCCTGTCAAAATGTGAGAAATCAGGTCAAGTTTCAACTCTTTGCTATGTTCAGCACATTCTCTAAATGATACTGCTTGAGCTTTCCTGAGCAATCTGGTTATCAGGCGCTGTATGCTGCACATTAAACAAATCTAATCTTATTTCATTATTCCATGCTGGTTCCACTACTTACATTTCTAACCAAAACATCAGTTTAAATGTTACTGATAAGACTAAGCAGACACGGTACTAATAACCTATCTGTCAATCATTTAAAATTACTCTCAGCAGAATTATAAGCATACCCTCTAAAAATCACAATTTGCATTCTGAACATTTGGAGTGCAGATACCTGCTGCCCTCAGTCCAATGATTTGAATGTACATTATCCCCCCTTCTTCCCTGAATAATTATCAAGTAGTGTAAAGAGCATCAGGAATAGCATTTACTTTTCAGCAGGCTATCCAAACATAATCAGCCAGTTATCAGTTTAATGACAACCACAATGAACAGCACCTTCAGTCAATACAAATGTGCTCCTACCTACTCCAGCTGCTTTCAGCGTACTGTCTTCTTTCAAAATCAGTTTGTCATCATCTTCCAAACTCACTATAAGTTCACCAGTCTACAAATCAGAGAGAACCAGAATACACAGATAAGAGTAAGAATTTACTGTCTCTGCCCCGGTGGTTTGACAGCACAGAGATCTGCCCACATTAAAACACGTAAAAGGGGGAGAATACAGCTAGTAATCATACCTTAGATTTGTGTGCTTGATGAATAATCTTCATTGTATCTGAAAGAAAACATAACAGTCTTCCTTAAGTAAGGCTTAACAGGCAGGTAACACTGAAAGCTGTACTTGGAGAAGGAGAGACAAACACAGGGGTAGGGTAAGATCCAAAATCTTTTATTATTAACAATTTTGTGTATTCAGTCTAAAAAAGGAGAAAACATCTTAATTTCCCAGCCCTGCAGCCACAGTTTTAAACCAGTCAATCCAACATTAAGGTACCATATCCTACTGGACTTCTATCTGCTGGCTGAATTACAATAATTGACTAACAACTATCCCAATTGCCAGTCAAAACACATCAATTTAAATGCCAGTTAGGGTGTTTTGACCTAACAGGTTTTACACATGCAATTGGGGCAGGGAAAACAGCATTTATGCACTGTCAACTACTACAATTAAATTGATAGGCAACAAACTAAGACACAGTAACCTAAACAGTGCAGATCATTCCTTGACATTTTCTTCCTGGTGAAGAATGCAGCCATGTAGACATTTTATTAACTCTGTCCATTTTCCATTAACATGTACAGACTCTTCTTTTTTTAATCCTATAGCCTTCTCAGTAACATTTATCTGTGATATGTTTCTACAGTGTAGCACTTTAAGAAATTACACTATACCAAAAAAAGGAAATATCACTTTCCCCTAGCAACGTGGGCAGGGCTTTTTTAACAGAAGGGAAAAGCAGAGAAAAATACTGTGGTCACTAATGTAACCAGATGAGTGCAAAGATCCAGAGTGAATGAAGTTGGAAGATGCCCACACTGCACTAAAAAAAACAAAAACAAAAACAAAAAATTCAAATTCTGAAGTCTCTGTGTTTGAACAAATTCACAATAACACATCAATCCCTTCCCAGCAAAGAAGCAAAAACCAGTTGTTTGGCTGCTCATTTTCTGTTCTAGTTTGGTTTTGTGCATTACCTGAACACTACATGTTGAAACAGTCTGGTAAATAAGGATGCAAGAAAGTTAATTTTAGGCTAAATATAGCCTAAATACAGGCTTCAAACTACCAAGAGCAAGTAATCTGATGTTCAGAATGACAGAGATCACATTCCCATTCAGAAGTTTGCTTCCTTACCACTCTGGCCCATTTTGAACATTTTATTTAAAATATTACACAAGGTCAAAACTTCTCTATATTCCCACTAGAGAGGCCACTGAGGAGACAGCCTTAACATGCTGTAATCAGTGCAGTATTAGAAGCAAGACACATACTAAATTGCAATTACCAGGATCCATCTTGCATCGAAGCACTGCAAAAAGACTAAGCAATTACAGCAAAAATATACTGCAATCATGAAACCTTTTTACCACAGCAAATACAATACAGCTTCTGCCTGTTAGTTTTAAACTTCTCCATCTACTTTGTCACGTTCCGTTTTCTCTAGTCTTTGCTCATTCTCTGAGCAATTTTACTTCTTCATAACTCCACCACTGGCATCCAGCAGTTCACCGTGTCTTCATCTGAGCTATTAAATGGCTTCTCTAGCTCTGTTACAGAGATGAAACTGCAGTCTCTTCTCATCCCAGCTAAAGCCTTGTGTCCTCTCAACAGCCTTTGCTAAATCATCCCCATTTAGTCCCACTCAATCACGTTCCCAGATTTTTATCCTTCCTTTTCTAGTAATACAACTTCTGTGACGATAAGAAATCACTTCCTAAATCTGATTCTGTGAAATATCTACCATATTGCTCCACATTAACAGGAAAAAAAAAAAAAAAAAAAATTGGAGAAGCAGTTTATAAGACAAGTTGGCACCCAGGCTGCCATCCTCAGTGAAAAGATGGCAATGACAGGGTAGGAAGATGAGAAGATTGACTGAGAAGATTTCTAGACCCAGGAAAAGAATGATGTGGAAAAAGAAATTCAGAGAAAATGAAAGTCATAAGCTCTGAGACGCGAGTGAGAGCATCAAGACAAGAGGAGAAATGTGATGGCATTATATATGATGTCAAGAGAACAAAGTGGTGCTGAATTCTAGAGAGAAGGAAGCCGCCACAGGCAAGGTGAGAGACAGCCGGGTCCAACTGAGATTTCTGGCACTGCCAAACAAAGCAGAAGATAAAATCTGACTCTTCCTAGCACTATTCACACAGAAGTATTGCTGCCCTTTCATCACCAAAATACAAGACAGACAGTAGAGCACACAAGAGATGCCAAAAACGCGAACCTGGATGATTCACAGCCTGAGAGGAAGGTGAGGAACTTAGCTTTGATTTTTCTGTGTGAAAATTTCCACGCAGCCAGCACCATCCCAGTAAAAGTAGGCCCCCACTAACTGGTGTAACAGGTTTTAAAGTTCTGCAGTGTTTTCACCCACATTATGCTCAGTCCTACATGGCACAATCAGGTGCTCAGCCACAACATATGCCTTAGGAAAAACTAAACTGTTGCTCTAAGTGATGAAATAACTAGCAGCAGGGATAGGCAACCCCAGGAATACAAGTGATAGCAGCCGTTCTAGATAAGATCCCCTCCTCTAGTCAAAGCCAGAGATATTAGTGGGAAGAAGGGCACCTCCAAATTCAAACTGACAGTTACTTAGATTTTAAAACCTTAAATGATATATTAAAAAATAATAACAACGTTCAAGTCCTTGCCACTTGGGTATCATAAATCTTAATCCCTAACTCTTTTTCTGCTTTCCTTTTGCACTACCTGTTTTAACATCAGCAAGAACACAAAATGAATTCCTTGGGTTTGGTGTGGGGTTTTTTTAATGGGCAAATAGACTGTTACCATTCACATGTATGAAATGGGTTCCTCATTCAATTCTTTGAATCACTGAGGTGGAAGGAGTTTGTCAACTCCAAGAACATGGGAGGCAGAGGATCACTTCCAGCAAAACACCAAGGGAACTTTCAGAACTGCCAAGTTTAGGAAAAGATACATTATTGAGTATCCAAGAAATTAAGTAATTTAGTCTATTTTGAAAGTGTATTTTGCCCCAAACAGATGAATTGCACATGTTCATGCCAATCTTCACAAAAAGAAAATAAACACATAGCTTTACATTAGAGGATAAAGTCAGCCTAAATGTCACAACAGGCTATTTCATTCCATCAGCTTGTATTTAAGAGCTTTCGTATCTACTTTGAGCAAAGCCCCGCTGCTTCTCTTACATCATGTAAACTATTTAAGTATGTGTCTTAAGCACTTACTGTTTACTGCCTTCAGCCCCTACTTTATCATCCTTGCTGATTTCACAATTAAATAGATATTGAAATACATAAGCACATAGAAAACTACAATTTCAAAGCATTTGAGATCACAAGCTGCTTAAAACAGTTAAAAGGCATTTATAAACACAATTAAAAATTAATACCAAAAAACATCAGTACCAATTAGCAAGTAATGTATAACATTCAGTCTCATTCAAAGATTAATACAGAACTTCAAAATAATGGGCAAGTTCTGTAGGTGTGATTCCAGTGGCACAACCCCACCTACAAGAGGTAGAGAGAGTTGCAAAAGCAGGCGGGCACTGCCACCAACATGAGTAACAACAGTAGTTGTCTTCTAAATTGTATAGAAATTGGTATAAAATACTACTATGTCTGATTTTACAGGAATTAAAACAAGAAAAAAAGCCCACATACCATACTTGTAATTTTTGAAAGGAGGTGGAAGTCCTGTTCTTGAAGGCACATCTATTAAAATAAAAGCATCAAGTTAAAACAAAGCATTTTATTTTCCATTATTTTATGCATGCATCCTGGACACCCTGTACATCAAAATATATCCATAGGAGACTTGTTTGAGCATCAAATACTATACTAGAACCTTTAGCTCAGGTGCTATAGTTGCTCCATATCTGATTAACTTCACTTGAGCATGAAATCCCTCTGAACAAAATGACCCATGAGGACATCGAGTCAATGCAATTAGGATATGATCACAGGAGTCTGATCCTTCAGAAATCTGCCAGGAACATCCTGTTAATGGTTTGCACACCATGTCTCTTTACCTTATTCAAACAGCTGACAACTGGCCATTGGTAACTGAATTGTTCAGTAAACACAGCCATGCAAATCAGCCACAAAAAAGGAAGCTGAACTGTAAAAAATTAACTCTTTAGACCTATGCAGGACACAGCCCCTAAGCAACTGCAAGAACACCAACACCTTCCCTGGTGCCACTGTTCCCAGTGACACCCAGGGATTTAACCAGGGCCTTGGAAGGCCCAGCCACCTGTGGGGTGCTCAGCACCAAGGCAGCTGAAAACATCATTTCATCAGTAGTTTAACAATTCATCTCAAACTCTTCCTTCAAAACAGATTACAGTAAAGGAAGGAACACAGCTTTTGGACCAGGAACAGCACTATCCATCCATCTGTGGAATAAAGTTGAAAAAAGTCTTGTTCAAGACACTAACTTTGTCTCAAATAACAGTGAATTTTAACACTGCAAGGATCAAAAGCAAGTTTCTTAGCACTGTTTTTTATTTTATTCTTCACAATAGCAGCTGTACCATATGTTCTGAAAGTGCTTGTAGTTTGCTAAAAGCATCCTAAGATCTTGCCATGCCCACCACTGTCTAGAAATATGAAAGTTGCTGAAAACATAATACAGCTGTGAGGCCCAGGGCAATGTCCTAGGAGTTGCTCAAATGTTATCAGTTATAACAGTTCAAGACTTGTTTAAGCTTACTTCACGCAAAAAATTCACATGATATTATTCTGCACCCTTTGAATGCCTCCATTTAGGTGTGTAGAAATACCCCCGCAAGATTCAGGTAACACCCTAAACTAGTAAGTCACTGCGTGGGCTGGTCGACATTAATTAACTTTTAGATATGCTCAACAAGGCTTCTAAAACATAAAGCCCATAGATGAGTAAATCTGCACCACAAAGCTCAAGATGGAGACAGAAACTCAGAAGTAAACATGCACAGCAAGACCTCACAGTGTCAAAAACAATTTTTCAAGATCTTCTCCTCTCACAAATAGCAAACAGACTTGTGTCCCCACATTCCACATATTGGTGTAGTTCCTAAGGATCAAAGGGTGTCTAAATTCTATTAATTTACTCCTGATAATTTATGAATAGCTGCCTGACAGCACCACTCAAGGAGCCTGAGGCACTGAGCCAAATGCAGCAATTCCCTCCTCTCTTTTTGACTAAAGATGGGGATCTGGGCCGGGGGGGGGCAGTCCACAAATTTAGGCATGGCACACTGACCACAGGAGCTCTTATTAACTCCAGACCCCTCATCCAAGCGAGGAGAGTTGCACAGGGGACGTAAACACAAATTTGGCATCCCTACCAAAGCCACAGAATTCCCATTCATTTGCTCCCCTCGTCTTCCTTGTGCAGAGACAGCAACGCATGGGACTGACACGAATAAGACAATGGCCTCTTACCCTTCTGCACAAAATTCATGAACTGCTTTACTGTCTGATCCAAGTTAACTCCATGATACACCACGGGTCTAAAGTTCCGGTGTTCAAAAGAGCGAACAAGGCGGACTGTGATGGTTGAGCTTTCTGCTGACATGAGAATTAATTCTGAATAACCTGGAAAACATTAAGGAGACGAATTATTGCTTTCCTGTGTACGAGCACAGCTAGAAAACAAGGTTCAGGTGGGCTTCACACAAAGATTAAAACATGGCGATAAATTCAATAGCATTACATTCTTCAGGACTTCACTTTTAGTATTTCACAGGCTAACCTAGGATATTATTGATACTGCACACCAAATAGTCCAGTATTTGTATCTGTGTTGTGTAATACAGCACCAGACTCCCTATTAGACACACAAAAGCATTATGGATAAATGCAAGTATGTCCTTTGGGTTTTAAGTGACTGAAGACTTTTCCTGCTGGGCGAATAACCCTGTGGTCTAAAAGAATTTACTAACATGAACAAAACTAAAGCCTTTTTAATATACTTATGTTGTAGAGAGCATAATACCTTGAAAAATGCCTAAGCTCTTACACAACGCTCATTTTCACCTTCCTACAGAAAGGGGGAAAACCTCCTGCACGTACACATGCAAATAATTCTCCTGGTATACAAAATTAAGGAGTTTAATTTAATTCATAAAAGCAAGTCTCTAGAATGTTTTGACAGAGACTTATGCTATTTTAACAGAGAGCAGAACCTACAATGGAATCATCTCAACCCAAGCCCCTCTTTAAACAAGCCCACACATTGTTCCACTGGGTACTTTCTCTCCACAGGAAAGTGAGCTATTTTGTTCCCTACCTCGGCAGTCTTCTCTATTTTTGGTGCTAGGTATTCCTCAACAGGCTTTCTGGTCACACGCTAAATTGCGGTGGCTGCTGCAGCAGTGATCAGAGATTGCAGCCCAAGTGCTGCAACATCAGCCAGGGGCACAGCACAACTCCTGCATCTCCTTAGCAGCTATTTCAGTCATCGCTGCCAGTCCTGCAAGGGATTCTCTTACCTAGTCATCCCTTTATGTTATTTTTTGTGTCTGTCTTTCCTTTTTTTTTGCCTTTTTTGTTGCAGGGGGAGATTATTTAAGCACCCCACCATCATGCAGGTACCTCCCAGTCTTTGCTGTATTTGTCCTATCTGTGACCTGGCAAAGTAAACCAGCAATATTTTCTTCACGTATTTTCTGCAGAATGAGGATAAAGACTTTCCACATCACACAGCTTGCTTTTACATCCCCTTGGTCAATAATTCCCATCCCACTTTCATCGTAAACAAGCTGTGTGATACACAAAGATGCCAATCAAGAAAAGCCTACTTTGCACCTGAAAATAACTAGATTTATATTAACCATCAAAGATGGATGTACTCTTGATGCTGTTCCACATGGGCTCAAGACCTGGAGGGTGCAGTACGGGGTAAAGAAAAGGCGACAGCGTTTTCACTTTCTCCTGAGCAGCATAAAAGGGCACGGTAGGCATATAGATTTGGGAAAACAATTAAAAATTGCGACTTTCACGTTTACTGCACAGACCCAACAGACCGGTCCCATCTAAGGCTTGGGCCTGGCACTACCCAGATGCCTCCTCAGGGACAAGATGGCCGGTTCTCCTCAGGGAGCTGCCCACCCAGTATCTCCTTCCCAGGGGGAACCTCCCCTGGGCCTGTCTCGGCTCTTACCCGCCGGCAGCGGCACCAGGGCGTATGGCGGAGGGCCGCCCGGCCCAGCAGGTCTCCCCGAGACCGAGCGCCCTCCCCTCAGCCCTCATACCACCCGCTCCCGCCCGAAAGGGGCAGTTAACGGCACGCGACCTTACTCCCCACTCTCCCGCCGCCACTTCCGGGTCTCTCGCCACGCCTCACACAGCGCCACCAATCACGTCCGACTGGTACCACCTGCTGCGCCGAGAGATTGGCTGCGAGGCACCCTGTCCCCGCCCTCCGAGGCCCTCTCGCTGGCTAATGTCCAGGCTCATCCCTCACGTTAGCGGGCGTCGTGCCACCTCACCCCTCCCCCAAGAGCCCGCCCATCCCATGCCGCCCTCGCACTGGCCCTTTGCCTGGCTTCTCCCCGCCCCCAGCAGGTGCCGATTGGCAGCGCGTCGCCAATGGTGCTGTGATTGGCCAGCCGGCGCTGTGGCGAGGGGGTGAAGCGGCGGAGCGGCGGGGGCGGTGCGGCAGACGTTGGGGGGGTCGGGGACTGAGCTGGGATCGTCGCCATGACTGAGGTACGGGATGAGCTGGGGGGCGGCTGTAGGGAACCGGTGGGCAGTGGACGGTGGGTATGCCTCTCTCCATCCCGTTCGGTGGTGGTGTTGGCCTTTGGCTGCTCACGAACACCTCTCTCTGGGGCCTTCCCCCCCCCCTCTAGGCCGCGTTTCAGAAGGCTGCTGAGGAGGTGAAGCAGCTCAAGTCCCAGCCCACCGACCAGGAGATGCTGGACATCTACAGCCACTACAAACAGGCCACGGTGGGCGACGTGAACACGGGTAAGTACGGGCTTGGGCCTTGCCCTTGGGTGGGGGTCGGGGGGCTGCGCGGTTGCGGCCTGAGGCTGAGCTGGAGGCACTTGAGGATGGCAAAGCCTCTCCCCTATTGCACGCTTCGTGCAATCCCAGCAAAAATGACTCAATACCCACTTGGCATGGATTACGGGCATACACTGACCCGATAAGGGTTTGTGCAACTTCTGGTTTTTAGATTAACTCAGCTGTAGTTGTTTAAGCCGTATAGTAACGACTTGAGAATCCTTTGTGTTAGCTTTGTGCAAATATTGGGTTTGGGATTTTTGGAGACCTTTATCGGTAAGTAGGTGCCTGGGTCAAGGGATGCTGCTCTAATGCAAACACTTCTCAGTTAAACAGACTTTAACAGCAAGGCAAACTGTACAAGTGTGGAATTGCAATACTTGGAGGGGGCAGTTTGTTTAAACTGGATTGGCTACTAAAAATAGTATTGGAAAGCCAAAATAGAAGATCAGGAAAAGAACGTTTGTAGGTGCTGCAATTATCTTGGAAGGACTGTAGCAGAAATATATCTGTGGGTACGCTATGCAAACTCTCTCCTGTTACTTCTTTTGCTATGCTTCTGTCGCTGGCAGCTCAGCTTAGCAATAAGAATGGTGCCTGTCTCTACTGACCTTGTGCAATGCTTGAGTAAAGTAACTAGAATTAGAAAGGAAAAAGGTCATTTGTTTGGAACTCTGGCCGCCTGACCCAGTTGCTGGTGAAGTTGATTGGGTGCTCATTGAATTGAACGCTGGTAGTGAAGTGTATGGGAAGTTGTAAGTATGGGCACTTGCCCTTTCCTTTTCCCAAGATGGACAGGGTTGAGAGAGAAATGGACTGACTTTGGTTTTAAGATATGATCCTTTTGGAGTGGTTGGACCTTAGCATTACTAATGTTTGCCAAGGTGAAATGGTGCTATAGAGCTGTTAATAAACCAACATTTCTGTAAGTCGCTGCGTTCTTGGGAAGCAGGAGCTGGCTAGAAAAGCAGTAAGAGTGAGCTAGTACGTTGTTTTTTTTTGTTGGAGAGAAGTGGAGCTGCCAGCTAGCTCTGCAGGTCACATTGCCATATGAGCAGCATAAGGGTCTTTTTGTGGCTACTGTACAGGCTACTGTCCAATTCCATTTGTTAATCCTAATTTTTCTCAGTAAGGAGACAGAGAAGAAGTGAAAACACAGAGGAGACTTTATTAAGAATAATCATATATACATCTATATCTCATCCGTTTCTTCTCTGTTTAGCTACAGTGGTGTGTCCTGAAGTGAGCTAGAATTCAGTGCTTGTACCCCTAGGTGGCAGAATGAATGAAGAGCTGTATGTTAGAAACATACCATTAACATGATGATAGGGAGTTCTAAGCTGTATTCTAACTAGCTTTGGGTTTCATGTCTCTGCTTGTAATGAACCTTAGGACGTTTCTGCTTTACTTTAGAGCTGATGATTCTTTATTCTTTAATCAGATAGCTGTCATGCAACAGCAGTCTCTTCAGAAAAGTACAATAAAAGCAAATCACACTATCTGGTGCTCTTCTGCTCAAATGCTCCTGTCTTAAGGGAACTTGACAGAGACTATCTCAGTGGCCACTGATAGCATTCCAGCATGCTCCCTTCAGCATCAGAGGTGATCTCCTGACTACAGGTTAGTAATAGCTGCAGAGGTGAACCACTGGGTTTTACCGTAGTTAAAAGCTGAGTAGCCTTCAGGAAAGGAGTAGGTATTACCAACACCGGGACCGCACCAGCTAATTCTGCTGCTTATCCTGTCTCTCCCAGAGCGCCCCGGTATGTTGGACTTCAAAGGCAAAGCAAAGTGGGATGCCTGGTATGCATTGAAAGGTAAGTGTCTACTTAAAAATGAGTCAATAAAACCACAGGCAAACTAGTTAGAAAAGCATATGTGGTTCAGCAAGAAATTAAATAGTATTGCCTTTTAAGACGAGAGTTCTAGATGTTCATAATGCTGTCATAATAAATTCTTACTCTTGATTACCTCTGCCAGGCAGGAGTAATCCTGAAAAATAGAGCCTGTGTGAAAGGAAATCACAGTGCAAAATCCCCAGCTGGCCCAAGCTGTTACACAAAGGAGAACTGTAGCAGCAGCAGCAGAAACCTATACTGTTTCCAGGTTCTAGGCTGGTACCCCAGAGGCTGAGCTCTCCCTGCAGTTGTGGTGTTTCTTCTAAAGCTTTCCTAACTGGAAGATGCAGCTGGACTCACCACTCTAAATAAGGAGCGAAACAAGTGGTCTAATCTATAAAAATGGGATTTTTCTGGTGTTTTAAGGAGCCGGCACTGCATGCCAATGTACCCAAAGTTGACAGAAGTCCTTTCCTGTAGTAAGCGTGAATGGGGTTAATAGAACTATATCCTGTTTAGTTGCTGTCTAGACAAATACAACTTTTCTTTGAAATGCTGGAATCTTTTGTGACTGCTGAACACATTTGCTTAAAACTTTAATGCTGGTTCTCAGCTGAGCAACCTTCTTGGTTACTTTGCTCTCTGTAGCACACCGTTCCGTGCTACAGCAAGGAATTGTGACTTGTGTGTAAAAGGTATCTGACTGCTTCCTGTGCTCTCTACTTCAGGAATGTCCAAAGAAGACGCAATGAAAGCTTACATAGCAAAAGTGGAAGAACTAAAGGCCAAATACGGCATTTGAGGACTGGATATAGCAGCCACTTGCACATGCCTTACTTCTAATACTGTGGAAAAATGGTTTCTTATAAAAAATGTTAAGTACCTGGTATATTACAGTTGTCTCTCATGCCTGTAGTTCAGGGGAAGCTGTGTACCCGCCTAATGTACTGACACATCATAAATTCCTTCTGGGAACAAAATCTGGAACTCATTAAAGTGCATTTGGTACTTTAGCTGTTGTGGTGGTCCATCCCTTAGCAGTTAATTCTGAGTTTATCCCTTAATTGTCCTGTGGCGGCTGCCAAACGCTTCTGTGTGCGGTGCAAACCAAGCTCCCCAGCCCTTCTGCCACTAGAGGGGGCTCAGTAATCTTGTTTGGTGTCCAAACCGCACCGGTGGTGTCTGATGGTGCTTTGCCTCGTTTCTCACATAGATAAGTGGCAACCCACAAGAGCTGGGGCACCACAAAGGGTGTCTAAATTATTAAGAGCTTGATACTTGTTGCCTGGAGCTTTCTGCTCAACAATTGTCAGAGCATCTTTTGTAAAATGCTTCTTAGAGACGTTACTCGCAACACAACAAATGTTAGGGTCCTGTAGAGAAGGCAAGTACTCGGCAACTGAACACAAAACCTTCCCTGTGAAAGAAAAGGTTCTGCAGAGAGTGGTGGTGGTCGTGCCCTTGATACTATATGGCTGTAAATACAGAGCACTGTTGTTGCCAGGAACTGAGGGGGTGACTCAAGTCTACATTGGCTTAATGCTTACAAGGCTGTTCAAACAGCAAGACCTACAGTGATCATCATCATTTTTTATAGAAAACCCACAGTTGTGACCATCTCCAATAGGTATTTACTGATTTTGGTCTGCCAATGCCAGAAAGGGAGACTTTGATTTTTAAAATATGGTGCTGAGTTATTCCAGTATAGGCTATGTGGGAATAAAGTCACAACCTCATACAGGAATAAGGCATTCCTATTCCTGCTGTGCTGGTTTGACATCTGAACAGGTGAGGGCTTCCAATAAAATCAGACTGCCTTCAGGTAAGCAACCAATTTACAGAAATCCATAGGGCTGAAACCTATCATTTTTTATCTGTCCAGGTGAGTACAACTGTACTGAGTTACACAGGCTTTGCGCTGCTCCTTGCCTAATGTGTCCTTTCTTATGCCTCCTAAGAGATAGAGATGACTTGACTTTGCTTGCTTTCAAAAATTATAACTTCTGCCTGTGCTAGTTTTAATGGGGAATGCTCTTAGAGCTACTTGTTCACCATTTTAAATGTGTTAGGATGAAGAAGGGTTTGGTCCTTGTTCTCATAAGGAAAAAGGTTGCTTATTCTTGTCCTTCCTTCTTCTGGGTAAGTAATGTAGGCACTTGGGTTGTTTTGGTTTTTTTACCTCCTCTTGTATCCTCTGTTGATTATTTGCACCGTGTGGAAGAGGGGTAAGAGCAGATGTTCAGTACAAGAGATGGTTTGAGCTCTTTGCCAGCCCTAAATTCCACATCCACCTCTGTCTTCACAGCTGCTTTTTGTGAAGCTGGTTGTCCCTGGAGGACTCTGCCGGCCTGTGGCAGGATGTAACTCACACCGGCAAACGCTTCCACTTTTGTGCTCTTGTTTGCTGGCAGCCCATGTGCTGCGAGTGCCCTGCTTTGCCAGCGTGCTTTCTGTCAAAACAGGTGTTTTCAGAATTTTTGACAGCTAAAGCAGTGGAATTGGATTCTGTCTAAAGAGTGGGCTGGGAGTAGCAAGTGCTGTATCCTGGTCCTCATTGGGCTTTACTTCCGTGGTGAGACTGAGCTGATGGTCACAATCTTGCTCTCCTTCCTGTTGCCACTCTGGCATGAGGAAAACATTGCTGTGGTCACAGTGAGGGACTAGTCTTGGCCAGACTTCTATACGTTGCCTTGTACTTAAAACTAATGCTGCTTGCCACTCTATACGGGTGATGGAGAACTCTACCTCGAACTTCTTTATCTGGATACTTCGTTTTTATTGTAGTAATGCTTTCTTCCTGCTGGCAGCTTCACCTTCCTCAGTGGTCTATCTATTTGGAGTAAGCTGAAATATGCAAGTTGTGGAAGTAAGAGCTGTGCGGTAAGAGACTGTACAAAAGGCAGGAAGGCAGGGACATGATGCTGATGTCTGTGCACGGTGTTGGTGACAAAGCAGCACCTCAAAGGTTGGCTGCACAGCCATTAACTGTGGGTACCACCGCTGCCGGGGAGTGGTGAAAAGGACTGAACTGAGCTGGAGGGGCTGGTTGTGTAGCAGAAGGGTGAATGTCTGTAAACGAGTGGGATGTGGGGCTGTCTGAAAATGTTACTGACCAAATAGTGCTTGCTGGTGTGGAGTATGATGAAGCTTCTGGGCTGGAAGGAGGTTGTAGGGAGGTGGGTGTTTGCCTCTTCTCCCGTGTGAATAATGGTGGGACCAGAGGACAAGGTCTGAAGTTGCAGCAGGGAAGGTTTAGATTAGACATTAGGAAGAATTACTTTACTGAGAGAGTGTTCAGGCACTGGAAGAGTCTGCCTAGGGAGGTGGTGGAGTCCCCATCCCTGGAGGTATTTAAGAAATGTGTAGACATGGTACTTCAGGGCGTGCTCTAGTGTATGGGAGTGTTGGTTTGTGTCTGTTTGTAGGGGTGTTTTTTGTGGTTTGGTGGTGTGGTTTTTTTTGTGGTTGGACTTGATGATCTCAAAGGTCCCTTCCAACCGTGAAGATTCTGTGTGATTCTGTAAATAACACAGTTACTGATGTATGGTGTGGAGTATGAGAGTACAGAGTATGGCTGGTGTGGAGTCTGAGGCTCCTGGGCTGCATACATAAGCAGTCGTGACACTTGGGCAATGGTGGTTTACCGACATCTAAACAGATGTTTATTTTTTTTAAGTAGAGGTAATTGCTTTTATTAAACTCATAAAGTGGTAGAAGTAGAGAACCTTAAGGTATATCCCCTTGCAATTCGAAACGGAAGCCACAAGCCTCAAACCAAACCTGTAACTTCAGAACCACTGCTCCGTCTGCAATGAGGTGCTCCTTGATGCAGGAACGGCTGCTTTTGATGGCTGGGCAGCGCTGCCAAACAGGGGATTGTTCTGACACAATCTTCGGGGAGTTGCTGCTCTTTCCTCCGTCTTGGATCAAAGAAAGGCCAGGCGACATCCTGATCCTTGCAGGGCTGGCGGGGGTGAGGGGGGGGACAGGCGTGCACTGGAAGGAGCCCAGCAGGCGGTGGGGTCAGGGGCCAGCTGGCACGCAGGCACTCGGGTCTGGCTTGCTGAGTTTGCAGGGCGTGCAGGACAGAATCCGGACTTTGGATATGGCGGTCATAAATGTTAACTTGCGTCCGCGATAAGGCAGAGCGTTCCCTCTATCACGCTTCTGCTATTAGTTCTTGCACAGGGCTGATTGGTACCCACTGCAATTAGAGATAAGCCCTAAAGGGGATGGTGTTTTCCTTGGGGTTTATTCTTGTGGGTTTTGCTTGCTCTTAACAAACGTATGTGGACGTGCAACACCCTTAGCATGGATTTAACAAATCAGTATGGGTGTGCTGTTCAAGGCCCTTAACAGATTATCTTTTTTTTAACCCTACAAAGTTAAGGTTTTGATTTGACAAAAAAAGCATTGACTGCAGCGTGCAACTGTCTCTGTCAAAATTCCTCAGTCTTCCTCTGGAGTGACCTTGTTTCACAATGCAAGCATTTTAACTTTTGAACTTATTTCACCCTGATGAGACTACTAAAATAATTGACAATTCTATTTACTGTTGTTTAAAGTATTTGCTCTGCACCCTAAGTGTTCAGAGCAAACAATATTGAGCAATGCTGCTTTGAGGTGATTTGGCATCTGAGCCCTCTTGTGGGATTGATTATAAATTAGGGGACACAAAAAAAAAAAATAAAATGCATTTTGGCTTGGATAGCCAAGCCAATACCACATACCACAGCTGTCACCCAGAAAGAGTTATGCAGCTTTCCAAGTTGTGAAAGCTGCTTAGAGGTAAGACAAGCTGACACTACGTAGACGTAACACATTTGAGGGAGAGTCACAGTATTAAACTTGGAAAAGTAAAAGCTGATAGAATAGAAGAAGAGAGAGAATCTGATATTTCTCTCCCCCACCACAAGTATGTGAGGTATTTTCAGACTCGGATAACTGATCTATAAATTAGCCAATCTTCAGCTGCTTATTCGAAGTGCAAGTAACGTGGATCCATTCCAGGCATGAGTCTGTCCTCATCGTTTATACAATGGGCTTGTATTTTCTCTAGAACCAGTGTATCTGTGCAGGTTATTCTAGGATAGAGCATTCGTGTGGAGCTGGGCTGTAGTAGTCTTTTAAATTGCTTTCCCATTTCCACCTGCAGCTGCTGGATTTTTGGTTACTCCCATTACACATACATCTATTTTACCAGGTCTGATGCTCTTAGTGCTTGTTAGGGCTGATTCATCTTTACAACCATCCCACTGTTCAGTGTAGCTTTAGAGCAACCCTTTGCTGTCTTAAGAATACCTGAAGATGTACAGAGCTGTTCTCAAAATCATTCAATATGTCTTGCTGTTAATGTTTGAAAGCCTTCCTGTGCTTTAGACTGTGCAGAGTAATGGAGAAGTCATTCAAAAATACAGTGCCATTAACAAGCGTGGGCCTGGGGAGGAACAGATGGTCAAAATTCCTGGAGTTTGGTAAACTCATGAAAGAGGTGATATGAAAAACTGCCTGAAAGTGGAATCAGTGACTCGACAAATCCCTTCCAATCCTTATGGCAGCAAGGATTACTTTAGCTCTAAGTGCTGCCGCTGCAACAGGGAGCTCTGTATTCTTAAGTAAAAGAGCCCGAAGCCCTGGCATGCTCAGGTATTACATGATCTCTTTGCCCAGTCAGTTCTAAGTCAGGAGCTTGTTCTGTTTGCAAGCCCAAATTGCCTCAGACAGGTAAAGAAAGAAAATGATATTACTTGGAGACACCTTATTTGTCTCACCAATGTGTGCGAGACACTGACTTGTACCGTGTTCCCCAGAAGGCAGAGACAATGGAATGCCATCTCCTCCGGACAAACACTGCTCGCTTGAGTAAGTTCTAAATCGAAAAGGGGTGCTCACCAGTTTAATGTACTCTGTATTTTGAAATCTGGGTATTTAGCTGCATTAATCTGAGTTTGTACTGAGAGAACATATATAACAGCTGAGAAACTGAGTAATATGATTTCCCCCAGCTTACATAGTATTGAAATACAGACTAACTTTTTCCTGGCTGTGCTAAAAGGGCTCAAGTTTTATTTTTTGTCTCAAATGTATATCTCAAAAGATTCAGTTTGTCACAATGAGCAGATGGAAGTAGTTTGAGGTATGTCCTGAGCCAGCGATCCCTGAATCCAAAGCAGAGGGAGTGAGTACCCCGTGTTGGGTCTCTGCAGTGTGATGCTGAGGTAGGTCTAGAAATGAATCAGTTCTTTCCAGGATACAAAATGTATTCCTTTCAGCTTGTCCTTCTGCTGAAAGTCTCAGAGTTAGTTGGGGTGGGGAGTAGAGTCACTGTATGAACCGGTGTGTTATCACGGTGTTTCTAACCCAGCTGTGAGTGCCTTAACGGGTGTCGTTTGGATTGGGTGAGCATGAGGATGCCAGGCTCAGCGGTGGGTGTTACTGTCCCCCAGCCCAGGTCTCTCGCACATGTCCAGCAGTGAGTGGGAGATCCTGGGGCTGCAGGGATGGGAAGCCCCTGGGCTGGGTGAGCAGTCTGCCTTCCAGCAGCACAAGAGATGTCTCCAGGCAGGAGGCAAAGTCCAACAACCATCTGGCCCAGGAGCTGTCTCCTCTTTATGTGCTTCACTGCATCTCTTCTGCTTGCTGGGACAAGGCTGCCTGCTTGGCTGCAGTGATGGGAGGAAAATCATAAAATCATAGAATGGTTAGAGTTGGAAGGGACCTTAAAGATCATTGAGTTCCAATCCCCCTGCCATGGGCAGGGACACC
>JAOTQQ010000079.1:10317326-10391097 GCA_026546715.1 Gallinago undulata
GTACTCTGCGTAGCTTTTCATTAAATTTCGGCCTCTCTCGGAGGGTTTCGGTGAGGAGGGGGTGCGTGCTGCCCTCGGGGGGCTGCAGCCGGAGATACCCCCGCAGCCCCGAGGGAGCCGAGCCCTGCCGGGTCCGGGGTGAGGAGCCGGGTCCGGAGCGGTGCTGCTGCCGGCAAGAGGAGGGGAGCCCGGCTGGCTGCCGCCCGGGAGAGCTGTGGGAAAAGGAAGACAGTGGGAAAAGCAGGGCAGGGATGGCAGTTGGGTGTCTGCCTGGCTGTGTGTCCGTGTGTCGTCCCCTCCTCGCTTCTGCCGCCTCCCCCGTCCCGGCCGTCGGCTCCATCCTCCCCAGGGGCCGGCGGTTTCCTCCAGCGCTGCCAGAGCAGGAGGCTGTGCCGTGGGGCAGGGATCCTGCTCAGCCCGGGAGCCTTTGTGATCCCGAACCCGGGCCTTGACGTGGGAGCATTGTTCCCGCAGCCGGGGAACCGGGAGACCTTCGCCCACCCTTCCTTTCTCCCGGGTACAGGCTGTAACTGCGCTGCCTTCCCCTGCGAGAAGGGCTTTGATGGGCACCAGCAAATCACTTCAAACGCTGAAGTCCCACAGCTTTGTCCTGCTGGTTTCATTTCACCCTTAACTAGAGGTGTTAACTCAGGGTTTTTTCTTCCCCCTTGCTATCTATCCTTGAAGGCCCAGAGGCTGCTGGCGCACCGGAGACCACAGAAATCCTTCTTTGAGACATTCATCAGGAGCCTGATCATCTTGTGCGTGGCCATAGCAGTGGTCTTGTCGTCCATCTCTGTCTGCGATGGCCGCTGGCTCTTCTCGAGGGGCCAGCTCTTCGGACTGTGGCACTTCTGCACCGTTGGCAACGGCAGTGTCCTGAAGTGTGTCACCGACCTCGGCCTGGCCAAGGTGGAAGGGCTGAGCGTGGGGGTGATTCCCATCAGAAGCATGGTGTCCTTTGCCGTGGTGGTTGCCATATTTGGCCTGGAGCTCTTGATGGTGTCCCAAGTCTGCGAGGACGCCAACGCGAGGCGGAAGTGGTCGATGGGCTCGGTTCTCATCCTGGTCTCTTTTCTGCTGTCGGCCACTGGGGTTCTGAGCTTCTCCATCCTCGTGAAGGATCACCTCACCTTCACGGGCTTCACGCTGGCGTACTGGTGTGAGTTCATCGCTGCCTTTCTCTTCTTCCTTAACGGGATCAGCGGACTTCACATCAACAGCCTCACGCTCCCTGGGAACGGGGTCGGCAAAATCTAGGTGCAAAGGGTGCCTTTGTGTAATCAGCTTTGCCAATTAGACTGGGGGGAAAAAAGGGAGCCTAATGAAGTTTGAAAAGGACACCGTGTCTTAAAATTGTGTGCAAGGAGGGGGAAGCGTGAGTCAGTCTCCATGCCTGTAGAAGACATACCCACCCAGCGGGCAGGGCTGGACAGCACGAGCAAAGCAGAGACTGGGGCTGGCTGCTGCTGAAATGTGGTTTTCTGGAGGAGTGGTTGAAAGCAGAGGGCATCCCGATGAACACGCAGAGGGGCGGTGGACTGCGACCTACACACAGGGACTCAATTTTGAGGCTTACACAAAGCCTGTACTGCTGTGGGTTTGGTGTTGCTGTGCATTCCCCTGTACTCAAGCCTGTGAGGAGTGACACATATTTGGTGCATCTCATGGCTTTGCTCTGTCTCGGGGACAGGTGATTTGTGCCTGGCTGTGCTCGCTGGCTTGGAGCATGACAATCTTCACTGGATCTTACTCCTCTATTTCTCTTTTGAAAGAGAAGGCACACAGATCTTGAATCTGTCGCTCGGTTTGTTTCCTGCTGGCACATCCCCTGCATCTGTCCTTCTCTCTGGGAGTTTTTCTGGGGCAAGTCTGAGAGGGGCACAAGGAGATGTAGCTGCCTTGGGGCCAAGGACAGGTGTTGTGTGATGTGGGTGTACGGGGAAGGGCTCTGATGCCTTCCTTGGGCACTGGTGCACGCTCCTGTGCTTGTGGTCTCTCCCTGCTGTCACCACTCCTCTGCTGCCTCTGCGGGACACGTGACAGTCACCCGAACTGGCTCCCTCGCAGCCCTTGCAAAGCTCTCTTTAGCGGGGCATTGCTTTTCCTGGTTTCTTGTTTGTCCCTTTGGGGCAAGAGGGACAAGCTCTGCAGGGACTTTAGGTGGGCGTTGTGGCTGGGCAGACCATGCTGAGACCACTGCACCTTCTGGGGTATGTTCTGGTTGTCTGGGTTTCACCCTGGGTCAATGGGAAATCTCATAGCGTAGCTGAGTCTCCTGTAGCATTTCTTCTGGGAGGAGGAAGTTGATCCCCCTGACCAGACCAAGGCCTTTTGATCCCCTGATTAACAGTGGGCCTGGGAGGAGAAGCCCAAGATTACCTAAAAAGAGGCTGATGGGGGCAGCTCTAATCTGTCACAGCTGATGGAAATCCAAAGAGAATTGGCCAGATTATATTAAAGCTGGTCTTCCTTCTGCTGATGCCTGAGTCAAGGTCTCTACAGTTGCTGCATCTTGGGGGTTCCCTATGCTGTTAAACGTAAAAGGGGACAAGACCTCAGCAGGAGACCTCGGAGGTTGGGTTGGCCCACCTGTGTTCTCCCTGGCCAGCTGTATGGCACTCTGCTGCCCAGAAAAAAAGCGTCTTCAGGGTTTCTGTTTCAATGTTTGTTTTGCATCAACTGGTAAAAATGCTTATATTTCTGTTTTAGGACAAATGTTTCTACATGTTTCATTTCTGTAGCTTGTCTGTTGGCTATTGAGCAAGGTTTTCAGTTCCCGTGCAGCGAGTTTGACTCAATTTTTCACCTGAAACAAAAGCATTGTAGCACAAAGGCCGAGGAGGTTGGGTAGGCAAGCACGAGTAAACAGCCTTGTGTTTGAGAGCCACGAGTCATGTGGTCAGGCAGGACCTACATCCACGCTTACTGAACATGCTCCTGTGGACTCGCTTGCCTCTGTGAGGGCAGTTTCTGCTCCTTCTCAGATTTCCATAACTTGTTAAGATAACGCTCCTAAGCCTGTTTTGGAATGCAGTTTCAGACCAGGCTGGCTCTGGATGGTGCCAGTTGTGCTTTTGCACAACTCTGCCCAATTTCTGGTGAGATAGCACACAGAGCTGTGCTGCCCAGCCAATTCCTGAAGGTCTTGCAAAGTTCAGGGCTCTGTTGGGGTTTATTGACTCTTTCTGAAGGACAAGGAGCTTGTGCCCTTAACCTGCCTCTGGAAAGCTGCACTGTGATTGTGTGTTGTCTTTGTGAAGGTGCTTTTGATTTGCTGAATTGCACTGTTGAAGACTTGCTGGTGGGCTGGACTCGCAGATTCTTGTGTGAACAGTGCTGTTGTCTTTAGCAGAGCCACTTAACCCAGAGAGATTCTGCAAGGTCTGGTCCCAGATGGTTGCACTTTGGTGTTACCAGGTTGCAGAGTGCCTTAACTAACCGATAAATCACTTGTGGTGCCTGTGCCGGGCAGGACAGTTCCCCTACACGAGGTGAAGGGTGTCCACGGCTTGTCTAGAAACACGGATGTAACTTCAGAGTGCCTTCTTGGTGACATCCCAAACTGGAAATCCATTCAGCCTGTGCTCCTCTACCTGCTAGTGGGGGGCTGTGCCCTCAGCCCCTTCCCTGGGGGAAGGCAGCCACAGCCAGACCAAGTCTCGGGCTGGTGCCTCCCATTTGGGTTAGAGGGAGACAGTGGACAACTGGCCATTGAGTTCACCCAAGACTTGGTACGATTGTGAATGGTTTTAGGATGGCCTCTGCTAGCTGAAGATGAGACCTTTTGTTGGGGGTAGGGGATCATCTAGGGAAAATACAGTAACTTTTTTTTCCAGCTGGCTTTGTATAGCACTGCTTGACTTATTGATGCTGGGAGAAGATGCATTTTGGTGGCTAAATACTACAAAACAGGATTGATTGTCTCGGAGATATCCTTACACACAGCAACCTGTACAGCAATGGGTAACTGTTCATTTTCTGAAGCCTGTGGAAGTGTCAAGCAATATTCCTGAAGTTTGTGAAATAAATTTCTTTGAAATAAGATAACCATAATTCTCTCTTCTTGCATTCAGATGTTGGGGTGCAGATATAAGAGGATGAGTGGGGTTTATGTCCTCTCCCAGATGCCAGTTCTGTGCGTTTACCCAGCTAGACCGATGAAGAAATGACAGCTTGGCGCTTTGCCGAGCTCTGGAGCAAGGGAGCCGAGGCTGTGGCACACTCCCCTCTCCTTTCCCCTTCCTTGTCCACACCAACCCGAGCAGCCAGCACCGCTTTCTTGCCTTGCAAAACAAGCAGGGCAGTCAACTGTGCTGCTTCGTGGGAATTGGAGATAACCTTGTTGGCTCTTAATGGTTTCCTGCTGTTGCCTGGGCTCTGTTTACCAGCTAAAGAGCTCTTTCCTGTGTCCTTCACCTCCCTTTTCCCACACCGCACCCTCTCTCTGAAGCATCCTTGCTCTTTTCCCCGGCATTGCTTATTTGGCCTGCAGAAGTGGTATCTGAGTCCAAATGTATTTATACAGGTTGTTTTTGTGTGGTTTTTTTTTCTTTTTTTTTTCCCTGAGCTCATGATACTAAAAGGTTTAATTAAATGTCAGGGAAACAGATTTCCACCTTCACTGCTAAATTAGTTTATGTAATCTCAAGTAAGTTAATTAGCACCTGGTGTTCTCTTTCTGATGGGAGAGGTCATTGGCCTGTCTCAGATGGTTTAATATCTCCTAAAAGCTGGGTAATGAACATCACCTCTTGTTAATGAGCTGTTTAGACTTGCTCGGTTACTGACTTTAATTGGAAACTTGTGCACAAACCATTGCTTGTGGATAAGAATATGGAAATAATGGCAGAGGGCATGCTAACGGGGGGAGGTATCCTGGACTCTTAATGGTATTTTGATTAAGTCTACAGTACCTTCATCAGCTGTGCTTGGAGGGACAGCTGGTTTGGGGGTTGAGCACTGCTGTTTTTTGTGAGTCAGGGGAAGGTGATTACAGATGACTGCCCTCCTCTGCCTTCTCTTCCCCTCTGCTGGGGCCACAGTAAGCAGGTAATGGCTCCTCTAAACCTTCCATGTAGAGAAGGAAGAATGTAAAAAGGGCCTCCTTTCTGGGCTAAGGACAGGTCTCCCCAGGTGTCCTCGCATGGGTGTTGGCTGGATTCCTGGGCCCCTCTCACTTTCACATGGCTCCAGCCCCTCTCGGTTGGTACCACCTCCTTCTCAAACACTTGGGTTCAGCTCCCCCGCAGCCCAGCGAGGCGTTGCACGATGTAATTATCCTCTGCACAGAAATACTGCTGCCCGTCTCTGCCGTTTTGCTGGGAACTTCCTCTGCTGTGTTGGGAGAGAAAAGCTATTAATCACTTCCTTTTTAATTCAGCTTCAGCTTTCAGACCGCTCATCTTCTGGCTGCTGGAGCTGCCGCCTGCACTGCTGGCTTGCAGAGTTGGAACTAGTTGGCTTCTCTGGGGGCCTGGAGTGAGTAGCCAGAGGCTGTCACCAGTGTCCCAGAACAATGATGACTATTTGTCTGGAAGATGGTGCTTAAGCCCTACTTGCTGGTAACAAACGCCTGCTTTACATGGAATACCAAGGATCAAGTGTAGAGAAAGGGAAGTTGGTGAACTCTGAATATGGAGTTTGTGTTCAGCTTGTGTTAGCAGTCTTGGGTCACAGATGCTGGAGTCTGCACGTCTTGCACTCGTTCATCTCCCCCCTTTGTGGGGTTTTTTTGCTTTTTTTTTTTGCATTGCTTGCTGAGATTTACTTCCGTGTTCCTCTTCATCTGGTTATAAATATGTCAGTGCTCCTGGAGCTAAGTAGCTCTTTTCTTCAGTATTTGTCAGCATGCTTCATGGAGAGATCCCCAGCAGGGAAGGTGCTTTTGCCTCCCTGTAGATCATGGGCGAGGTGAGAACCCATCTCACCATGGTAGTATATGGCTGCAGCTTTCTACAGCCAGGTCAAAAAGTCAAGGATTCCAAAGGCCAGCTAACATCCGAGGGCTCTTATGGAGCCTCAGGTTCATACAAACCAAGCCAGCACGTGATGCCTGAAGTAAACGTGTCATGCAAAATCTGGAAACACTTCCTTATTTTGTCTTGTTATTTTTTTGATATTTTAGGTAAGTCAAATAAAACTGAAATGGCCATGTAAAACAAATACTTATGCTAAAACTTTTTTTTTTTTCCTAAAATACAAAAAGCAGCAACATTGCCCCTGTTTCACCAGGACTCCTGTACAAGAAGGTATCATGCTCAACCTGGGTTCCACCCAACCTTGTGCCTTCAAATGCTAGTCCTAACCATGCACTTCAGGGCTTAAGCTCTTACACTGGCTTATGGGAGAGCCAATAATTGCATCAGATCTAATTAATTACATGTTATTCCATCTCTGAATCTATATTTCTTCATTTATGCCAGAAGAAAGCACTTGCATTTGAAACAAACGGCTGCTTTGGCTTGACTGGTAAATGTTTAATTCTCAGTCAGGGAACATACAAGTTGTTTCATTCTTCTTGGTCTTATTTGCAGGCCAGAAAGAATATTAGGCTAATGGTTGTATCTTTTTGGAAGTGACTTGCTAAATGTGCTGGGACAGAGTGAATCCCGGAGAAGGTTGGAGGCTCTGCTTGGCTTGGGTAAGTCAGCAAGAAGTGAGGTCTTTCAGCCAAATGTGCATGGAGGGGCTTTCACTTCTCCCTCTGTCACGGGACTGATCCTGCTTCTGCTCTGCCTCCCACTCGCTTTGCCTGAGATTTAAAGGATGAAGTTGACTCAAAGCCTTACTATTTCCAAAAACATAAGTTTAAAAATAAGTCCTGGAAATGTTTGTTACTTGACTGCTTTATATTTGATTTTTTTTTTCTTGGATTTAAAGAGGTTCAACTCAAAAACCTGCTTCTGCACAGGTGATTTAACTCTGAAAGCATCCTTTGCTTTTCTCTGCGTGTTTGCCTTCCGCTAAAGTGGCAGAAGTCTACTATGATAAAAGCTCCTTAGATCAGCTTTAGTTGGAGAATGCCACCTGGTCAGCATTTGACATACCATGCATGTTTTGTTGCTGTTTTGTAAGTGATGGGGAGGAGGGAGAAGTGTGATAAAATGCTTTCTGCTCAGACATCTTTGCCCTTGAAGAAAACCAGGCAAAAATTGCCCCAACTGTGAAAACACAGATACAACATCAAGTAGGAGGCTTGATTGCATTTGTTGGATGAAATGTTTTATCCCCTTCCCCCTCAAACCAGGGAAACTCGCTTAACAATTTTATCCTTAAGAACATAAAGCTGTGATAAAAGCTCAGATACCTTGTGACAGTGTATTACAGTGCACAGTCTTGCAGATTTCAGCATGCTGGGGGATCATAGACTCTAAAGAGATTTTTGCCAGCCACTATACTGTTGTTTTTCACAAGACACTTTGTACGGCCCAGTTCAATTGAGTTTTAAATGCCTCAAGGGCTTTCATTGCTTCCCGTCAAGACTAGCTGGACAAGTCTCAGAGGTACAGACATGATAGGAAAGAGCCATCTTACTAAAGTTTTCTTGGCCACCCTTGGGATATGCTACAGTAGCTTTTTTTACTGTTTCAAAAAGATACAAAGCTCGGAACTGGACCACTGACATTTCTGAGGTCTCCACTGTCAGAAGAGGCAAAGGAAGAAGACTGTCTGAACCTGCCACTGGAGCATGCTTGAGCAGCAGATATGCAGTCATAGAGAGGAAACAGGAGTTCAGCTGTACTTTATGTTCTTAGTGTCCACCATCCACCACCACCAGAGAAAGACTTTGAATCTTGGTAGATTTTAGCGATGAATTAATTTTGCATTTCAAACCCATGGGCTGTGTTAAAGGACGGCACATAACCTTCATCATACAAAATTGAATGTCCGCCCAGCTTCAACAGCAGAAGAAATAGAGAACACCAAAATCTCACCAGCCTGGCTTAGCCTGGAACATGTTGGAGAATCACATGGGGAAAAATGAAAAGTCACATTTAAGGTAGAAATAGCAGCTGAAAAATATTGTTGTGGAAAGAAACACAAATGACTGTGGCCAGAAACCCAAGGAAGAGCATAACGTTTTGGCCCATTTTGCCTTGCAAAATAACTCTGGTGCTGCACAGGATATAAACGAACAGATGTGCTTCAAGAACCATTGATCTACAGCCAAGTCCCACTTTCGGATACATGCACAAGACTCCCAGCATGGTCCATGGGACTTCACCATGTGTATCGGAGCATGGAGGTATCCTCCAGCCGTACGGCGTTAAAGCACGCTTGATCTTTGGAGGGCTGCTCTCCTGTGCTCTGGTGGGCTCGACCTCACCATCTGCATCTCTTGAGTTAAGCCACTTCCTCCGTTACTTGCCGAGGTGCTGAGATGCTGACGCAAGTGTTTGCTTAAATGCCACTGCCTCCATTTTCTCTGAACTTCCAGCTGAACCTAGGTAGAAAGGTCACAAAATACTTAGTTCAGCTAGTTTATCTTGGAGCCCTGCACTGCAGAGAGCAACAGGAAAAAGAGAGTGGGTTACCTTTGCCAAGGTTTGGATTTATTTATTTAACCCCCAGTTTAAGGGGTTAGGGTAGGGCCTGTTTCTTGTCACTTCTAGTGATACTGTTGTTGCAGTCGCACAATTTTCTGTTAAATTGTTTTTCTGTTTACTTGCAGGTGAAACTGTTCACAGAAGTTAGCAGGCCTTAGTGTTTGGTTTAGATTTTTCCAAGATTTTTATTCTAGTTATAAAAACTGGACATTTTGACATGCTAAGGTAAAAAAATGCAGATTTTCTTTTAAACTCCCCTTCTTTTTCAAAATGACTTTTTCTTCTAACCTTAGGCACCCTAATATGTTTGGGGTTGTTTTTTTCCCTTCCAGTAACCTCGGGATCTCCCAGGTTTGGATAATGTTTCCCCCCCCTCTATCAGCAGCAGCATTTCAGGAAGCAAGTTCTAGCCCAGGAGCCTGGGAGTTATTGTGTCACTACAAAGGAAACAGTCCCTCTTCCAAAAGGTTTACCTGATAAGAGTCCAAATAAACTTGGACTGGATACAGCTTTTGATAAATTCTCTCCCAAGGATCAAGCAAAGAAAACAGCCACGGGATGACAGATGGGAGCATCACACGCCAGAATCAGTTGATTCTCAGTGTGACCGTGTGCAGGATGGTACTCCCACCCTCTGTTCCCAGACAGTAATAATTCTATCTGATTTATGAAAAGGCTGCAATCGTTGAGAGGTGAAGTTTGTGTCTGGCACACAATTACTTAGGCTTGCCAGGTCTAGGAGGTATTTCACAAGTGACGTTAGGTAGCTGGGAAGAAAACCCTCAGATAAAACATATAATTCATTGGAGAATGTATCCTACTGATTAATGAGGCATGCTTGAGCAATAAAAGAAAATGTTATATACACAAAACTCACCTCACCATTAAGAAAACAATAAAGTACAGCCACAACAAAGCCCTAAAAGATAAAAGAGTCATGGTCACAGAATTAGAACTGCAGTTTCAGCTTTTGAATGGGGATGAGACATCTCAAGGGAAATTATACGGTTTGGCTTTGCCATTGGGACTCTGCCCTGTTGCAGAGGTATATGTTGTGCCTCTTTGTTTTTTAATTTTTATTTTAAAGAAATAATAGCCTGTCAAATATTACCTGGAATGATCCAAGAGCCAATTCAAAAAACAGCTGAATTTCCATTGTGCCACTGCTTGCATCTTCAGGGAAAAAAGCAAATATGATGTAGTGGACCCCAAAGAGAGGGATGAGGAGGAGCGTTGACTTTGCAAGTCTCCTGAGAATGAAAACAGAGGGAAAAGCCAGCATAGAAGGAGGAAGAGGGGCTCAGGTGGCATAAAGTTGTGACTTAAGGGACCTACTTGTATTGATTGAAATCACTGCTCCTTCCTTCAGGCAACCTGAGCTTCTTCATCAAGATTCTTAAAATGTTGACAAAAAGAATGAAATTAACCTGAAAAAAAACCAAAAGGAAGGACACGAAATAAAAAAATAAAAAAGGGGGAAAGAAAAAAAAGCAACAAAATCAAATGCCTTGATGCCCCATCACCACTTATGTCACTGCCAGGTATCAGCAGAGCCAGTTTGGGGTGTTTGGGCTGAGCAGGCAGAATAGAAGGGCTGGGGCTGACCTGCCCATGTCCCTGTCTCCATCCCAGGCCCTGTCCCTGCCTCACCAGCCTGCCCAGCCACCTTGGGCTTGGGTGCTGGCTGCTTTCCCCACCAGTTTGCTGCAGCTTTGCATATGGGGACAATCAGGGCTTATTATGCAGGCAGATCACCAAAGGGCAGGGAGACCAGGCACATCAGTAGGGTCCCTTCTGGCTGTGGGGTTTCAGACAGCCTCTGTGCAGTGCCTGGCCCCACTCTGGGTGCCAGCAAACAGGCAGCACTGGAGCTACCACTTGCTGAACTGCTGTTTGTTCCCTGCTGAAAGACAGCATGGTTTGGGGTGATGGAGGCAAAGTAGTTAAAAGTGGGGATAGGAGAGAGTCAACACCAAGGTTCTTCCTTTTGCATTTTCCCGCCCTCTCCAAGGGTGGATATCAGATAAAAATGCTGATCTGCTGCTGGGTTTAGACGAAGGTGAAGCAATAGCTGGTTCTGCTCATTTGACCCTCAGGCAAAGAGCAGGAGTCACAGGGGAGGCAGAGCCTGAGTGTGCCTCTGTCCTTCGGCCAGCGTGTAGCGACCTTGGGTTTTATCTGCCCCAACATGGTCCTGCTCTTCTCCTACACCCGCACAGCCCCCCAACACGCACCCACAGCCCTTCTGCAACACCCTGCACCATGGTGGGCCCTTAATCCTCCCCTACGCCTAGAAACACCATCACAGAGATGTATCTTCTTTGTGGTGGCTTGTACATGACTGTGGGTGCTGGAGCAGGGCTCTGAGGTGGTGGGTTTCCCTAAGGGAAGAACATCTACTGTAGATGGGAGAGACCCAGGATGTCCCCGGGTTCCCTAAACTATGGGTTGAAGAGGGAGCAATTGTGGCTGCGTGGTCTGGGCTGCTGAGGGTGACTGGAGAGGGCTGGAAGCTTGGGGAGCTGGCAAGGGGTGAGGAAAAGAGCAGAGCTTGGAGGAGCTAGGGGTGAGGAATGTGAAGGAAAGACGGAAAACCTAGGGGATGTTGGTAGGGAAAAATGAGGTTCAAGCTGGGGATTCTGGGATTTTTAACCCACTAGGCCAGGCACGAGCAGTGCAGGCTGAGCAGGGCTTTGTGCTGATGAAAATTACTGGGGAAGGGGGAACAGAGGAGATTCCTGCTGGTCGGGATTGCCCGAGGGCAGCACAGCAGTGAGTGTTAGCCTAGGAGCACAAAGGACTTTATCGGTGTTGATTTTCTGCCCTTTGAACTGCTAAAGACTGCGCCCTGCGAGGAATAAAGAGATTAGATCTGCATTCTGGAGGACTAGCTGTTTGTTTGTCTGTGGCTATGGGTTTGAGAAAAGCCTCTTTCAGGTTAAAGAGGCAGAGCCATGTAGGCGGCGCCCGCCTTAAGGGGCTAAACGAGATGTGATCAGGATTTTGAGGAAACTTGGAAGGAGATAGCAGGTGGTGGCCATCAAAAGATAAATTAAGACTGTGCTTTTTGCCTTCCAGAATGCCTGGGCCTTGTTGGCATTTAAATATTGCTGAGTGGCTCTCCTGGAGCATAAGGGTTTGTTTCATTCATAAGGGTATTTAAGAAAAATAAATGCTGTGGCCTCATTAAGTTGATCCTGGATCATTTGTGTGGCCTTCCACTTGTCTTCTGGGAGTGAAGGATTGTGCAGTGGTAAATAGGAGCAGAACTTTAAGGTAAATAGGAGCAGAACCACCTCTGCTGCTTGGGTTTCCAAGAGAGCATGCCAGTGTTGCAGTTTGTGTTTTGCAAACATAATGGCTCCTACTGGCAACACGAGAACCTCAACCAACTCTTGGGTTCTCATTTGGAGTGTCAGTGGGTTACTGGAGAGTAACTAGCAATTTGCATGTTTCCGGAATAGGGCTTCAAATAGATCATTGCCGCGTGGTTTGCCCCAGAGCATCTCTGCTGGGCAGAACAATTATGTCCGAGAAGCAGCTCCAGCCCCTCGGTACCTAAGGCTCTGAGGGTGAGCACCAGCAAACGCTCACACCATAACTGCTGAGTAGTATGTGTACCAAATTGTTCTTGACATCGCTATTGCCTTGTACTGGGCAGGTTCACACTGAGCTTCAATGCTTATGCCTTATTTCAGTGAGCAAAGCCATCATAGTATAATTGCAGTCCACTAACATATGGTGCATACAGCCTTTGAGCTGCTTTCATTGCTGAAAACAAAGGCTAATGGTCATGTAAGGCAAGTTGGTTTTGGCTTTGCTGAGAGGGGCATTGACCGTGAGACACAAAGGCGATTGTACTGAAATGTACAGCCACTTGGTTTCTCCTCCAGAGCCCTCCTTGCAACAGGCCAAAACAAGCTTCCACAAGCCAGCCAAGTTCATACGAAATCAACAGGATGTGGAAACCTGATCTTCTTCAGGCTCTTGCTTCTTGGGAGGACACTCTAGCTTTCCTTGTGAACTTAGCTTCAGGGCATTTGTTACTGACTAAATCCCGCTGAGCAGAAATTGCTTAAGCGTTAATTCATGTGTCACACCAGTTCAGGCACATGTCTAAGATCAGTTCATTAACACACTTCTAAAGCACATTGAGTAGATGATCTCTGACTTCACAATATTTGAAAATACAGTTTGAATTTGCTTGTCCCAGAAAAGACTTACAAAAATAGACAAAACTACAGGGCCTCTAATGATCCACCAGGTATTGGCATCAGTGTTAATGTCCCAACACCTGTAAAAATAGAAGAGAAGGTGCAGTCAGTTATGAAAACACTGGTGCCTTTTCAAGGAGGTTTCAGTCTGGTTTACATTTCAGATATGCCCGTATTCCCTTCTTCTATGAAGTTAATTTCCTGTTCTTACTTTCTGACAGAAAACTGTCCATCTGCATTGGACAAAAATATATCCTGTCCTTACAGTGGTTCACTGTTCAAAAGTTTGAAAGGGAGAAGAGAAAAGAACAAAGTTTCACTGATCAGAAAGTCAAGCAGAGATACCGAAAACATCATGAGCTGAATTCATACTTGGAGACTACCTCCTACCCCTCAAAATGCCTGAATGAAATTTGAGGCTCTTTCTGAGGTTACTCAGCTGGACCTCTACTCCTGCCCATGCTAGGATCCAGGCTTGCACCTCAGCGGGGTGGTGGACAGTTTACTCAGCTTCCAAAGGTTAGGAACAAGCAGGACCCAGTGGAGCAGCCTCCATGAGGGCTATGTGCTTCCCCACAGCAGGCCAAGTTCCCCCCTTCCATGCAACTTACCCAATATTTTCATGGAGTTGCCTAGCAGTCGCCCATGCAGCCACAAACACAGTTGGGGCACCTGCGATTGGAAAAGCTAGTTACTGCTCTGCAAGTCCACCCCAAAGGCAAAATAAATCCAGTTATTCTTACTGAGAGGAGAACCAGTACCCCATCCGAGGGCGATGAACCTCCAGAGAAACTTCCTTTCCGAGAAGAAAGAAATAACCAGGAGAGTGTGGAGGTACAGTCCCTCCACCAGGAGCCAGCTGTAGTTAGACATGATGCAATACTGAAAGAAGACCATGGTGAGCTTACACCCAGCCTGAAGAAAGAGAGAATAATTAGCTTCTGCCTGGGTTTGCCTCTATTTTCTAAGAGAGCATGAACTGTAAATAAATCTTGGCAAATAGAGATTTTATAGCAATTAGGGGACTAAATGGGTGGCCTTGAGACAGGCGTTCACATGACAAGAAAGCATGGCTGGCACTTGTAAATGCATTAATCAACTAATGTGTGAATGTGTCATGGACATGTGGGCTTGGGTTACTGCACTTAGAGGAGTTTCCCTATTACTACCTCATTAGTATGAGGAGCACTAATACCACCTTAGAGAAGCACGTGAATGTATTTGTCAGTCTTTTTATCCTGTGAAAAAAGGTCAATAAAGACAAGTTAAAATCTGCTTAAAATGTTCTTCTTCAGCAACAAGAATCCAGCAAATCTGGAGGGGTAAAACAAAAAAAAACCCAAAGTGCCTTGTTTTGTTTCCTTCCCTAATTCTTATCTTTTGTCTCTAGTGCTCACCTCCAACCCCTCTTGCTCCCCCCTTTCCCCCCCCTCCAGTTTTAAAGATATTTTGCTGTCAATAAAAAGAAAAAGGAAAAGACAATTCAAAATTTGGGAGGTTCCCCTTCCAGGCTCTCTGGGTGCAAATCCGTATCTTACTGCAGGTCTCACACTGCAGAATGTCATCAATATTTAATGTGTTCTCGTACTTTTCCTGCCAGCCCCATCTACCAGGATCTACAATCTATGTAATCTCCACCCTGGTGGTGTATCCTGTGTTCACAGCTTGAGACACCCATGTTTAGGCATTTTTGGGTAAATGTGCTGAACTCCTGGTGTCTTCTGTGGCCATCTAGTCAACACACTCATGATGACAAATGCAGGTACCGATTGCAGACTGACCTGGATGCCCTCTGCTCCAATACTTGTAAGGGCATCTATAGCCAGGAGGAGCTGCACCTGGGTTTCTGTGTGCATGCTGCAGCCTGGGAAGCTTTTGCATCCTCATGCCTCCCTCACACACAAAGAATACTGCAAAACAGGGAAGTCTCAGCCAGGAACAAACAAAATGTGGTATCAAGTGATGGAGAAGGGACAGGGTATACCTCTCTTCTCTTATAGCCTCTATAACATGCTGAATAGAAAGCTGGGACAGAGATTTCCTTCCCTGCACACTAACTACTGCTAGGATCCTGCTGAGAAACTGAGGCATGGAGCAAGCTGGAAGGCAGAGGGTTACCGTGTATGCCCTGCAGTAATTGGTGTCTTCAGAGGAAAACAAAACAGCATCCTTGATGAAGTTGGACAAGGCTCGCAAAATGAATGATGTGAAGAGATGCATGTGGATGTAGTTCCTCGTACAGCGAAGTCTTCTGTTACAAAAGGAGAGAGAGATGCTGTGAAGTTACATTCCTGGCCACCGCAGTTAGCTTGTGGCTCTAAACAGCAGGTTTCAATCCTTGCTAATGCTGAACTAACAAATTAAGAACACTGTTTTTCTGTCCGTGAAAGGAAGACTAATACATTTCCCAAGAGGGATATCCTAGGGAAGACATTAAAAAAAACTTAAGTCACATCTGCTCCACTCAGGTACTAAACCAAGCTGAACATTGCTAGAAGAATTGAGATTTTATGCCAGTATGCTTGGTCTAGCCTCCCTCCCTCCTTTCTGGAGTAACATGAAGCTAAGGTGCTTATCCACACCTGGGTGGATTTATTTGATTTGCCTGCACATTGCACATGTGCCTGCAGTGTTCTCTGTATTAAATCTCCATATAATCTGGATCCGGAGGCTGCATGGCCTGAAGACAAGTTTGCAAAGTAGTTGTGGTTCCTTCTGCCCGGAGGTGACTCCCTAATACTGTAAGGGAAATTCATTTCGCTGAATCAGCAGCAAAGTACAAATTCCAGGCTATAAGGATGCGTGAAGATAAGCTGACTGTCAGATCACTGCTGTAAACCTGAAACACCTTCCCAGCAGCCAGTGTAGCAGCATTTAGAGCAAAGTTTTAGCCACAGTCTCAAGTAGGGAAAAGAACAGCAGAGGGAAAGACACTCTGTCCAAAGGACACTGAAGTCATGGGGAGACCTCAGCAGGGAGGTGGTGCAAAACACCAGTCTACAAAATACGTCCAGCTACATTTTGGAAAGGACAGGAGAGCACAATATGAGGAGCAGCCATCACATTTTCTGTGAGACAATACTCAGATCATTTTTGTCACTGATTGCTGTGAAGATTTTCAGAAATACTTCAATTTTTAACTTGCCCTGAAAGCCAACGGAAGGATCTGTGTCAGCTGAGATGACCAGAAGTCCTGGCCAAACAGAAACCAGAGATGCTTCTCACCTGAAAGAGACCAGGACCACTAACGCTATCATCAGTGTAACGAGGGAGGTGCAGTATCCGATGGTGTACATGGTCTTCAGAGTCATGAAATACGAACGCTGCAGGGAAACACATTCACATCTTTATCTTTGACTGTCTGGTAGAAATCAGCCCACACCAAGCATCTCCTCCTACTTAACAACTAAATTTCCTTGTAAAATCAGCTACTGAAGTTTTACCCTGAGCAATCCATTCTGCTCATTTGGAGGAAGCATTTATGCTGAGAAACACCTATAAGAATAACCCCACCAGAGTTAAATCATTCAGTCTCTCCTTAACATGTTCCCTCCCCCAAGGCCCCAGACCAGCAGAGCTGTGGTCACAGGAGCTCAGACTCACTCTCGCCTCGTTTGTCGTGTCATTGACATTGTAGCCACAAGCAATATCAGGTCTTGGGTATGGGTCTGACCAACCCTCACTCGTACAGTTTCGGTAGACAAAACCTGTGTGGTAAAAACAACAACAATAAAAAAGACAGAATCAATCAGGTGTGATCATTTCCAATTGTATCTTTGTTCCCCTTGGGGGTCAGTCACCAGCATGCAGGGTTGCTCCAAGATGGAAGAGAGAATTTTCTTCCAGGCAGTGGGCAGTGCACTCTGCATAGCTGGAGGTGAAACGCAGCTGAGCTAATTATGTTGATACTTGCCCAGTGTACTTGTGTGGGTCATAATATTGTTTGCCAACTCAGGGATGACTGTGATGGATGTGTTTTTATTAATTGCAACATAAATAATACTGTTTGGTACATCTGGTGTTTCTTGGCCAGCATTCCAAGATCAGCAAACACATGACTTGTTCAATCACAGCTTCATACTCCAAACGCAAACCTGATACTTTCCTGAATGCTTAACACTGCCTTACTGTGGTTTGGTATGGTCTGAAGAGAAGACAAAAACTTTAGACTGTCACAGATTTTTGGTGAGATATAAATGAAAACTAAAAGGCTTTTCCTCACAGCCAGGCCTGGGCATTTTCTTATACTGTTGATTTCCTTGCTTACTTGCAAATTAAAGACTAGGATGGGATTTACCTAACTTGAGTTAGACTTCTGAGAGCTAAGTGTTTGAGCCCAACTGTATCCCTCATGGCTGTCTTTCTAGTCAGTGGAGAAAAAGAGGCATTTGCAGAATTCATCTCATTTTCAGACAGGCATACTCAGAGGGCAGTTTGTCTGACCCACTTGTGCTGGGATGTCTGACTTTTACACTCCTAAAGCTGAGTTAAATGGATCCTCAACCAGTTGCACGTGGTTGAATAGGACAGGTTTGAACACGTCCATATTCCTGTTTGGCACTGAAGAGGAAGTGGGAAGTCCTGCCCTACACACCTTACAATCTCACTGGAAAAAAAATGACCCTAGCAGGCATGTAGGTTATGTGCTGAAGAGAAACTTTTACAAAGAAGTAAAACCACTGCCCACTGTCCTAATCACATTAATCTCTTAGGTAGGAGCCACGCTTTAGAAAGATGGAGTAAAATCCTGGCTTTGCTGCCCTAATGGCAATCCTGGCAAGGACCTATAGATTGCCTGAAATCATCAGCCTTTCTTAGTGGCAGCCTCGCCAGGAGGGAGCATAAAAGTCTACTTTTGCCCACACATCTAGCCATGGGGATTCTATGGCACCCAGGTCCTGCAAAACATGCTGGCAGTGCTGAGGGAATGGAGGGAGATGCATATGAAGCAGTGATTGGTGCTGGTTCATGCTGTCTGCAGCCCTGCGGGGACTGTCGACACAGAGTCAGGGCTCCTGCTACCTCTGGCTAATTCTGGTGACCTGACAGCATGTCTGCACCTGATTTGAACTCACCTCCATAAAACTGCAAGGCACAGCAACGTGCTGAGATCTCCATGTGGGAAGAGCTCTGGGTGTGTCAGTATCAGAATATTATTCTGATGCTTTTTATGAACATCTTGTCCCAGCTTAGCATCACTAGAAGAACCAGACTTGCTTTTTATATACACTGTTTCCTACCCAGTGCAGCCACAATAGGAGAGACACAGCTTTCCCAAACAGCTCTCCCCAACCTGCCTTGGTACACAGCAAGGGTGGCAAGTATGGTGGCAAATTCTCTACTTCAGCTGCCATTATTAAGATACACGTACTTAGAGCAGCATGTTTTAGATGTAAATGTGCCTGTACCTGATTTTCACCTGAGGAAGTCAAAGTACATCAGACAAGAAGAGGTGAAGTTCTGCGTTGGTGTGTGCACGCAATTGTGTTACACGGGAAGCATGGGAGATTATGCAGGGCATCTTATACTGATGGACACGAGCACAATTTTAACAATTCTACTTGCTTATGGGTGACACACATACCAGGGAAACCTCAGCATGCCCTGCTTGGAGCAGACTCAGGGTCTGCAGTCAGTGCTTGGTGTTTGCTGGTGCCTTGGAGCTGCCTAGGCAAGAGGCAGCACTGGCTAAAGGGATGTCCATGGAACTGGGGTTGTCCTATGTGGCCTTCTCTTCTGCCTCTGAATCTTCACAGCCGTCACACCTTCCCCTGTTTCTTGCCTGAGACACAATGTGCAGGTCTGGATGTGAACTTCAGTTACGTTACTTGATTGCAGCTTGTTTTGTTTCTCTGCTCTGTTGTGTGGGAAGGGGCCAGACACTCTGGGCTGCAAATCCAAGTCTGGACGTCAGCACAAAGTTCAACAGCACCGAGACCAGGATCTGGTCAGCGCTCAGAGCTATCTGCATCTCTTAATGTATGGACCTGTGGCATTTGTGGCTGCCCATCTGTTTTGTAAGTGGTGAGGAGAGAAAACTTTTGCTTTTTTTTTTTTCAACCAAACAGATCTTTGTTTTTCGTTTGTTGCAAAATTGCTTCGAACAGGACAACTGTAGCAGTAACTAAATACGTGAGTCACAAGCCAACCACAGCATAAAGTCAGAGAAGAATGTGGCTATGAGAATAAACTACTGCTGACTTCGACCTAAAATGCCAGATGCAGAGACCAAAATAAGATGCAAATGCCAATGGACCGTGTCTTGGGTTTCTGGTGTGAGCAATGTCACTCTGATTTTTGCTTATCAGAAGTGGTTCAGCTCTCGACTTCTCGATAAGGAGGGCAACTAAAGTTTAAAGCTATTAGACTATCTCAAAGATAATGCAATGCACATTTAAGATGTAATTATGACCTTTGGATGTACAAATTCCTGTTTTCCTCATTGGTACAAAGGCGAGAGGCAGGGAGAAGTTCCCTCTAGTGGCTGTACCAGCAGGGATTTCATTTAATGCATTTAAGGGCCAGTATCATTATGCTAAAGATTTGTGAGTGCATGCCAGATGGATGATTTCTTCAGCGATCTGTGTCTTTGTGTAGTTTATCCTCTGTCTTTAAACCAGATTATAGGATTCAATGAGCAGCTACTGTTTGTGTGTACAGAAAGTAGTAGAGTATTTATTTTAATCTGAACAACTCATGTCTGATTTTATTTAAAGAGCACTAAGTGCTTCTTCTTTGACTTATCTAATCTTTATTAGACAATCTAATGCTTCTTTAATACTTTGTCTCCCATTCCTCCCTCCATAAAATGAATCTGTCTGCTTTTCTGTAAGTACTGGACCTCATTAATCCAGGTCCTATAACTGAAGAATGCAAAACCTTCTTCCGATCTGAATCATTAACTCGCTAAAGAGAAATGTAAGCACATTTCTTGGGCATTGCTGAAAAGCACAACTGAACGGAAAGCAGGCAGAAGCTCCTACTTAATGGCTCATGATTACTGTAACATACTGGGAATATATTTCCTTTCATGTCTAGTTTACAAATCCCACAGAAAGGACAACAAACGCTGCTTGAGCAGACCTCTTTTTGAGTAAGTTGTTTGGCAAGCCATGAAACATGAGTTCCCATGAATTTGTGCCACTTTTGTAGAGCCCGTCTCAGCCAAGGGATGAATTCCCAGTGCAGATTTCCTCTTGATGGAGGCAACAAAAGAGATCTTTTCCCCCTACCTGGGTGGCTGCTTTGCCAAAACTTGTATGAACTGTAACACTGTGTAAAGTTTTGTCCCTGTCAAGCTCAGCTGAGATCAGCCATTAGCTCAAAGAGTTATTAGAAAGGGAAAGACAAACATAAATACATGGACACAGAGCCTGAGTGGAGAAAATATTTTCCCTTAAGAAACCGTGCTAAAAAACTGCTTTTCAAGGTAGCATTTATTTCCTGCATTTTCTCCACCTGGCTAAGAAAAACAAACACTTGAAACATCTTGCTACTTTAATTCCAGGGTTTCACACATTTAGCTTAGTGCTAGAAGCAGAGCTGCTACGTGACCGTCTGTCTTTAAAAGAAGCAGGGATACAATTTCACTTCAGATTCAGACCTTACAGTGGCATGTTTGTAAATAATACATTTTAAAATAAAATAAAAAAACACCTGGGCAAGAAAACCATATTTTTAGTGTTACCTTTTTTCCCAGTCAGCATCTGGAAGAATTCAGGGCAGTGAGCGTTGACAATCTGTCCCACCGCAGATGAAGGCCAGCAGCTCATGTTATCCCACATTCCAGGACACCTCCCTGGGGGGGCAAGAAGGAAACACCGTGCAGCATCTCCCAGTGATGAAACATCATGAAATGTCTCCCAACAATGAAACACTAAGAAACATCTCCAAGCAACGAAACACCATGCAATGTCTCCCAAGGACCAAGGCAGCTAAAGGAACAAAGATGCTCAGTACTCTGAAAAGCAAGCTGGATGAGACAGAACAAGTCCTGCCGAGACCTGTCGAGACCTGGATAGGGCAGAACAGCTCCTGCTTGCTTCAAACCAGCCTCAGCAAGCTCCAGGCCTGTCCCGTTCTGGTCCTTGACTCCACCGTTCTTTACTAGCCAAACAAAGAGTAACTTGGGCCCTTATAAACTTTGCATCAGGCCCTTGGCTACCCATCTGTCTTCTGGTAACTATTGAATGGCCCTGAAAAGATGAAAGAAACCAGATGTGAGTTTTTTAGCTCTCTTTTCAGCCTTCCTAAAGCTTCCACTTTGAGTCACCTTGATGTTTTCCTTACGTAATCCTTTTTGTAAACAGAAGAAGATACAGCTTGTCTAGGAGTTGAAACAGCTTCAGAATGATACTGGGGGAAGGGCAGAGAGGAATAGTATCAGTGTCATCCTGGTATCACCATTAGTGCTCCTCTTCTTGTTCATCTCTTTCATTATGCCAAGCCTGCACTGGAGTTAATAATGCCAATAGACCACTCGCTGGGCTTGGCTGTGGGTCTCAATGGCTTTTCTGCTGCAGGAGAGCAAAACTTTGCCAAGAACTGTCACTCCTGTGGCACTCTAAAGGGAAGGTCATCACATCTACAGGCCAGGGCAGAACATGGATGCACACCAATATTCTGGCAAAATCTGCCCGTGCTGTTCTTCTTTCCAAGGCCAGGCCCCTGAGAGTGTAGGAGGACCTATCTCAGAGCAGACAGTGAAGCTGGAGTCCTGCTGGGCTCTCTGCAGGCATGAGCCCGTGGCTCAGGTGCCCTCCCTGCACCTTCTGCCACCTGAAGCCTCCGTCAGCTGCAGGGACTGACCGACACTTCACAGCTTCACCCCATTTCCCTCAGGCAGGTGCAGGAGATGCTTCTATTAAGTCATGGTTCCCTCCTACAGTCAGTGTTTGAAGTGGGCATTTCTAGCTGCACTCTCAGCTTGGCTGCGTTGTCTTCTGGCAGGGCTGGTAGAGATGCATCAGGGAGCCCATGGTCAATGGAGCACAACGTGACCATCATCTCAACTTAGACATCTTGCTTAGGTGCTTGAAGCTGGCATGGATTGTGCAGAGTGTTAATAGAGAAGATCTACAGTTGATGCCCCGTGTGCCACAGAGAGACTGTAATTCTGGTCTTTCTTATTTTGCTCTTCTCCAGACATAGGCTGAAATCATTCTGGCTGGTTCTCTTTTGTCTCCTCTCACTGTCATTGGTTTTAGCAAATCCTCCTCTGTGGGTTTGGTAATATGATGGGAAAAAAGGAGGCCACTGGAGCATGCCAGTACCACGGTGGTCCCTGCGGTGGGTCCCTGCGTGGGCTGAATGCCCTGCACGCTCACTGAAAGCGAAGGGGAGTGCTGAGTGCTCTCTTCGAGTGCTTTGTGCTTTGTAAGGCCAGCCTCCAGCAGCCTGACAAAGATATTTTCATTTCCAGAAATGTACTGATTTCCTCCTGCGTAACAGTCCAAATGCCTGGAATTTTCAACAGCCAGGGCACTCAGCTCTGGTGTCCCCCCTCTGCCAGTGTTTATATGACCTGGTAACCATTCATTTCAAAGCAATAGTTTAAATGCAAATGAAATGTCACCTCGGGTTATATTTATGCCTAGCTGTGTTGCAGTATTTGGGTTATCAAACCTTCAAACCAACACCACTGGCAAAAAGCCCCCATATCAGACTCGGAGTGCAGAAAAACCTGTTGGGATGGTCTTCTCCCCAAAGGAGAAAATAAAACCCAGCAGAGCCTTTCCTCCCGCAGGAGGCAAGAGGGCTTCTTGCCAGCCCCCAGGGAACAAAGCCAGTGCCACCCACCCCTGCCTACATAAAGAGCATCCTGGGTGGAGGCAGAGCACAGCTCTTCTCCCTCCTCCATGCCACTGGTATCACAAGGACAGAGGTAAAATACTGAGTCTGGTTTTCATTATCCTGCAGCAAGATAAGAAACACTTACTGCTCCGGGACCTTGTGCCTGATTCACTGGCAACTAATTCTGTGTGTTTGTACCATTTCCACAGGGCTGTGAGTGTCACAGCAGAGACAGCACTTTGGAAGCTTGTCCCCCTGCCTTGCCCCTCTTCGTGCCACTCCACTTGACGCTGCCTGCCCGCACCAGGCAAAGCTTCTAGGGAAGATGCAGGAGCAATGCAGTATGGAGGGCGACCTACAGCTTGGAAAGCCACCTTACTCTCTCCCTACAAGATCCATCAGGAGCATGCACTGGATACCCAGAGCTTTGTTCCTCTCTTCTCCAGACTAAATTCCCTGTATGGGATTTTCTCCACATGGACCTCAGACATGCAGATAATCAAAGGCTGGAGGTGTTTGCAGAATACAAGCAAATATTTTCCAGAATAAAAGCACTATTCCATAATTTACCAGGGTAAAAAAGCCCTCACTCGAGTAAAAAACAGCAGAAGGAAACATCTGGGCTCCCTCTTCAGAAACCAATACTCAGGGACAGATATGTATATTACCTCTGTTTATTTTTTGGGGGGTTTCACTGCCAGGAGGCATGTTTGCACAGTTACAGAGACAGAGAGGGGCATAGTCACTCCAGCCACTTCCAGTTTAAGGCTTTCTGCTATGTGGGTAGCCCTGAGCCCACGGCAGTATGCCTTGTTTGATCTGAGTTGCCAGAGCTACAAGAGCAATTTTAACAGCTGTTGGAAAGGCTTTCTCAAAAATTCAACATAATTCTATACTTTTACCTTCTGTATCTATAGATTTGGGGAGAGTGCCACAGAAGGTAGAATTATCCTGTTTAAAAATTTCCAGTAACAAAAAGCCACAGGGGAATTTTTAAGATTTGGACTCAACTTAAAACTAGATTAAGTCTCTGCTGAGGAACTACTGTTTGCCGGAGATAAAACGAGACCATCTGTAAAATGGTGTTGCCTGCTGATGCTAGTGCTGGTCCACACCTGCACGGTGCTGTGAAGTTTAAGTTGTTTGCATCTTTGGAGCTGTGGTGCAGAGGAAATGCAGAGCTCAACGTGTCACAGGATCCAAGTCAAAGCAGACAAATAGGTAGGTTGTCAAACCACCCTCCTCTTCGGTGAAAGGGCACTGGGGAAGGCAACAAACAATACTGATTTATTCCTATCATCAAACTTCTTATATGCAATGAGACCCATCTGCATTCTGGTGCCCTAAGGCATCCTGTCACCACCACTTGGGCATAATGCCCTGAAGCTGTGCTCACACCCACCAGTCTACAAGGCTTACGGGGATAAAACAAAGAGAGAAATGTTTGGCATGCTAAGAAACCAGGCAATAGATCTTCCCTGTGAGTCCTGCCCTTGTGCCAGATCATACTGAAACAGTTCTGTGTCTCCATCACTCTCTGCTAGAGTGTTGAAGGCTTTGAAATGAAGAGAAAGCCTCAACTCCTGCTCAGAGTGGTAGCTTATCTCTGACCAGGACACCTTCTACCGTGCACATCTCACAGGAGCTCCTTCACTTTCCACGCTGGTGAGGACTTCGTCACGTCCCAGTCCACAAGTCACCCAGAAACAGTTCAGTCTGCGAGATGCTGTGAATGACACAGACCCATTCTTTCTGGTGATGGCTCGTCGCACACAAAAAATAGTCACACCTGTTGCCTCCATCCAATGTAGTCTGTGAGATGCTGACCCAAATGCTACCTGGGGGAACGAACCCTCAGTTCATAGGCAAGTTTCTGAAATTGCAGTTCCTCTCTCTGAGATCCTTTGCACATGAACAAACTTGCTCAGCTGTTAAAGGAAAGCTGCCTACATGATGAAGTCTCAGTACCACAAGACGTCCCCATGCCAAGTACTCACAAGACATCCCCAGGCCAAAAAACTCCTCTATATGATGATGAATCCTCTCTGAAATGCAACAGCTCTGTTACATGACAGTAAGTTAGAGCAAGGAGTAAGCAACAAGAACCTTCAAGCCACGTGATTTACCTGTTGACTGTTGGTATTGATTGATTTTGAAGGCAAATATAGTTAAGTAAATTTGCACTTACTGGGCTGACTTTATAAAAATATCCTCATCCAAGTTGAGAAGAATTCCAAATCCTCTGCCATTTGCAAGATTTTGTTGTTGATGTGCTCCCTAGTTATGAGGACTGCAGTTGAGCAGCTGAGTAGAAGGCTCCTGCAACTCTGGCAGTCACATAAGGTGAAAATCCAACACTCAGAGTCTTATAACAGATCTTACCTGTTTTTCTGCTCCTAAAAGAGAGATGCACACAAGATGCATGCCTCCTATGGGGAGGAATATGGGGTTATCTGATTTTGAGGCCACCCAGCTCATCTGAAAACAGTTTTTATCCTGCACATTCATTCAGCCTTTACCTGAGCTCAGGAGCAGATTGTTTTCGAGTGTTCTATTCTTTGCCTCCAGGGAGAGAGTCTCTGCACATTTTTCTTCCTCCTTTTTCAGGACACTCAAGAGGTCACAGACAGGTGGGACAGCTCTGACCTGCAAATTTTAAAAACAGTGGAATCACTTTTCCTCTTAAAACTTATATCTCTTCAACAGTATTTACCCTTCTTACACTCATAATCGCCACACAACCCCATCAACTGATTGTGGGCAATATATCCTTGAAATACAGTCAATTCCCTTAAAATACAGTCAATTTTCCTAATTAAGTCTGCTTTTTTATAGTAGCAGCAGGCAAGCACAGACTGCCTTCTCCTTTTTGCTGACATTATTGAGAAAAATTAATGTGTTATCCTGCTAAATTAAGTACACGAGCAGGATGCTCTTCCAAAAGACTGCAGAAACATCCAGGGCACTGCTGGACTCTCCTAGAGCAACAGAGAATTAATTACTTGCACCTGGCAGTGTTAAACCATAGACCTGGCAGCTCATTTTCCTGGGCACAAGTGATCCAAATCTGTCCACTGGGTGCAGACCATCCAAGCCTGTTTCACTGCTACTGATCAGGAAGCTGCAGGAGCCAACCTCAAAGCAGAATCTCACCCAGATTTTTGCAAGAACCAAGATGGTAATTTATCCTAAGGTAATTTTTTTCACCTTCGCATCCTGCCCCATCCTCCTTTCTGACAAAGCAGCTTGGAAATGTTAGTCTTAATTCAGTCCTGATGTAACAATTAAATGTGTGGTTTATGTTACGTGTAGCTGGACCAAAATGAATGTACAAAACAGTTACCGACAATAAAAATAGCATGTATTAAATGTTATTGCAAATTATTTGTAGGACAAGGTCCCAGTTGTTATGTCTTGCAGTAAATAAGTACTTTTATAATTTCTATTATTTTACCAGTTTCTATTTTTTTTGACAAAAAACCCCACCTGAATATAAGCGGGTTCCCATTATAACAATGTAGATAATTTTTCTCCTCACAAACAAACACCAAAATCTTTATAAATTCCACTATGGAACTTATATGTACATATATATGTATGCATATGTATATACACACATGCTTAAAACATTAAAAGCAAGTCATCGGGATGTATTATTTGAGAAGTAGCAGACAGATTTTTTTTTAAATGTACTTTCCATAGGAAAAGTTAACCCAGCAGCATCATATTATTACTCAATCTAATCAAACTCCTATCATTGCTGATCATTTTCAGATTAGATTTGGGAGAGACAATAATCACTGAAAACTATTGTAATGAAAACTATTACTTTTCTACAATTAAATTTTAGCCTAACAGACGTCAGTGACTATACTCCCGCTCACTTCGGCTGGAAGTATTGTGGGTATTGTACTTCTGAAGAAAGGTCAGTCTTTTCAGCAGTGTATCATGCCTCATCTAATTGGTCTGTTGTGTTTAACTTCAGCATCTTTCTCCCTTGTCTTCATGCATCATGAAATAAATAAAATACAAACAATTTGGTTTTGCATATTGTAACAAATTTTATGGAACCACACATGCAAAGAATTCAGATAAAATAAACTATCCTCTCTGATGCCAGGATTTAAGTGCACTTTTAATCCATGTAATTTTTATTTTTTTTTAAATCAAGTTAGTCTTTGAATAACATAGGAATGTTGGATTGGAGTAACATGTCTAAAGAAATGTAATGGAAGCCTGAATTTGACAATTTCTAAATATCGATAGACTCTTAAAATGTTCCTTTTTTACTACTCTCTGTTGTTACCTATTTGATTACCAATAGTAGAGCAATTTTCAGAGTTCACAAGTACAAATGTGACAGTTAAGACCTAAAACATGCTTCTGCCGTAGTAACTCTGTCCAGAAGTTGCCTCAAAAATACATTAAAAAACAACACCAGTGCTGAGCATTTGAAGTGGCCAACAGGATTGGTTTGGTCTGCATGCGGGTTGTTCAAGATGATACTGAACATACATAAAAATAAATGCTAGCAATCACGTTGTAGTAATCTTAGACACAGGGAAATTGTCCATCTTAAATAAGCCTATACATCTTGTGGGCACCGCTTCCTTTTCAGAAATGTAAAAGAGATTTAAAGACTACATGATTTCTTTATGGCTAGAATGAGGCCACACGCTTTTAGCACATTCAGCTGCGAAGACCACACTGATAATCTGATACAGTGCTATTTTCTTACATGAAATGCATTGCTCGAGCAGGAATGTGGTGTAGTTAATGCTTGTACAATTAGTTTTGCCCTGCCAAGTGATGCCCACCCTTTTCTTGTGACCAGCTAGATACCACTGCCTGGTAACAGACGTGAAGGTAACAGGATTTTAACCCCAGAGAAAGCAGGGAGCCTCCGGGTGCTGGTTTAAAGACCTGGCTTTCCACAAACGCTGTTCCTGGGTCGGTCTTTGCCAACGCTGGCATCCAAGGGGTCAGGCTGGGAGCGAGGGGGGCTGTGGCGGGTCCGGCACAGCTGTTTGCCGGGGGGGATGCGAGATCCCGATTCCCACGGCCAGATAACCCCACTCCGCTGCCGGCTGCGCTCAGTCTCACTCGTGTTTACATCCACAGTTGGGAGCAAACAGCCTGCCCCTGCACCTGGAATCGAGGGGGTTTCTCTCCACACGGTTTCTTCATCCCTTCCCAACCAGTTCCCTGAAACAGCTCCCCGGCTGTCAGGCTTTGATGATGGGGCAAGACACCCTGATATTCCGTTTTAAAGACCATGTAAGGTAGCAAAAGCGTTCCAGACGGAAACAGCTGTGCTAACTAGATGTCCAGAATGGGCAGAAAGCTACAGTTTGTGATATTGATAGCAACAGCCCACTACAGTTTTGAACCTGTGAAATGAATGGACCTAAATGCTATTTAATATAGATAAGATTTGCAGCTGCGGAATTCACAGCCATTTAATTTGAAAGTAAGTGGGTTTAGCTTACTGAGGGGACTTAAAGGAGAACAAAAGATGTCTGTAAAAATCAAAATAGGTATTTTGAAGGAATAGAAAAAGAACAAGCGAAGGAGCTGCTCTCAGTGACACCCTGAGCAATGGCATCTCTTTAGAGTCCCTTAAGTAGTACCTAAGAATAAGAAACCAAAATTACAATAAAACCATCACAGTTGCTATTTTTCCTGTGGAAGATGATCAAAAGGCAAAGAAAGTTTGCAGATTGCATTCAGTCTGCAATTAAAATGCCTAGGTAGAGCTCAGGTTTTCTCAGAGTTTGAACCAAATCCCCTGCTGGGACAAATAGACTGATTTTTCCGTTAGTTGCAGCGCAACAGTGATTTTTTACATTTGCCGAGAGTTTGATCCTTTCCGAGCTTCTCACATCCAAGCTGTACATATTTCAGCCTTGGTTTTGTAAGCTTTCAAAAGCTGAGCAAGCTGAGCAGCACCTGGAGATCACAGCCCAAGTTCAGCTGTCCTTCCCATCCGGGCTGAGCGCCTGGAGCTCAGCAGTGACAATCTGCCACATAAATACCCAGTAAAGTAATAAAGCTAAAAGAGAGAAACCAAACTTTGCGGGTCCAACATTGCTCTGTATTCCTTCAATCCGAATCAAAGGAGGCTTTGGTAATGGTGGGCATTGCCCCTTAGGGGATCGCTTGCTGGTGTAACTCAGCGAAGCTTCTCTAAATGACATCAGGTCTTTTCTCTTTCATCGCAGAACCTGCTCTGTTTACCAAAGCAGGTTAATAACATGTCTGTCTTTATACAGAGGGGGAAAGTGAGTCTTTATATAGGTGGGGAAACTGAGGCATCTAACCATCTGGCCACCGTCAGTGCAAGAAGCAGCAGGAGCCACAATTTAAAAAAAAAAATACTAAAAAAAAATCCCAGCTGCTACACAGACTTTTTAAAACAAAGACACCACAACTTCATGGAAGAGAAGTACACTTACTCAGACAACATGTGATTCCATGCAAGTGGCAATAGATATCTCTGAGCACCTACCAGGACGGCTGAAATCCAGAAGATGATCACCCAGATGGTCCACATAGTCAATCACAGTCTGTTTCCTTCACCCCTTGCACACTAGAGGTCACCAGGCTGTCTGTAGGCTCTCCAGCTGTGGCTCTTCGCTCCTTTCACTTCATCCCTTTCCCTCCTCTCTCTTTTCCCTTCCCAGCTTTGACCATCCTGAGCCAATGTTTCTCTCCAGCTGCTGAGCCCAACAGAGCATCAGCAATGACAGGACTCCCCTGACCACCCTCCAAGCTCTCCTCCTCCTCTGCAGAAGCCTCCTGTCCCAAGAATAACAGCACCTCTGTTGAGCATGTTCCTACTATTGTCTGCCTTCCATCCCGGCTGTTATTCACTGTTATCGACGGGTGTCGCTGGGGAATGATCATTCCTCATGCTCCCATGAGAGGAGGACCTCACAGAGCAGGTGTAAGATGTCAGCCCCGCAATGGCCAAGGTAATCAATCAAGGGGAAACACAGCGCTGGAAAAAAGTGTCCTGCTGAGAAACAGGGTTGGAGGAATGCGATGCGGGCTGCCTGCACTGCTTCTGCTCCCGACAGCTCTGCACATGCCTCCTGCCGCCGGCACACATCCCCCAGAGCCAGGAATCAGGAGGCTGGAGGAGGCTGCTGCAGGAGAGCCGGCTACCCGCACCTCCCACCCAGCCCAGGCAAGCACAGCTGCCAGAGTTGAAGATGACCTTCAGGCTGGGGGATGCACCAGAAAAAGGGCAAACAGGGGATCTTCTCTTCCCACCCTTTCCAAAGAGGACTCTAAATGCTCCCCGGGCTTCACCCTCTCATCCAACACCCAGAGAAACAGCCTTTCTGCATGTCATCCCGGTGCTATAGGTTGCAAGATCTCATTGTGTTTGGACCAGTGTCATTCCTCATTGGTGGGGTGTAGATTCCAGCTGTCCTGGGCTCCCCATAGGCACTTCCTCAGCAGTCGCCTTCCCTAGAAGCAGAACACTCTTTGTTTTTCCCGGTTTTGTTTCTGTGGCAAAACTATAGCAAAGGGGCTGTGTGCTTAGCCTGGGTGTGGGCTCCCAGCTGCCAGGACAGGCGCTCCAAACCCCCGCTTGCCAAGTTCACTTGTAGCACAATAATGAATATAGCCTCAAAAAAACAGCCAAAGTTTGCACCACGCACTAGTGCTCTTTCTCAAAGGACTGCAGTCCTCAGCTTGGCAAAGCTTCTCAAAACATCTTTTACCATCTTTTCCAATTTACCATCGCCTGGGATGCCAGACGGGTCAGATGTGATGAGCTGCTGCCCAAAACTTAAGGTCCGCTCTCTCATCTTCTAAGGGTGTGCCCCAGATCTACCAGTAAAGTCAACGACCTTGGCCATAAAACATCGTTTGTTACCTGTGAAAATCCAACAGCACCATGAAGGAATCTGGGTTCCTCTGGCCATGGTGACTCCAGCTCATCTCTTACACGTTCTGCTTAGAACTGCTGAGCTGCAATGCTGTTTCCCTACACACCACCCTCTTGTCTCCCCACATCCCTGGAACAGGAGTTGGACAAGCAGCAGCATTTGCTCTAACCCCACGGGACGCCTCTCCTGCCCCCAGTGCCGGGCTTGCCTGCGCTGGCTCACACAGCATCCTTTCCCTTGCAAAGGGTGAACATTGCAGCCCCCCTTGCCCCTTGTCCACACTAAGCTTGTAGAAACTTTCATTTTTCTAATTTCTCCGCTTTCCCACAGAGTTTGGTTGAAACTGGTCAAAGGGTTAAGCAAATTGTTTAAAGGGGGGTCTGAGAGGCAGCCAGACAATGTCATTACAGTAGTCTGAAGAAACCACATTGGCAATTGCTGCATCATCTCAGTGGGGTGCCAAGTCATTCTCTCTTTTTCTTTGGCCCAAGGAATATTTTATTATTCCATTCATATTGTAACAGTTTCCCCTGAAAGCCACCGCTCTTGCTGGCATTTGTGGAATTGAGGGAGCTTTGCTCCCGAAGGTACTTCTGAATGTGGGGCATTTTCTGAAATAGGCAATGGTTGCCTGGGAATTTTGAAGAGAAGATGTTGGATTTAAACACAAACGGTGTGAATGAAAAGGCTAATGTTTTGTGATGCTCCCATTGTACTCATGTGCAGGCTGAGCATTTGACAGAAGCCGGATGCAAAATAAAACGTGGAAAATCCTCACCTGTGCAAATCTTTGCTTGACTTGCAGTGCAGCAGATGTCAGCACAGCTGGACAGACACCGTGGGCTGGGAAACCTAAGAGCAGCAGCAGACTACAGAGAATTATTAACAAGAATTCACATATCCTGAGACGAGGTGTTTGTTTAATTAAACAATGTAGTCTTGCACTTGGCTGTGTGCATCTGCCTTCGCTCCTACTCACTGTATTCATGTTATATTTGTCACAGCTGCAATTTCTTTCAAGTCTGTAATCTAAACCAGAAATAAAACATCAGAATTTGCTCATGCATAGAATCATAGAATTGTCTAGGTTGGAAGGGACCTATAAGATCATCTAGACCAACCATATGCAATCTTGAAAGACTTTTAATTGTAACTTTAGGAGTAAATAAAATAAATTACTTTGCTTTGCATTATTTTGATTGTTTACTTATCAAACACTAACCAACTTTGATATTCAATATTTATTTACTAATACTTAATTTTCCATTAGAGCTTCTGTCTAATAATTCCTCTCCCTTCTTTGTTAAATAATTAAATTGTTTGTAATGCCTCTATTGCAACTGGATAATCAGGACATGCATTTTTCATCTGAGGTTTGGAATACAGAGATAAAACTGAGGTGAGACCTTTAGGGTGATCTTGCACACTGGGGCACATACAGAGGGCAGGTGAGGACCAGATCTGACCAAAAATGTGCTGTAAATGGTGGGGTAGTGAGCTGCTGGAGTCCACATGAAGGTGGTATAGAATCTGATCCTGAACTTTATCCTAAACCCAGCTTGAATGCTGTCATCACTGGGCATTTCTTCCCAGCTTCATCAAGGGTGTAGGCATCATTCTTTCCTAATCAACAGCAATTACATTTTACTAAGTATGGGAACTATGTTCTGGGAGCTAAATTTTATCATCTGAAGTTTTTCTTTCTTCCTTTTTTATTCAAACTGAGTATTGGTTTTGGCCACATTTTACTTCTATGTTAGAAAAGATGAAAGAGAAGAATTTTTATTCTTAGAAGAAAAAAAAAAAAAAGTCCTGGAAATATTTGTGGTTTTCTATATTAAGCCTATATGTAAGACACCATGAAAAACACAGCGGGGCCATGAATACGGTTTGTCCCAAAGGCACATTGATGCCCAAGACAAACAAAATACACCCATGGCAGAAGAAGCTGGGGCAGCCAATACTCTCAATTTTTTTGGTGTTACCTACTGCAGGATATTAGTGCAGATTCATCTGGTACTAATCTTTCTCTTTGGCTCTTCCATTGACTCTGTTGGGAGTCTGGAGGGCTTAGAGCTTTGGGACAACACAAGGGATGCCGGGGGAAATCTTCAGCCAAAGAGGCTGTGTCTCCCCAAGGCAACGCTGTTGGGGTTAAGTTCAGCATTTCTCGGTCTCGTCAATCTGTCCACATCGCCTGTCTGGAGAAAGGAAAACATGAAGAAAATTGTGGCTTCCCTTCTCCCCTGTACACGTGTAGTTAAAAGTAAAAAAAAAATAAATTATCAGCAGCAAGAGCAATACACTGAAAAACGTTTTCAGGATCATGTGCTAAGGGACTGCTCTGCAATACTGAAAAGGGAGAATTTATGAGTAGTGGTAAAAGAGATGGTCTCTTTTTTTTAAGAAAATAATATTGTAATCAACGTTTCCGAGTCTGTTTTATGCCAACGCAGGCCCCGATGGACGCTGCAGGATTCCAGCCGGCTTTGCATTGTCTCACCTCCCAGGAAAACCTTTATTTGAGCCTTATCAAGGAAGAATAATTTATGTGTCAACAGATGAGTGCTTTTGAAGAAAAAAGTGCCTCTTCCGTGTCTGCGGCCACACTGTAATTCCTGAAAACGACGCTCACTAGGAAAAAAAAAAAAGGTGTGTTTTTTTTTTTCTTTTTTGTACTTTTTCTCTAAGAGCCAGCAGACCTGCAGCGTCGCCTCCCCACCGCCCCTGAGGGGATGTTCCCCCGCCTGCAATGGGCGGACCCGAGCACCGATACCAACACCCCACCCCACCCCCAGCCGCGAGTGGTGCGGCCCAGCTGGGGCTGCCCCGTTGCCTAGCAACCGACGCGGCCCGCCGCCGCGCTGAGGTGAGGGCCGGGCCGGGTCGGGCCGCGCCGTGCCGCCCGCCGGGGTGTTCGGCTGCCGGGCTGCCGGGCCGCCGGGAACGGGAGCCGCTGTGAGGGGAGGAATGGGGTTCACAGAGGCTCTCTCCGGGCCGGGAGGACGCGTGGGGCGGGGAGGGAAAGGTGGGGGGGTTGCCTCGGCCTGCGGCGCTCGCAGAAGTCCCAAGGGGTTGGGGCGGGACGTCCGGCGGCAGGCTGAGGGGGCTGCGGCACCGGCGGGGGTAGGTGTTGCGAAGCTCTAAGCCCTTCTGCCCGCTAACAAACTCCCCTAGCCTAACTGCGTAGAGTGGACCTTAAAAGCACTTTTTCCATTGCTCCTAAAGCACGTCGATGCTTTTTCAGGTCTCGGGCTAGGAGCTCTGAGGCACAAAAGGATCAAAACCCCCAAGTGCTGACAAGAAGGAGGGTGATACCCTCCCTGGTCTGAGGGGATTTGGGGTGAGTTTTGCCACTGCCTGCAAAGGAGCTGGGATTTCACAGCCCCGGAGTTCTCCTGCTGGTGTCTTTGCCCAGGTGTCCTGGAAAACTTAGGAACATCTGTCAGTCAGAGATTGCAGGACCTTGGAATCACAGAATCACAGAATCACCTTGGTTGGAAGGGACCTTTTTAAGATCATCTAGTCCAACCAATGAAAAACAACCAAATGTAAACATTTATCCTGTATTAGCCCTTTGAGGAACATTGCAGTGCAGTATTAAAGTTGATGAGTGACGATGGTAGCATCATTGTAAATTACTGATAAGTTTACACAGGGAATCCTTTGCTAATGTAAGTCTGTCTACAGCTTTTCAAAACTTGTATTCCAGATGGGGACTGCTGACCAAGAGAAGGAGGATAGCGGTTGTATAAATTAAAGTTGAACAACACAAGTGGAAAGAATGTAAGCCTTATGTTTAGAATTGTTTTAGTACGTTTTTGTCCAGGTTTGGTTGGTCTCACTACCTCAGAAGAAATTTACTGTTGTGCACAATAATAGAGTTCCTCTTGCAGATTTTCTGTTGCAAGTGGAAAATTTGTACTTGGAGGCACAGAGTGGAAAATATTATTGAGGCCAGGGTTCTGGTAGCACATTATTTTAAGCTTCTTGCTTATTTATTATTTAATACTGTACAAGACCATAAATCAAAACAGCACTTTATGAGCTTGAAGCACCTCTCATCTTCTGCCTGAAAGATCTAAAGCAGACTAGAAAACCAGACAAATACCAGACATGAGACCATAAAATGCAATGGGGGAGGTGGACCTCTTCAGTCCTCAAAAGTGCTGATCTAAGTATGTTGGGGCATCACTTTGAAGCTCCCCTCTGCCTTTCTTCTCTCAAACTTTTATTGATTGGTGTTAATTTCAGGTTGAGGCCCTTTAAGGTCATTCAGGCCAGTATGAGATTGTTAAAATGACGGAACAAATACAATACTGCTCTTGGTACTAACGATTCAACTTTGGAATTGTTGAATCTTAGAGCGTTGCCATAGTGTGGATCATACAACTGAACTCTGGTGTGCAAGCAGCTCATCAGCCTTCGTGCCGCTGGTGCAGGAGTGGGAAGGTGCCTCGGGACAGGAGCCTGGCAGGGGTTTACATTGTCTAGCATTGGGTGAGTTCACCTGTGCATTGATATTAATGCGGTACCATCCTGAGCTGTGCACCCACCTTCCTGTTCCTGAAGAACAAATACAAAATGAAGGGGTTTCAGACCCCTTCTCGAAGGTTGAAAAACCCAGAATGGCTTTTGAACTTGGTACTTTTTCCAAAAGTGTCTCGTCTTATTCTCCATGTAGTTCTGCGGTCCATAGGAGAACCAAGGAGTGCATGCTGTATTTATGCAGATAATTTCTTGTGGATGGATTGTGTGTGGTGTCCTTTTTGTATAATATTTGCACTTGTCATCAGAGTAGTTTATGTTATGATAACTGTGCTTACTTAACACAGGATGCTTGTGGCCTTCTGGGTTTACAGTTATCTTCACTAAACAAATAATCCAGATGATGCTATCCAAACAAAAGATTCAAATGCCAATTTTCTTATCCCTCATATTAATATTTAAAAGTTAAAAATGAATCTGCAAGTTAACAACACAAACACTCGGGAGACATTGGAAGAACATTTCTGCAGAGATTAGTTTGGATAGTGGAATTATCACAATAACTTTCTCTCATTTTCTGTATGTGAAGGAAGAGAGGGATGTTTTACACAGTCCTGAAAACCAAATGTACCCAGTAAGCCCTAGAACAGATGAACATGCCCAAAATGTTAGGACTTGTGGTGGGAGCAAGGTTTCATGGAATCACTCTGTAGTTCAGTAGGAGAAAAGTAACTCCCTCTCCTAAATGTTTTTTGAGAGTTTTAGGCTACAGATGTTACCAGTGCAAGGGAAGACATCTTGATCATTATGTTGTTTTGATTCAACCCCAGGTGCCAAGGAACTTTAGCACCATTCAAACTCCATTTCTGTCCTAACATGGACGTGGTTCAATCGACCTCCACAGAAATCACGACTGCTAAGAAATCCTTCAAGAAAATTCCCAGTGTCCTTCTTGGCAGCCTAGTGGAGGAACCAGAAAAAAGACATGCTGTTCCCAATCACCTGCTGGAATCAAGTAAGTTTCTGCTCTCTCACTGTTCCCCAACCTAGAAACAATCCTAGGAGGGACTTTGCTATTTTATTTTTTTTCACAACTCACAGACAAAGCTTCCATCCTGTTGCTTAAATTGCATCTTTCTGTGAGCCCAAATCATAGGAGAGATAGTCAGGAAAGAAATAGTGTCTGTACTGATCTTGGCTGACCCTGAAGTTTTGGGGTGGCTTGCTGAACCCATGATGCCAAAAGATAAACTGTTGACAGGTTCATGTCTCTGCTGAGATAGTAGATGCTGCCTTAACTTTCCATTTAAAGAGTCACACCTGCTTAACAGAAGAATTAACCTCTTTCTCATTATTTTCTCTGTAATACATTGGGTGCCACATAAATACACTTAATCAATGTAAGTAACAATCGTCATGTGATGGTCTCCTTTTCTTCCTGTTTCATTATCTGTCTCTGTAGAGATTTATTCAGAGCTTCAGAGGAGCAAGGTTGCACAGGCTGAGCCTGCTGTGTTACACTATGGAGGGTATGAAGTTGGAAAACATCACCAACAGACGCTGGTGAGTATCAGAGCAGGGATCCTCTTGGGGCTCATAAAAGGATACCAGAAGCTGAGTAGACTGTTTGTGGTCTTGAGGCCTTTTGCTTTATGGAGTGCTCTAAAAAGCTGCACTTAGAATCAGTGGCCCTGCGGTAACAGAACATGAGTAGCATGCTGTGTGCATCACTGTCCTTTCCAGGCTCTGTTCTACCTTTCTGTTTCCCGTGCCTGTGAGCACTGTTAGTGAGATGTGACTTGCACATCATGAAGGAAGAAAGAGTTCATGCTTTAAGTCCGTAAGAGACTGTTTTCAAAATGCACTCAGACAGTCAGTGTGTCTGCAAACATGTTCACTGGTGGGAAAATGTTGAAAGCACCTTTGGCCTTCTGCCAAGGGCAATTTAATCTAAGGAAAGGTACTCAGTGCATAGGTTTGATTAACCTTTCCTTGTGAATAGCTTGGGTATTTCTTCTCTCTGCTTTTCCTTTGTCTGCCTTCTTTATTCATATGGTAAGTGTTTTGAGGCAGAAGTTGGGTGATTATGGCAGACTATGTTCTCCAGATATAATGAAAGGAAATAAGAGGCTTTACAGGCTGAACTGTCACCATCCAAGGTTTGCTTTGGCATCCATGGAATATTATGTAATTTCTGTTGTTTCACTCTGTAAAAGTGAAGTCAATAGGTTGTTTCATTTTTTGTTCCTTTTGCACATAAGGAAAACAGGACCAGAATTTGATTCAACAGTAGCTTCTTCTTTAGCAAGACTGTTATTCCTAGGTAAGGAATTGTGACTTGGTTCCAAAGAAAAAAAAATGCAGGATGCAAGGTTTACATGCTTTTCTTTTAAATTCAGAGCATATTCAGAATTATTTCTGCTAAAGTACAAATTACTGCTTCCTTGTTTATACAGTACAGTTGGCATTCTCAATTGACCTCTTATATTGTAAAGTGTTCTGTGGTTTTGGTTTTTGTTTGTTCTACAGAAGCTGATAAATATTTCTGGTGATGTAATAAACCTTCATATAATACCACCCCAGACAAAATATTTTCAGATCAAATACAACAAAACAGTAAGTGTCAGAAAGCCTTCACGCTGCTCTTTGCATGCTGCTCTGGTTTTGTGTCTTATAAGCATCTTCAACGTGAGTTCTATCTTATTTTGGATTGTTTTCTAGCACCGGCTTGTCCCTGGCTTGTCATATGTGGTTACTGTTGATTTTTGTCCTGATGAGTGGCGATATTACTATGACTGCATCCGAATTCACTGTCAGGTAAGGATTTATTCTAAAATGTATTTACAATTCTAATGGAATGAAACAACTATTAGGACATGATAATAACGATAAAGTAAAGGTACCGTTAACCTCCTAAAGCCATATAGGTTTATTCCCAATAAGTCTGGATTGGAGTATTTAATTTTAAGCATCTAAAATTTTTGTTTCTATAAACATGCCAAAGCTGTGGGCAGAATATCTTCCTCGTTCTGTTATTACTTGTCAGTAGAGCAGCCTTTGTGCCACACTGATGTAATGTCTTAGTTGAGCAGTCTTGGAGGAGTTCTAGATGCTGAAAGTATGGAAAGACAGATGGATGCTGAAAGTATGGAAAGACAGATGGATACTGAAAGCAGGAGGAACGTCATTGTCTTGAAGTGCAACACAGTGATGATCTTGAAGATGATCTATGCCCACTTACTGGCCAACTACTACACAAACATTTTCTTTCCATAACATTTGTTCATTATAAGAAATAAATATTTGCCCCTTTTTTTTTTTTCAGGGAGAAGATACATTAGTCGTTCCTATACATGCTTACCCTGCTGTGAATGTTGTAGAATTTCCATCATTTATAAATCTGTCTGATGTATCAGTTGGTAAGAGGTGAGTTAAGGACAGACATTTGTTCACATTTTGTGAGACATACACAAAATCTGAAAAATCTCATTTTCCTCTATTTGTACAATTTAGCATCTTGGAAGCTTTAAGGAAGTCAGCTACCATCTGGTCTGCAAAATAATTCCTTACATGAACTGTTTCAAGCACAGAGTGCACTTTCACAGGAAAGTAAATGCTATGCAAACTAAACATGTACATAGATGGAACTGGGATCTCAGTTAGTCAAAATTTGTGCTGACTCACTTCAGTCATCGTGTGGTGAAGCAACATGGCTGCTGTTAATAATCTATACACTCCCTACTGCCCTACAAGTTGCACTACACCTTAAAAACCTCTCCAGTCTGCTGTTACATCTGTTTCATGAACAGGTCATATTAAGGCAGGGAAAAAAGGACTTTGCTATTATTGTTTATTTCCTTAGGGGTTTCAAAATGTGCTTTCCAAAGGAACACTGTGTATAATGTGCATTCTTTGGTAATCAGCAGGATAAGATTTCAGTCAGACAGTTTACAAAAAACAGAAATAAGCCTGGTAAATTGGTTCTGATTTGTAGGATGATGGATGGTGTTACATCAATGCTTTTGTGTTTCAATTTGATACGTGAAAACAGATGCATACAAAAGCACGACAGCTTGAAAAGATGTGGGCTAATACCCTTCACACAACCAGCATGAGACACAAAGGGCTTTTATGAAAATCAGGCCACGGCATCATTATTTCTAAGGTGGTTAAGTCCAGTCATTCTGATGTGTTGGAGTTTTCAATACTTTTGAAGAGTGCAGTCTTTTCTCATTGTTTTCCACAAGGAGGGCCATGGGAGAAGGCTGATTTCTGGTTCTGTATTTATTGTTGCTCCAGTTTGGATTGTTTGCACTTGCTAGATATTGCAGTTTGTCAGAATTTGAGGACACAAATAATTTCTAAAAAGTAAATTTTATGAATTTTTCTATAATTAGATTCTGCATAGATAGGAGAAAGTAAGTCAAGATGTAAAATATCCAGCATTCAAATCAAGATTTAGCTCTCATTTCCTCACTGATTGAAAGATCTGAAGTATTTTGCTATTTTGGACAATGCCTGTTCTCATGTAAATAAGTAACCTAACTCTCCGAACACAGATAAATTCAGTGCATGTTGTGTATAATATAATTTTCCAGCTTGCAATTGATGATCAACTGTGGTTTCATTAATTTTGTTCTTAATTTCTCTCTTTTCAGCAAGGAGTATGTTATCCCCCTGCAGTGCAGCTGTCCAATAGATTTTGAATTCCACATTGATTTTATTCAGCCTCACAGAGCCTTCACTGTCCAGCCAACATTTGGTAGACTGAACTTATTTAAAATTCTAAATGTTAAATCCTAAATTAATATTCATTAAGTGTAGTTACTTGTGACAGTGCTTTCAGTGCTACACAGAAAAATCTTTTGCCTTAGAGTGTTTCCAGGTAAATGCAGGCTGATAAATATTAGTCCTATGCAGTCTCATGGCAAATAGCCTTCCGTGGCTGGTAGATTTCTTTTGTCAATGCCCAGCTACAGACCTCTAGCAAAATGTGGGATGTCCCAAACAGTCCATCCAGCCGAGAGAGAGGCAGGAAGCCCAGCATTCACATCTTTTTCACACCTTTCCCCAAGGACTGTCTGGCTTCTGCCCCATTAAAGGAACAGAGACCTGTCTTTGTGGAATAGGTGTGCATCATGTCACTTGACTGGGGGCACAGAGGAAATAAAAGGTGACCTCTGCTCTATCAAACATATCCCTTGTTTTTTCCTAGTGGTCTGGAAGAATTTGATAGAATTGTGTCTGTTGCTTCAGGAGCCGTTGCAGTGATGGGCACAAAGCACACTGCTGCAGATGTTTAATGGGATGGCAGTGGGTATTAATTATATATATATATAAATACTATATATATGTATATTTATATAATTATTAGATTATAATATTAGTTCATACCTAATAATAGGTATGAATTGCTATTATTCAGCATAGACCTCTGTGTATGGGCTTTACAAGAGGCAGGGACTTCTGGCTAGTTTGCTCAGCTATTTTCATGCCTAGTGCTGGAGAGGGCTCTGTCTTGAGGCAGGTATAACTGTTTGCAGCTCAGTTGCTATCATGGTTACATTTGCCAGGTGCTGGCAGAAACACATAAGTGCCCAGGTGTTCTGACAAAGATGTGTGAGTGAATGAGACCTGGCTGCATAAGTCACGTAGGCAGCCTGGTCAATTCCATGAAAATACATAAAAATCTAAATAAATAAACCCCTTCATAAACCTGGTACTTAGTGCCATTAATGACACTTGCATTTAAACTTTGATTATGCATTTCAATAAAAGTTACTTTTGTTCCTGGATGTACAATGATATGAATTTGCCCTGTCTTGTCAGATGGATTTTCATTCTCCAGAGGCAGTGGTTGGATTCTATGATATGTGTGGTTCACAAACATGAACTATGCTTCTACTTTGTTTTGGGTCATTCTTTTAGGGTAATATTCTTTCTTACTTTGTGCATAAAGAAGTTTTGATATATCAAAGGAGGAAAGGAATCATATTACAATTGAGTAAAACTAGGGAGAAGTTGTAAATTTCATCAGGAAGTTTCTGGTTTTTTGCATCATCATAGACAAAGTGGCTGGAACGAATTCATGCTTTCTAAGTTGGGTTATTTCTTGGGAGAAAGTGGAACAAAAATATCCCAGAAAAAAAGGTCAACCCAGCAAAAGTTAAGTCAGAAACTTTGGTACCTAGAAACTCTGAGGTGCTGACGGCCATCTGAAAAGAACTAAGAAGTCTCAGCTCCTACTCAAGCCATTGTGCTCTGAGATCAGTAACGATGAAATACTCTAACTACTCTAATGATGAAATATGAAATTACACACACAAATGAAACTAACTGGTCTTTAAAACTACAGGATGCAGAAAACCAGGCAATGGTCACTTTACAGAGAGGAGAAATTAATATTTCTGATGAGCTGGATAAACTCCTTGATGCAGAAATGCCAAGGAGCATCAGGGCTTGTACCATGGGATTGCACTGAATGTTTAAGGATATGAAGGGTGGTTAAAACGGTTGAGAAAATAATGGAATAGGTAATAAGGAAACAAGACCACGTAGAGAAAGATAATGCATCAAATCCAAATGATTCCCCTGACTTGGAATAGCTCAGAGGAATATGCTTATAATGCTTAGCTCATGAAAGCAGGAAGTTCCAGAGACTTAAGGCTGGCAGATGCAAGTGAAGAATTCCTACATATAAACAGGCAATCATTTTCACAACAGTAGGAAATACTATAGTCTTACTGTCAAATCTCTCTGCTGTTGCAAAATATCTTGAAAAACACTTTGAGACCTGAAATATTTTCCAGGCCTAGTGTCATTCATTCAAACATTAATATTGTTTAAAAAAAATGTAGTCCAGAGTCAATTTCAGCATACTTAAGTGGGCTCACATTAGATGGACTCTTACTGTTTTTCTCCTCTGATCACAGGAATCATTCCAGGCAATGGGAAAGTGGAAGTAACTGTGAAATATTCCCCACTTGAGTATGGAACAGCACAAATGACAATGCAGTTACTGATTTCACAGTTTCACTCAAAACCTTATGTATGTGTATTCACAGGAACATCGACACCACATCTGGGTCTAACGTATGTGTGGCTGACTGATCTTTGAGTATTTTTACCCAGTGATAAAAAATACCTGTGTATGGATTTCATGCCATTTTGCTATAATAATTTTAAGCATTTGTATCTATGGAGACTTAAAATGCAGCAATGCAATTAAACTGTTAATACATGTACCTACTCTCTTACATAATTTGCTCAGAATGCCCTTAATCTGTGTGAAGTGAAATTGTACCAAAATAAAAATAATGAGAAGTTACATATCCTTAAAGAAGCGTTGAGCATCCTCAGTTTCTGTTATGCCTGCTCTATATTATTATTATTGCTAAAGATACAGAGGGTCTTGAGCAGTAAGGTCTCTTGGGCTGTACTTAATAATATTTTGTGAACTCTGAAGACTAGAAATTTTGGTTCCGGTTTTAATCTGGGAGAGAAATTTCCAGTCTCCTTGTGTATATCTGAAGGGGATGTAAATGCATATACTAGATTTATATACCATTTACAGAGTACTTACAGGAGCAATATCTGTCCTTCTGATGCTTAGAAAAGAACATTTTGACAAACAACAAACCCCTCCAGAGAAAAAAGTTGAGTCTGCAGGAAAATCTATGGTGTGGAGAAGAGGCCAATTCAGCCGACCACGATCAAGGCCTATTCAAAAAGTAAAGGTGTGAAGAGATAATAATCGCAAGCACTTTTTCTGGGCTGAAAATCTTTCTTGTTTCTATTTCTTCCTATTATTTTTTATCTCATAGGAAATTGAATACCAGAACCTCAGATTCCCCACAGACTTGTCAAACCCATATGCTGTAGCTACTGTTTTGAATCAGGAACCAGGCAAATTGAAGATTAAGGACTTGAAAGAAGGTAATATAATTAAGCAGCATAAACTTGGTCTTAGCATTATTTGTAGATTTCTGATGAGGAAATCAGCTTTGGAATTGCTGAGGTGATGTGATTGCAGTTTCTGTAAAAAATCTCAGCTTTATGTCTTAATGAGTTCAGTTATCATAATAGGTTGATTTCACAATTAGAAATTCAATCTAGTTTGAGGTGTGATACAGTTTTCTGATATTCCTGCAGTGCTTTGCCAAGGCAGGGAAGGGAAAAAAACAAGAGAGATGAAAGAAGCCATATTTCAACTAAAAGTCAAACAAAATATTCAGGAAGAGGAAGCAAATCATCTGAAGTGGTAAGTGTGGGTTAGCAGTAACAAAACTGGGGTTTGCTTAACTAAGGCCTCTATGAATGACATATGCAATGAATGACTGGTGCATAATGCTGCCAATTCATGACCTGATAGGTTTGTTTTACAGCTAAGTTACTGTTGTTTTCCCTTCCCTTCCCCTCCTTTCCCTCCCCCTTTCCCTTCCCATTTTCCTTCCCCTTTTCTTTTTTCTTCTGACTAAGAGCAGTCTTATCAGTAATTCATAGTAGTACCCAATGAAGTCTTTGATTGTCTTCTGGATGTACTCAGAAAGGAACCTGCTGAAAACCTCATTCACCTAACCTTGTTCTCAGGCATCTCATCTTGAGCCCTTAAGGGCAAAGGAAGCTTTTGTCAATAAATCAAGGCTAAAATGTATATTGGAGTGAACAGAATTGCACACATATATCAAATGACATAAAGCAAAACACAGTAATGAGTGTAAGCACACCCTGGTTTCATTTGCAATCCACAGATCTGCTCTTATGCTGAATGTTATGGACCCATAGACACCTTAGGAAGAGGAGAATAAGTCTGTTAGCCTTTAAGTAAAGCAAACTATGCTCTAAGTAAAGCATTTTTCATGCCCCCACTTTAAATGCAGGCAAGTTCATAAAGGCAAAGATCCAATGTCTGTGGAATTTAAAAAAGAGATTATTGAAAACCGACAGAGGGAAGAAGAGCAATACAAGGTTAGTCCTTGCTGTTTTTTCTGTAAATTTAAAATCAAACATATACTTTCAGATTATGCAGTGCACTAGTGAATTGTATCAAGTTTTCTATGTCTTCAGTTTTTCTTCATACATCAATGCAAACATGTACTAGCTCTACTTCTTACTGCAGTTATGTCGTTATTACTCCTGTATATCACTGTTTCTGAGGTGGTTTTATCTTGGAGGTAGACAGAGAGAATGATAAGTTATTAAAGGAAATGTAACTAGATATTTGCCCAACCTAGCAGATTTGCACCCAGACACATCACAGTGCAACATTGCCCCACAGGGGCTTGGGTATCTCTGGCTGGTTACGCAGTTGCCCCCCGAACTTTCTGACAGAGGCATATTTTTGCTCATGCTGTCAGTTTGTTCACCTCTAGTGTCATTAGGCCTCACAGGGTATTTACTGTCCCTCTACCAGTTGCTCAAGTGGCCACTGTTTTATACAGCCTGGGAGTGGCAGTCCTGGAGACCTGATCTATCTTCCATTGTACTAACTAAAACTTCAGTCCATGAAAATCATGGGAATTTCACTCTGTAGAATAACCCCAAGGTCTTTGTTTAAGAAATAACAGTATCCTGGAAATGAAACAATAGGTAAGTAGGACTGCGATGGGAGAGACACAATGAAAAGAAGCCCTGGTATTTATCCAGCATGCCCAAACACTTTGAGACAATTTCAGAGAAGTGAAATGATACCAGTAGTAACCTGTTTGGCACCACTGGAAACCATGACAGAGATGTTCACAGAACATGAAAAGCTGCAGAAAATTTCTATAGCTCTGTCATCTGTGAAGATGTGTTTGGGTGCCAACTTATGGTGTTGGTTCTGTAACCCCTCTCTGGCTGATTCTGGCTATGCAAAAGAAATTGTATTTCATTATGACAGAGATCTGATTGAAACTTAGACCCAAATAAACATTATTTTACTTTGTTTGACTCGCTCAAGGGTTGTAATAATCACTCCCTAGAAGGGAATAAGTCTGTGTTTTGTCAAGCACCTCCAGAAAGTTACGCAAGTGGATTCCACTAGTTGTATAGGAGAAAAAAAAAATCACTGGATGCATTGTACTAATGTGCTTGTTCTTCCTGGTGACAAATTAGATCCAAAGAGGAGATCCTATCCTGGAACAGGAGTTTCAAAGGAACAAAGTAGAAGTTTCTTTCAGACGTGTCGTCCGGCCTGTTGACCAGGTTTGTTTATATATTATTATCTCCTGCTATATGCTATTATCCCCTACTAAGCCAGCAAACATCCATAGATATTTGGCACTGAATACTTTTCCTCCTAATATTCCTATTTCTGTGTCGCGGTCTTATTTTCCATTTTAATTTCTAGTACAGTGTTGCAACCACAGGTCAGATTGACAGGAACCTTTCTGGTACTTAGATTTTTTTTGGTCCTTCTCTGTGGTGTGAGGTACTTCCTAAGATCCATTCCCTAGGGTTATTGGGAGCTTTGTTTAATAGATACCCTGCTACTGAAGGAACTTTGAATGTTAGCAACATAAAGTGCCGCCTTCTTGAGGAACATGGTAGCTGTGGAAGTTGGTCTTTTACTATACACTTATGCCTGTTTTACAAAGTGCTGAAAATTGTTTGGTGAGACATGGCATGGAGTTGTGTGGAGAAGGTGTTCTGAGGACCTTCCTAAATGTTGGTTCAGCAGCTGCCCTCCTGTTGAGAGGTACTGTACTCTGTGGCCATGGGAGTCTCTTCTAGTGCCACATTCTTCTGTCACATCAATTTAAAACTGAATTTAACACATCAATAAGGGATTTACTTGTGTTCAAAGAGTATTCTGACAATTTAAGGCATTAAATATAGAGGCAACACTTCTGCCTCAAGTATGTCCAGAGCCAGAGATCACTAGAAGTGGGGAAGTTATTCTGGAGAATTATCACTCTGGAGTTTACCCCGGTCTCTCACCCTTCTTTAGGTATGTCCTAATAGCTATTATTGGAGACATGATACTGGTTTTTCTGGGCCCTTGGTTTGAGCCCTTACAGCTTTTCCAACTTCACATCTGTGCAAGATGAAGTGTGCATTCGGTAGAGACCTACTCCCTTCTCTTCACTGTCTGACTGCCTGTGTGTTGCACTTAAGTCATAGTATGTGGTTGTCATTTGGGTGGATGCAGACCATGCTACATTATATCTGATTACCTCCCATTAAGCCCTGCGCAAGCGCAGGCTTCTGGTTAAATGCCAATACTGTAAACATTTTCATTTGACTTCATTTCAGTGTTTAGAAATAACATATGGATTCAGGCCAAGGAATGGCTTAGGCTGGAGGAAATTTCTCCCTTGTCTAGTTGTAAAACAGGTGTCCTTTTTCTTTTCTGTTTCTGTTTTTTAAAAAATACCATGCAGCATCCAAGCATCCACCCCACATTCAACTTGCTCCATAATGACCCCTGGGACAACAGAAACAGGATGTTGAGGAAATTCCAACAAGCGGCATACAAGGTAAGGTGAACAGCCAGAAAGCAGTGTGATGGCATGTTGCCTTGGAAATAGCACAAAAGAACGTGCAAACTAGTACATAAGGAGTCTTCACAGCTACCCAGGGATTTGACAGTTTGATAAATATGTCCCTCCTTCGCCAGGAAATAAGGATCTGGAATAAGTTTTCTATTCAGCTGGTGCTTCAGCTGGTTATTCTCCTGGTGCTTAATATTGCAATCAATACTAAAAAAAATGCAGATGAATTTAGTTTGATTTTTTTTTTTTTAAATAAAAAATACTTTTGCTCAAAAAAGAGAATATTTCAAAATGTATATAGAATACTGTGCCTGGTTTTGGGCCCTTGGTACAAGAAGGACATCAGAAAGCTGAAGTGAGTGCAGTGTAGAGCTACCAAGATGGTTGGGGTCTGGAGCACTCACTCTGTGAGGAGACACTCACCTGGGAGAGGGAAAGTGGAAGGAGAGAGCAGCACCTTCCAACACATCTGTTATGTGGTTATTGGTGATGAAGCCAGAATCTTTGCAATGCTGCATGGTGGGAACATGGGAAACAATGGGCATAAATTCAAATAAGAGACATACAGACTGTGTCTAAGGACAGCCTTTTTCACCATGAGGAAAGTCACTCATTGGAGCAGGTTGGCAAGAGAGGTTGTACTGTCTACATCCTTGGATGTTTTCAAGACCAGATTGGATAAAACCCTGAGCAACTTGGTTTGATCTCATTGGTGACCTTGCTTGGAGCAGGAGGTTGGATCTCCTAAGATCCCTTCAAACCTGGAAACTAAAGACTAATTGGTAAAATCACTTACCTCATTGGGTTTAAATATTATCTTGCATGTCCATTGCTCTTTTCAGAGTAAATCTAAATGTAGCAGGCAATACAGAAATTTCCTGTTCTCCTACTATCCAATCTGGGTATTTTTCTCCATTCAGTTCACAATAGTAGGCTCAATACGGAGGTCCTGAAATGAAATGCTCTTTCCTGTGTTGCACAAATAAGGAGGTGGCTAAATGACACCTTTGGGTATTAATACCTAGGGCTCTTCATTGTTACCTTGTGATATCTGGCACTGGGCAAATTGCACACTGCAGGTTACTACTTATTCTCCTCATTCACAGAACAGCAAGTATTCATATGGCCCTGATCAACTGCTTGTTTACTCATTTTTAAATCTGTATATAATTCAGACACAGCTGAGAGACAGGACCTAGTGAAAAAGAAAGGTCTAATTAAACTGTAAGACTAAATGCAGGTTTGAACTGGTTTTGATGTGTATTTTCACTGGAGAGTTGAGGTCCATTCTACACCTCTCCTTCCCCATTTTCTCTCTCCTGAACAGAAAACTATAGTAAAAATTCTGAAATAGAGATGTCTGAGTGAGCTCTGTAGAATAAATACACTTGTAATGTATGTATATTTCTATGGCTGTAAATCTTAGAGTGTTCAGCTTAATATTAAACTTTAAAATCATTGTCTCAGATTGTGATTCAGATTCGACTAAATCGTTTACTGCTTCTGTTCCGTGGGCTAACTGGAGAAGCCAGAGGTTTGAAGGAAGGCTCTGTGTCTGGTAAGGAGCAAAAAAACAAGTTGGTATTTTGGCCATGAATTACAATAATTCAGGTTGTACTGCAGCGTATGAGGTGCATTATGTATAAATGTAGAAACAGAGTCTTTAAAAAACGGTCTTCCAGAAAAAAAAAAAAAAGTGTGACAAGGTAGAATCATAGAATAGCTTGGGTTGGAAGGGACCTTTAAAGGTCATCTAGTCCAACCCCCCTGCAATGAGCAGGGACATCTTCAACTAGATCAGGTTGCTCAGAGCCTGGTCCATCCTGACTTTGACTGTTTCTACGGGGCATCTTCAGGTAGAAGGTGTAATGGCAGATGGTGTAAGAGAGGCCTTCTGACTTGTATCTGACTTGCTGACTGAATGAGATAGAGGACCATGCTGGAATGAGGGGGCTGTGATGTCCTTTTAGAAAAGGGTAAATCAGATCTGTTTGCTAGTTCAGGTACTGTGTCTGCTATCTTGTAGATGTGGCTTTTAAAGCCTTTAGGAACTAGTAATTTACCTTTTATATTAAAATTGCATCCTGGTTTAGGAAATGTTAAATATATATTTTTGGCTTGATTCTTTTTTTGAAACAGTGTATTACTATATGTTACAAAATCATAGTTTTTGCTTTCCACTCATGACAGACAGCAGGAGTTTCAGCAAACCAGAGAAAAGTGGAGAATGGACGGACTTTTCTTCCAGCATATCTGAAGATCGTATATTCCCTTTTGAATTCCCCTTTCACAGTTCCCATGAATTTCACCGTGATTTGGTAGGTATGGTAGCTTAAATGGTGGCCAACACTCAAGACGATAGAATTTTGTTGAAGATACTGGCCCCAGGTCCAGTACTTTATTAAAATTTCTCAATGTGACTGGTGTTCTGGTGTTCTGACAAATTAATTCAGGACTTCAAATTTAATAACAGTGCTGATGAAAACAATAAAAAATCTTTGCATTCTCTTAATTGCATTCTAAAATTCTGAGTTATATATTAATGATCAGAATTAGTTAACATCCATGATTTTGCAGAAGAAGAAAAACTACAAAAATAGCTGAAATGCAAAAGTTGAAGAAAAGACAGGAGAAATATCAAACAAAATGTGTGCTTAATTATTTCCATATGTTTTCAAGTAGCTGTGCTGATTGATTGCTGCCAATGCAAAGCAAAATGCCCACCATATTACTGGGTTTTAAATGCTGTGTTCTTTCAGGCACCTGACGCTCTTGGCCTAGTTCCTATTGAATCTGTAGATGTGCAAGTCAGACACATTCTTCCCTTTTACGACTTGAAGGTGAGTCAGTGCAGCTCCCTCAGCTCTAACATCTTTCTCTCTTTTGCTAGTTCAGTTAGATACGTTTTCTGATTCAGTGTCCCCAGTGTGCAACCCAGTAGAAAAGTTGGAAAAGTTGCCTTAATATGGCTGTATGATTAGCATAGAATCATAGAATGGTTTGGATTGGAAGGGACCTTAAAGATGATCTAACTCAAACCCCCCTGCCACGGGCAGGAACATCTTCCACTACATGAGGTTACCCATCCAGCCTGGACTTCAACACTTCCTGAAAAGGGGCATCCGTAACTTCTCTGGGCAGCCTGTTACAGTGTCTCAGCACCCTCACAGTGAAGAATTTGTTCCTAATATCTAATCTAATCCTACCCTCTTTCTGTTTAAAACCGTTACCCCTCATCCTGTCGCTACACTCCTTGATAAAGAGTCTCTCCCCATCTTTCTTGTAGGCCCCCTTTAGGTATTGGAAGGGGCTATAAGGTCTTCCCAGGGCCTTCTCTTCTCCAGGCTGAACAACCCCAACTGTCTCAGCCTGTCCTCATAGGACAGGTGCTCCAACCCTCAGATCATCTTCGTGGCCCTCTTCTGGATCTGCTCTAAAAGGTCCATGTCTTTCCTGTGCTGAGGGCCCCAGAACTAGACACAGTTCTCCAGGTGGGGTTTCACCAGAGCAGAGTAGAAGGGGAGGATCACCTCCCTCGACCTGCTGGCCATGCTTCTTTTGTTGCAGCACACTTTTATCAAAAACAATTCCCACCTGTTTCCATAAGTAACAAGTTTATAGTCAGCAATAGTTCTCTCTATCCAGATGGAGAGATGAATCACTTCAGATGAAATTTTTATATCTCAAACACCAAAATCCTTCTATGAATGAAGATACTGCAAACCCTGCACACTACACAGTTTTTCCTTTGACTGTAGAGTTTTATGGAAGTGACATTATAAAAGTGTCCTTCCTTTTAAAAAATAATGGAAATCTTCTGTTTATTTGGAATATAGTTCTGCATGCTTAGTTCCTTCATTCCTGCATTGAAAATACAAACATCTCCTTCTTGAAATATATGTTTTTTCAACTTTATAAGTACAGAAACAGGTTTTCGCTCCTGACTTCTAAACTCTTTTCTCTACAATTTTTGGATGGCAAAATACCAAATTCTGCACCCCATCAAAGTAAAAATATTTCCTCAGGTTCAAATCAATGAAGATTTTGGCTCAATGTTCACTTTCTTTTTTTGTGTTTTTTTTTTTTTTCAGATGATGTAACAAGTCTAGAATCTTTCTTGTACTGTCTTTTCCCCTTATTACAGATTGCTTCATCTATCAGTGTTACATATATTACTTAACACAGCTTTTCTTCACTCCATTAAGTTCAGTATATTTGATCAAGAAACTGCTAAATCCATGATCTTTCATAGAAATATTCCTTGATGCACTCATTAAGCTTGTCCTGGTGCATCCCTGGAAGTGTTCAAGGCCAGGTTTGGATGAGCCTTTGAGCGACCTGGTCTAGTGGGAGGTGGAACCAGATGATCTTTAAGGTCCCTTACAGCCTGAACCATTCTATGATTCTAAGTATGGCTTCTCAAAGTTTTGGTCATATACCACGTTCCGGAATAGTGATCCACATATTTTTTACCATAAAGATGTTACGTGTCCATGATAAATCTGGAACGTTCCATTCAATCTATGAGTTAATCAAAAGTGATTATTGTCATCTCCTGCAGCGCATCTTTTATCTTTGCACTTAGGTTCCTCAGCATTGCAGCATTATGAAGTATCAGCCATTTTGTACACACTATGCAGCCACAAGTTACATACCTCGAAAACTTTCCCGACCACTGAGGCAGGGAGCTGAGGTAACAAGTCCTCTCACATACTTTGCTGAAGTCACTCCCAACCCTACATTTCTACAATTATTTAATTTATTTTGTCTCAACATTTTATACCAAAAAGCTCTGAAAACCTTGTGTGTCTGTGTTTTTAAAGGATGAGTTGGTTCAAGTAGTTGAGGGGCAGCTGGAGAGGATGGATTTTCACAAGCCATCCCCAGGAGAAAGAGCAGAAAGCCTCTTAAAACTGGTTCCTCCTCAAGCTTTAGTCTATCCTACAGAGAACAACCCACTTCGCATTTTTGTAAGTAGAGGTTAACTTCCACAAAGAACCTAAGATAGGAGGGGAAAAGGTGTTTGTTTCATCAGAAGCCTGATGTGGAATTGGTGGGCAATTTTCTTGCTCAGATTGTTATGTAAAACTATCCAGAGTGAGAGTAATCCTTCCTGGTTCAAGCTCTGGTAGGTAGGAGTCACAGAGCTTATCCCACTGAGAGGGGTACCATTTAACTTAAGGTGGAATTTGACCAATTTAGTGGAGGGATGATAAGGCAAAGTTGCCAGTGATGGCAGAGAAGTGAAACCCTTCAGTCTCACACTCCACAAATGGTTACTGATCCCAGGATTCCCTGGACACCATGGGGCCTCTCCCTTCTTCTCCATTTGTTTCCTCATTTGGATGTTAGAAAGAACCCATGATCTTAGCATCTCAGTCCTTCTATAACCTCATGCTCTTGCCCAGGTAGGTAGGACAAGTGCAGTCTTTTCCTTCTTTTCAGCTGGAGGACTGCAATTCTGCCTGAGCCTTAGCTAAACTGATAGAAACGGTGTCAAACTCTTTGCTCACATTGCTTCCAGCTGCTTTAGAGTTTCCAGTAGTTCTCATAGCATCCCAAAGCCACATTTCCAAATTATTCATTATAGACAGAGATTCAAAAAATCGCAACCATGTGCATGGAAAGATTTTCTGTTACTTAATTGTCATGTAGATTGTGCTACTTGGCACCTACTAGATAAGGTATTTCCCATACAGTGCAGCATAGCCTGGAGCTCTGTGAGGTGTCTCTGAGCAGGCAGAGACAGCTGTATCACCCAGCAAAGTGTTGTGTGTGGGTACAGGCAGCATCTCCAAGCCAGAGTGGCACTGTGCTTGCCTTGGGTGGCTCCATCTTTCAGCATTACTTAGCTGCAATGGCCCAGTGTGCTAGTCTGGTCATCCTGGCATAACATATAGGGTATAGACTTGTCCTCCTTGCATATGGCCAGGGACTTACTGATGAAAATCTCTGTGTATCTCTTTCATGCCTCTGTCATGTCAGGGTAAGAGCCAGGCACAGCCTGATCCCACTCTATCCAGCATTAGACTGTATTCAGAAACAGATGCAGTGTGGTGAAATAAATGGCAAAACGCTCACAAGCTTCTGCCACAGCGAGGCCAGTTCCTGTTCTTGGATTCTGGACCGTTCAGAGAATAAGCAGTGGATTTTGGAGTAATCGGGTGATAGTTTTTTCTTCCACACTTGGAGACAACACCTAAATTGCTATATTTTAGACAGCAGAGAGCATGGATAAACCAGGCAGATTATGGGTCTGTGATGTGGGGAGGAGACAGGAAATGATGGGTCACACCAAACAGAGCAATCACAATGAGATAAAGGTGTGAATCTGGGGAGACCACATTAATTTTAAGAATTGAATTTTCATCAGTTTTGTTCCTCATGGTGCTCAGAGCAATTTTTAAAAACAATATCTTCTTTGTTTTTAGAACCCCACTCCAGGGTTAGTTCCAGTTTTACCTCCTTTGGCCTATTCTGAAACAGATATTGAATATCATCTTTGTCCTCATCCAAAATATGTCTTTACCAAGGAATGCCCCAAAGAATCCAGTATTCCAGTCACACAAAAGAAATTTCTGCATCATGAGGTATGCCCTTTAGGGTTTATTGTGTGAGTACCTGGCTTCAGTATGTTCTTGCTGAGAATTTGCTCCAAGGAATCAAAAAGGAAGATGAAGAGTCATTCTAGACAGAAGGCATTGTCAGATATAAATTATGCGTGCACCTGAATAGTAGGTGCATGGGTCAGAATAACTTGTTCTTGTCTCTTTATCCATGTCTGTTTTTTTATCCCTGAGTATTTCTCTGCTCTTTCCTTCTTTTTACTGTCTGTTGTATTTTTGTGACCTTTCAGTGGAGGAAGCATCTTTTAAATATGTAGAACTGCAGCCCCTGCAGATTCAATTCTCAGCCAAGAAGTCAGATGCTTTGTCCTACAGCCTCCTCTCCACTGTGTTCTCTATTAGAGGTCTGATCGCTGTTGCACTTGTCATTTCAGGAAGTGATTTGTGGAGTAATGGAATGGAGAAAATTCTTACCTGTGGTGCATTCCACTTTTTCTAACATTCCCACATCGACAAGTACAATACCTAGGTAAGAAAGAATTAGAATATACAGTGCATCTACCCTGCACCTGTTTCTGCTGTCTGTAACTACATTGACCAGTAACTAGTCCCACAGTTAAAAATGGGCCTACGGGAGGATTTAATTGCTGGTCAGAAATCCAAAACCAACGGACAAAACCCTACTGACCTCCCTGAAGGACGGGTTAAGAACAATATCATGAGAAGAAATGCCTAGCCCTAGAAGGAGAGTTCCCGCCTGGATTTTCGATAACACCTCTCTTGAATACTTTTTGATTCAGTGCTAGAAGACCCCAGGAGGTACAAACTCTGTCCCGCAGAAGTATGAACAGTAAAACCTTTAACATATGGGCACCTGCACCAGGTGGTAGCCAACAGTTCTCAGGCTCATGTTCCCTCATATCACGGCAGTTTCTAGTGTAGTCAGATTTTCCAGGAATATTTAAAAATACATCATCTTCATTGTAACTACAACTACTGTGAAGCTTCAAAATATAAGCATTGAGTGCAGTTACTCTCTGTTCACTTTAAACTAATACCATTTCCATCACAGGGATCCTTACAGTTTAGATATGCTTCCAAGAGATGTACCACCAATGCTGTGTGGCTTACCTGAGAGAGACAGGGAGAACATAATTGACCAGTAAGTTTCTCCTTTATTTTGTATTCAGCGTGACAGATTATGTTTTTAACTACTTGTGTGGATGTGTCTAAAGCTGTTCCAAGAGATCCTCTTGATGACAAAACCACAAAGTCCCTCTTGCATAAAACATTATTTCATTTTTGATAGCTAAAAAATACTTTTAAAAGGATAAAGCCCAATTCTTATTCATCTTACTAATTTTTAGTGAGACAGATGAAACCGAGTACAAAATGATTCTTACTCCAGAGATGGTGAGAGCTGAATTTCCACAAATAGGGCAGGCCTTCTCAAAAGAACACAAAGAGAAACCAGCAAAAGAAGAAAGGTAGGTATAATTTGAAATTGGGGGAGAGGAATGGGAAGGAATCTGAAGACAAGCATCCCTTTTAGAATTACACAGAAAGAAGAGATGCTCTAGGAGCTCTGTCACGAGTTGGATGCAGACCTAGTACTTTGAACAAATTTGCACTGTAAATGCGATTTCTTGATTGGACTTCAGAAAAGAGGTGTGGCCTGGGTGTCTCTGACTTTACTTTTATCAGTATGATCTAACACTTGAGGCACTTGGCCGTGATGTGAGTTAGATGTCAGGATGTGCATAATGGCCTGAAACTTTCAGAGTCATCAAGAGATTTGAGTGTCTCATGTTCTTTAATTTTAGAGAGAAATTATTTGATTGAAATTGAAATCCTGTGCAACTGTCAATGATTAAACTTTAAAAGTGTTACATGTTATGAACTCTCTGACAAAACACTAATTGAGGTATTGTGATTACTACAGCACTGATTAAAAATAATTTGCTGTATAAACACAAGTGTGTCAGACTCAGTGCTGCTTTTTGCATTTTATGACACTCTGCTTGTCGAAACATGGGGATTTGGGATAGCTTATGTAACTAAAGAGTGACCTTTTTTTTCCATGGTGATACAACATTGGACAGTGCTTTTACTGGGTAAGTAGTTTTATAACTTTAAGGTTCTTTATTTTTGAAATTTTAGATGTTTTCTTCAAAAATGGGAATGCTTTTCTATATTAAACATCTCTAATTTCTTGTTTAAAGCTTCCTTATATGTTTGGCTTTGTAAAGAGGGGAAAAAACTTCATTTGCAAACAATGAAGTCCCAATAATTTCTTTTGTCACTGGACACTTTGTCACTTTGTGACTTTGCTGTTATTAATGGGTTGGTGTTTCACTAGAGGACAGAGCACACATTGCTCCTCTACAGCAGCTTCAGCAATTCATCCTTAAGGCAAATGAGTTTTTCATCTGGATGCTCTTGTTCTGGACATTACAGCATATGTTCCTCCATAGATAAAATGTAAAACTCAGTCTAGTATGTGTTTACTTATCAGATGCTTCGCTTTCCTAACTGGCCAAACCAAGAATGAATATTCTTTTCACAGTTTCACTCCTTTTCCAGTTCCGTATAAGTAATGGAATACCCTCTGTGTATAAAAAAGAGAGAAATTATGTATGAGTGTCTCTTCCTTTGTTTTTATCAGCATTCCTAAGTAGCTCCCCTGGCTACCATAAATACCAATGACATTTTAAACTTCTTGCAGAGACCTGCACAACCAACCAGATGGACATTTTCAACCCCAAAACAACGAGCTCAGAGAGAAGGTTCAAAAGCATGTGGAGACAATGAAGCTGAAAGCACTTAATAAAACGCTTATTCTGGGATAAGAGTAATTTTACAAAGTCTGTGGTTTGGCACTGCTTATCCTGTTAGTGCATGAAGCTTTCTATGTTCCAGCTACATGTACTTATGTTCAGTGAGGTCAGCAACTTCTTATGCAAAGAGAAGCACCAGTTATGGCACCTCTGTCAAGGACTGTGACCATTGCCCCAAACACTCCAAGCTCCATGAAGAGTCCTCAGCCACGTACCTGCTCCTTTTGTCCTGGTGTGAAGGACTAGCAAACCACAGTACTACCATGTAAATAATTTGGTAATTAATTTACAGCCCACTGCTTTCAAATAAAATGTGAAAAGTTCTTATGACCACATTTTTCTGATTTTGTTTTTTTAGTTCTGACCTGTATTTGAATTTTTGCAGGTAAGTCCTTAAATCTCAGACTTGACTGTAAATGACGCACTTGATATTTTTAATGAAAGGGAACCATAGAATCATAGAATAGTTTGGGTTGGAAGGGACCTTTAAAGGTCATCTAGTCCAATCCCCTGCAATGAGCAGGGACATCTTGAACTAGATCAGGTTGCTCAGAGCCCTGTCCAACCTGACCTTGAATGTTTCCAGGGATGAGGCATCTGCCACCTCTCTGGGAAACCTCTTCCAGTGTTTCACCACCCTCATGCAAAAAAAATTTCTTCATTCTCATTATTCGAAATCTTCCCTCTTTTGGTTTAAAACCATTAGCCCATGTGCACAGCTCTCTGGGCAAAAGAGTGCATGGATTGGCCTTGTGAGAGACCTGTAATGCTCGTGGTATATTCCTTGGTAAAAGAGATTTCTCAGCATATCACCTTTCAGCTGACATGCCTCCTACTTTCTTGTGGGCAAGCTGGACATCAGACGAAATTGGTTTTATCCATAGTGTGCTGAGAGTTTGTTTTGAAGAGTGGTGTGGGCTATTTGTGATTAAAAGCACATATCTTCTATACTAAAAGGCATGGAAAATGCAGCAATACATATTGCATTCCTAGGAGCCATACTGCTTTTCAAAGAGGAGCCATACTTTTCCCCATACTTAAGACCCCTAAGTAAAGCAGTTTATTTCAGAGAGAGGAGATCAGTGCAGACAAACTGTAAAAAGCCCAGGGAGACAGACAGAAAATAGGACAGCGGGGTGAAATTAAAGCCACAGAATAGTCTACCTTAGCTACATACTATCTCTGCTCACTTCAAAGAAATAAAAAGCCGTTAAGTTTCTGCTAACTGTCTAATTGGCAAGGGATTGTTCAGAATGCAGGTCTGGGTATCTGCAGAGCTTCTCCAACTACAAACAACTGCTTAAATATGTACACATTGCTTTTTTCTTCCTCCAGTCCTGAGGAAAGCAGTTGATCTTTTAAGAAGCATACTTACACTTGAGCGTGTTTCTTAACATGAACATGACAAAACCATTCTCAGAGTTTACAGTTCATAATTCACAGTTTAGATAGCATAGATCAAGCATAGATAAATGTTAGAAACTGTTATCCATTAGCTAAATTTCAATGTCTGGTAAAGATGGAATAAGTATTCAGAAACAATGATTAACCAAAGTTGATCTCTTTTTCTTGCAGCAGTATCCTCTTTCCTCCTTTCTCCTCCACAGAATTTCCCCATCATCCCAGTGGAAATCAGTCATACTTTTCCATTCTCCAGTGGCAGACACCAGCCTTAAAGAAATAAACCTCCTCTCCGTTTAAGTGACCCTCCTTTCTGTGTTTTAAGGCTTTTATGGACCCAGTTTCAGTGTGCAGAGAAGGTAAGAAAAAGCTATTACCTTGCCCTAAATTGTTCCCAAAATCCAAAGGGACAGCTAGTAATGAACAGACCTCTGTGCATTATATCCCTGCAGGATACCTCATAATATGAGGCTGACTCTTCTCAAGGTGATAAGCTCTCAGAGGAAATCTGGCTGTGTCTAAGAACAGGAAATTTGGCTAAATAATTAGAAGTCTTAGGCTTTCATATGAAGGCATTTAAGTTGACTACAGAAGACTTTCAGAAATGGGATATAAACTAAAAGAGTTATAACCTGCAGGTGGTGGCTATTCACAGTTCTATGCCTGTTCAGTGTTTCACGAAAAGGACTGAGGTATTACAGAAAACAAATCGGAAGAAAAAGGAATGATGTAATGGAAATTGGGCTTTTGGTGTAACATTACCCAGCGCACTGGAATATTTCTGACAGTTGTTTTTATCTGGATTATCATTTATAATGTACTGAACTAGAGCATAAATTTGGGAGTGCATTTTTATGTGTAAAAGACGTATATATAGTTGACTGCTAATACCGGTTAATAAACACTCAGTGCTTTATCAGGTCTTTTTTATGGATTAGCCAGCAGGATTCAATAGCAATTGTGTAAAATGTCAACATTCAACATCAGTGCTATTTTAGACAGCATTAGTACAACCTTCAGCCTTAAAGCGATGTTTTTATAAACCGTGGAAAACAGTTTATTAAGGCATCTTTTAATCTGCTTTCTTATGACTCTACTGAAGATGCAAATCACACTCTTTGAAGGAAATGTAGCATTCAGTTGTGATTAATCCCTTGAATGTGCAGGTTAAGTTTACATACAGATCACAAACTAAGATCAATTAATATGTTATATATAGCCATATTTGCATACATTCTAATATTTGTGGATTGCCTTATTTTGGGAATCAAAGGGCTGCATTCTTACTGATTTCAGTGGGAAAGTAAGAATGTGTAAATTGATATGCAGAATGTGACAAGTTTATTTCCATTCACTGCAAAAAAAAATTGCTGCTGCTTCCCTTTGTTGGAAAGGATTAAATTGGCTAAACGACAATGCCTTAGTTATACCAATTAAGATATATCCATCTTGCCTGAAAAGCCTGCCTCATTAGCGGTTAATAAACTGATTCACACTTTGGCTTTTCTCCCTTTTATTACATAAGAAATGAGCATTGACACCTAAATCAAATGAAATGTAGGTTGTTTAAAATGAAGAAAATTTTCATGTTTTTATATGGAAGTGATCCATGAGCTTCAGTGCTCAGTAACTGGATTATTAATCTCACTTACTGGTCTGTGATGAGAGAAAACTCATCAAGGTCTTTAAAACGGAAATTAATTATATTTCATAAGAAGGCTGGGGCAAAAACAGCAGAGTGTGTCTGATGTAAAGAAGTGGGTGAAATTATATTTTAATCTCATGAGAATAGTCTCATGAACCCTGAACTAAAGAAGCTTTGTTACCTCTGGATTTGTAGCACAAGGTTCAGTTATTCCAAGCTCCAACTGAACTTCTTCTTGTGACCTGGGCATTTATTTGGTCTCTCTCCTGCACAGGTTTACTTGTGTCACACTGCATCCTTTGCCTTATGGAAAAACTGCAAAAGCTTTGCCCCAGCTGTTTAACCACGGAGGATTTTAACTCCTGCTGAGACCTCTCCTGTTCTTTCAGTTTGGTTGGAAATAGACAGCAGGTTTAGAATTTGTCAGGTGAGATATAGACGAACAGTGTAATTTCCTTAGAAAACTGGATAAAGGCAGATAATAGGGACTTCTCTGCACAAGTGTGGATAAATTTCTTTGTAAATGTAATTATAAAGTCCTGTTCTGAAATCAGTAACTGCAAAAGTCATACGCTTCCTGTAGAGACACACTAAGGGCCTCTATGATCTCTGAAAACCAGAGCTATCACTGAGGTAGCTAGGTTTTACTTAGAAGTTATTTTAAGTCAGAATTGGTTTAAACATTTTCTTTTCCTCCTGTTTTCTGCTTCTCCTGCTGTCAGCCTGCACACAGAGTACCAACAGCAGTTGGTTGAAATAAATCTTCTTCAAGCAGTTGCAGCTAGCAGTATACAGTGATGAGACAGCCTTCTTGAAACCTTTAGGTTTTGTGGAGTTTTTTGCTGAAATTTTAAAAAACCTTCAGAGATGACTTTTAAAGCAGTGAGCAGTGTCTATAGCTGTTTGGTCTGGTGGCACAGGAATCAGCTCTTCTAGCTAAGGCAAGGTCTCCAACCTCCTCCAGCTCTACCAGCTGCCAAAGGATGGTGAATGGTAGCTGCTTTGGTGTAGGGTGCTGGAGAGCCACCGGGAATACAGTGCCACAGTCACATACAGTTCTTCTCTGGGCCTTGTGGTACAGAGGCATTGTCAGTAGCAGGGTCTCAGTGTGTGCTCAGAAGAAGCCTCCTGTCATTCCCAGGAATGGAGTCCCATTCGTACCGCTCCCATAAACCAAATGACTTGGTCAAAAGTATCTTGTGATTCTTCATTTTTGTGGACATCTCGAGGAACAGGTGTCACTTCTATGAAGCTGGAATTCATCGGAAGCCTCCCAAAAATACTGCTGTACTGCTCCATCCTTTCATTGGCTATGTCACTCTGTGTCCTCTAAGAAAACTGAATTCATCAAAACCAAAACCAGTGCAATATCATGCCAATAACTTCAATCACAAAAACGATCTAGAAATCACACAATTTGGCCAAAAAAAGCGGGACACATCTGACGGGGCAACACTGTGCCATTAATACCTGCAGAAGGTAATTGTTTGTGAGGGACTTCCCAGATTATGTCTGTATGACCACAGCAGGGACTTGAAAATCAAATCAAGCTGCTGCTGACAAACTCCAGGTGATTTCAGAACACCTGCAGAAACTATTTTTCCAAAGCACTGGTACATCAAAAAAACATCTTCTGATGAGCTGCTCATTTGTGCCAGGCACCATTTAGTTGCAGCACATTCATATTGTACGGTCCAAAGTTAAGCTGCATTTAAGTGAGTGAGGGCTCTCCAGGCTGAAGAGCAGTAGCACGTCCTTCTGTCTTTAAAGAATAAAATTTCCAGGACCAAATCCTACTGTTTGTTGAGCAGATTTTTAAAGGAATACAGTTTTTCCTGCTCTCAGGCAGATTTTCTAAGTATTTCAGTCAGGTTCTGTGAGTTTTTAATTGCACAAGGGACTGGGTTAACTGATTATTTTTAATCAGTTGATTTTGTCTGGCTTTAGAATTGTGAACCAAATTATACCTCCATCACCAACTAATTACTGGTTTATAATCATTTCACAGTGTGGAGTCTCCAGTAATCCAATAGGCATTGCCTACAAATCAACAATGCTCTTTGTCACCTCAGGGATATTGGTTGCGTGTATTGTTGGCTGAGTTTCAGAGCACCAGATGAAGAAACCAAGGCTTATTTCCCTTGAGTTTGGATTTGCATGATTAGTTCTCTGTATGTTACCCTGAAAATGGACGTCAAGTATGAAGAGAGAATTGCTTTCAAACAATTCTCTCTTTGCTTCCCTGCCTCTGAAGCACCTTTCCCTGCAGGCAGCATCCTTTCCACAAACTTGCTACTTCTGGTAACACAGCAGGCACAGATGTCCCTGAGTAGGTACCGTCAGCAGTCACAGACACTCATTTTATGTATTGGTACAGGAAGGCCAGATACAGCTCAGGATGTGCTCTTCCTCAATGGATCCTTCCTCCTGGAAAGTGCTGAAGATCCTACTGATGAGCTGGCTTTCAAACCTGCCTACCAGAAACATCCCAATTCTGGGGTCCTAGTGCAGTGAGAGTTTCCTGTTTGCTTCATTCCCTTTTAATCTGCACCACTGGAAATACTGGTTTGTGGAACCAGGGCAATTTCAGTGCCATTCCCAGTGTGTTATCCATTTATTTTGCTATCAGTCAATTTAGTATAGTCACATTCTTGTCTTGATAAAAGCAGGTGATATAGAAGTTGTGAGCTTCTATTCATGGTACTAAACTGAGCATTCACCCACACTCTTGCTGGGAGGAATGACTCTAACTAAACTGGACAGTTCAAATGCTGGTAGAAGAAAAGGCAGGCTTCAGTATAAACTGGTCACCGACATCAATGTGCAGCATCCAAGGAGGCTCACAAGGCCCACATTTAAATCAACCTTGATTAAAACTAGCATGGATGGCTAGTCAGTCCTCCCACCTTAGCAGAGACATGCTTGAAGACTCCTGCATTTTAAAGTGCAACTCCACATCTTAAGAATTGAAAGGTAACAGTAAATGAAAATAACAGGTATACATAATAAGCGATCCTCATTGCTCAATTAACCAGCAGGGGGGGGGCAAAAAGAGTGGAGATCTGAAAGAGCACCCCAGGGCATCAAGTTGAAGCTTCAGTTGATGTAAACCGGTCCAGCCCTTTCTTGAGAACACACAGAATTTTTAATGTGGTGTTGTTTGTACTTCATATTTAGGAAGTAAGGGAAGAAGAGGTCCATATGATTTCAGTGTTACAAATGAGTGTCAAAAGGCAGGACTGCTGGCCACATCTTCAGCCAATGTGTTCGGTAGTGCCAAATGTGGACATTTAAAGCTCAAGAGAGATTTCCAGAGTGTCTGAATTATTTTTAATCAATCTGCACTTCTTTCTCTTTTACTTCTGGTTTCTGAACTGCAAGTTATGCTCAAAATACATTCTCTTGCTTTTTCTTTTTTTCTGAAATCATGAAAACTGGAATCTTAACTTTAAATATATTCAATTAAAAACTATGTTGCTTAATCATCCGCAAAACAGTTGTTTATAACAGCACCAACCATTATGAGACCCCCCAGACTGTACTGCTGATGTCCTAAAACTGGTATTTCTCTCCTGGTATCAATAAAGATGAACCAGCTTCACCTGAAGACTGATTTAGGGTCTGATCCTGCTTTTATGGGAATAATCAAGCTTCTGAAAAATCATCATATTAAGATATATTTGGTTCTTTCTGCCTGACAGTGTTATTTGAAATTACTGGCTGTCATCTTGATGTTTTCTGGTCCAAAGATGGCACAGTAAGGGAGTAGCAGAATACCGATATAAGAATTAAACTGTAAACAGCAGAGTCAGTGTTAACATTAAAACTACTTTTCTGCCATTTCCTTTGGAGACTCAAACACTGTGTTGGTCAGAAGAAATTCCTGGTCACATTGAGAATGGGTGTGATAATTGTGGCTATGTCTAGCCATTGTTGGATTAATTATCCTGATGTATTATTTAGAAGACTCTGTTTATACCAATAGGCAGATAAAATGAAAGTTAGTTTTGCAAAAGTGACATACTGAATTTTATTTAGAAGTTTTGAGCTCTGATCTGCATTGGCTGAAAACAAAAAGGATTTTGTCTTGTCACCAACATCAATGGCATTAGTATTTGCCCTTTTAGGCTAATAAGTTTCTTGCTACATTAAACATTTGCCATTGACATAATCCTTTATTTAAGGTGATAGGTTGGAACTTGGTGCCTGAAAGATCATTTCATCCTGCTAGGCTGGGGTTACACACCAGAGGCCTGACAGTAGCCTGCTTTCTTTGGAAAGCCTTTACTTTGTTCTGCTGTTAAATGCTGTTAAATGTTCTCTGTTAAATCCTCTGTGTTTATAATGGCATCGGATGCTGCTGCGAATCACTGAGGGAGCAGATGGCAATGAATTCATGTAACTAACTTCCTTTGATGCCCCTGGCAGGGAAGCATCCAAGTATCTCCATAGATTTGAGCCAAAGAGCTGTGCCAGAATGCAAACAAAGGAATCTTTAACCTCAGTCATCGCAGCAACTTGCTGATTGTGGACAGTCCTCCTTTCAGTGTCTCAGACCCCACAGGTTGCTTGTGCTTATTGCTCTGGAGTGTGTTAGACTCCCAAAGGGACAGAGCACCATTACTAATTTATACTAATCACTCTAAAAATAACGAAAAAACAGTGGAAAAATATCAGAGAGGAGCCAATGGAAAAGCACAACTACCCTATCTGCTCTTCCAACCCCTCAAACACACCACTGAAAATCTTTTTAATGAAACATGGTGACATAACTCTGTAAGTACCCTGAAAGATGTCAAAATTTCCCACCCTGTGTACTGATGACACAGGAGAAGTAAAGCTGTTCGTGTACTTTTGGGAAAGAAATGATGAATTCTTACAGTGATTACGGTTATTATTTGAGGTGTCTGTTCCAGGAGTTGGAGATTGATGTACAATTGAATGTCACTGCTAAAGTGGATTTTATGTATTGGATTAAAATAAATATTCAAGGTAGGGGGGATAGACAGTGGAAGAAAGAGCTTCCCAAAATAATGAACTGAGAATAGATAAAGTCCATGAGAATGTCTCAGTTGAATAACATTTTCACAAAGAGTCTCTTCATCAACTCAGAACAATCCAAGTCTGATAAAATGTTGATAAAGAAAACCAAAGGGGGCCATATGTGATGGAAAGAGTTGTCTGTGTTTAATCACCAGATTTTTTGGCTTTAAACGAAAGTTACTGGATGAGACTGAATACATTGACCATGCAAGAGGTCATGATAGTCTCTCATCCTTCAGACAAGTGAATATACTAGTCTGTCTCTGTTAAAGTATGTAAATGTGAGGAAGTGATGTTTGCAATCTGATTTCAGACCCCTGAAAGTAAAGAAATCCAGACACGGTGACACAGAGTCAAAAATAACTATCTACATCAGCAATTACTTGTTTAACCTGCAAGCAGAACTCAAATCAGTTAGAAGTCATTTATATACAGCTCAGCACTGGAAAGCCTTGCATATGTCTGGACTCTTGCTTGGTTTCATAATTTCTGCATTTGCCTATCTCTTACCTTGTTCCCTTTGAGTATTTGCAGCATTGCTATGTGTAACAGAAACAGTGTACACAAATACCCAACAGAAGTCTAACAAAGCTTTCCACTGACAGCAATGGAATAATACCTTCTTGGAAGCAAGAGCACTCTTGGAAGACCTATTTACAGATAATGTACCTGAGGCAAATTCTTACACTGCCAACAGTAGGACAAACCTGAAGTTTTATGGAGAAGACCCCTCTAATGTTTTAATTTTATCACTCAATATAATATTGGAGTTACTGGCCCTTTGTATTCACCCATGGTAGCTAGATCTCAGGAAGCTACTTGGCTGTAATGGACAGCTGGAAAGATTCCTAGTCACTTGTAACACTTAAACCACTGAATGCTTTAAGGAGTCCTGCCTTTAACAAATACTCCCCAGAAAAGTCTTTTTCAAATACATTCTTTCTGTGACTGACGTGTAAAATGACAGCTTTGCATTTTCTTATGTTACACTTGACAGTAAAAGTATTCCTCTCTTTGCTTAAAGATATGATTATACTTCTGATGTTTTTCAGCAAGAAAGGCTTGACTGCTCTTCAGACAAGGTCAAGATAACCTGTTTCCAACTGTATGTTTGAGGAATTCTTAGCATCTTTTCTTTGATGATATTATCAGCAGCAGCCCAACTCTAAACACATCAGTAATCATTATTAATGGAACTACCCGTATCATCACTTTATTCACATCTCCAGGTAAGTTCACATTGCAGAAAACAGATACTAATTTATGTAAAATCTACAGCTGTAGACTTGAACAGATATCTCAATGGCTGTTAGCAATCTTGGAGTGGAGATACTCTGATCCTGATTTTGACTTAGACCAGCTTTCAAATGCTGAAAAAATTTCTACAGAACTGTATAAGTTTCTATTTAACCCATTTAGCTGTGTCCTCTATGGGCAAGATTTTCCAAAAAGGCTATAGATATTTTGTGCGACCAACATTAGACACCACAAGACAGATATGAACTTATGGACTCCATGTGATTGTAAGGTGTCTCCAGCCAGGCATCCAGAATTTCTAGTCAATTTTAGAATTTGGCTGAGTAATTTCATTAAAAAGCAGCAATTCATATCAGAAAACTATTTGACAAAAAGCTAACTGTCTGTGAGCTATGTAACTAATGCATTTTGAAATCTTTTGACTTAATGTATTTTAGTTTGTCTGCAGCTACTTCAGTAATGTAAGAGGGAATATCTTGTTTTCTTTGGAATGGAGATACTATTTGTGAAATAGCCTTTCCAGGAGTGAGTCACTGGTGAAAGGAGGAAGTTCATTTAATATGCTCCCATGAAAACTGCAAAGAGAAAATGGTGTTTTCACTTTGTCTGAAAGAAAACTGTTGCTAAAGTCTGGCAGCATTAAATATGGGATGTTCACATGAAGTAAACTCTTTCCTTTTGTTCTGATTTTGACAGCACTTAAAGCAGAACATGATATCTGGATTGTCAAATGTTTAGCATCTCAAACTGCTGAGCCAAACTCAGTGCGTGCTAGAAAAAAACTACAGTGTGAAGTATTTGATCCAGTGATGTGTAATTAACTCTAAAGCCGAGCTGTCTCCACAGAAGTAGGGGACCTGGCAGTGGAGAATACACAGATTGTGAGGCCAGGGAGTGGGGCATCAAGTTCCCACCCACAACAGTTCTTCTCTTGAGCGTGCTCAGGTTCTGGTGTACCTGTGAGTCTGAGGTGGAGCTAGACACCACTTCTGCTTGTGCACATGAGATGTGCCTCTGGACTGCATGGACAGGCACAGGAAGGACCTCCTGTGAGGCACCTTTCACTCCAGCGAGCTCTGACCAGAAGTCCTGCGTGCCCAGGCTGGAAGGTAGTGCTGCTGTGAGAACACATGAAACCTGTGGGCCAAGTTCAGCCTTGGAATTTGATTCCACTGAATTCAGTTGGTAGTTGCCTGATCAGCTGAAAGTCCTGTTGGGACTTCAACTAATAATTGTCATGATAGGTTTATCTTAATTATAGTCAAAGTCAGAGGCTTCATCTTAGACCCTTCAATTACACATGAACACTTGTTACACCCTTCTTATTGGAGCCTTCATTTTATAGACTATACTTCTAAAGTCATGAAACTATTAATTCAGAAAAAAGATTGTCTCTCAGTTCTTAACTGTGGAGTCCTGATTGACTCATGAGAGGTTCCATTCAGCAGGATATAATTTTTTTAACTTTCCTTCTAGGCCTTCTAGGACATGCTGAAAAGCATGTCCTGCCAGATTCAGGCCTGCCCTCCAGTGGATGTATTTTCTGCACTTTGATCTGACTTCAATTTTCTATAAGAAAAAGCATTATTGAAAAACACCAACTAAAATCACACAGTACTACTGGAAAAGCTGGACATGGTTCCTCTGTAACACAGTGTACTTTAACACAGAGAAACAAATTCTTATTTTCAGGACAGCAGGTAGCTCATTTCTTACTGTTTTTTTTTCCCAATCTCAAGCCCTTTCAGAGTCTACTAAAGTATGCAGTAGGATAGCACTGAACAGAAAGTAAAGAGTACAAAAATTAGAATAGTCCTTCTACTAATAACATTCCCTGCCTGGCTTAAGGAAACTGTCTTGGCCTGTGACAGTGTCCCTCCTTCCTTCCCACTTGTGAGAAACTACAGACACTTGTGCTTTTCCTCTGCAGGGGGAGAATTTATTCTCTCATTGATAAATACTTCCTCAGGGGAAAAAAAAATAATATTCTGTTCCTTAAGTATTCTGTGTATTAAATTTCACCTGGTAAAGGATGGCCATAAATGGAGGCAGTGAGCCTGAAGTTTTAGAAACTGAGTGAATGAGCTCACTTATTTTCCAGTGAAAAACAAATGGTTTTTCTAGTGTAAACATAATGAAAGCGTAAGAATTTGATATCCAGAGCTCCAAGTGGTCATGCTGAAAAGTCATTTCCTAAACACTTGTTTGTGAGCATTTAATATGCAACGATTGAATTTACCCTGAGAATGAACAGTATTTGCAATCAGAAATGAAACTTATAAAGCAGCAAGATTATCCCAACTGCTACCTTTTTCCTAAAGCAAAAAATATGATTTTCATTTGGAGGTTGTGTGTTTTGGAATTTTTTAAACTGTAGAAATCTAAGCACGAGAGCAGTATACCATGATCCAGTTAGCACAAGCCCAGTCATAGCACTGACTTCCCTGATTCAGTAACACTGTCTCTCCTGCTTTCGGAATAAGACCAGGGCCACAAACACACTGGAAACATTGGCTGGAAACCAGAGACCAGCTAGGATTCTTCATTGTATTATCCTCCCAGTTGTTTAACTTTCCTACCCCAGTTTCCACTCTTGGAAATAGGATTTAATAGTGTTAGTATTATATATGTTGAACTTCAGGTCAATCAGCTGCTCTGTATTAATTTGGCTCCACTGCATGTAATGGAGCCAAATTAGTTTGCAACAGCCAGTGATGTGTTTCTAGTCACTTACTCTGATATTCCTCAGTGCTAAGCATTTGCTTACTTTTCTGTGTGCTTCTCTTTTTATCCATAATGAAGGACATTTGTCCTTGAGTACCAACCTCAAGATTTCACTTATACCCTTACATACCACTTATGTACTTTCATCCCTTACCAAAGGTTTGGGTGACAGAAGAAATTTTTGGGAAGAGTTTTCTCTAGGATGTAGCTTAGAGAGCCTCCCGTACCAGCAAGGACACATGAAAGTTAAGTAGGAAAGACTTGGAAAATCTGTGCTACTTAGCAAGGGCATTGCTATTTTATTGCTGTCAGTGATAGACCTGAGCAACATGCTCAGCACCGAGTGGGATGCTCACAGGTTAATGCAGTGCTGTAGGTGGTGTCTCTGCTGTTGTCACCAATAAAATATCGATGTAACTCTTAGCTGGATTCAGGACTGCTAACTCTTAAATAGATGCCAGGATCTCAGTCCTGGCCAGCAGAGGTCACTAAGAGATTACAGGAAGAGCTGCTGTACACGGCCCTGGAGGCTTCATTCAGCATGCTCACTGCTGGAGAGAGAGCATCTGGGGTATAGAGTAGCACTTTTACTAAAAAGAAGGAATCTTCTGAGGATTTTCAAACTTTCCAAGATTTAAAAAATAATCTTAGGATGAATACTGCTTTTGCCCCTGGTCTGTACTCTGGGCTGGTACTTGCCAGCAGTGAGCTGGAACAGAGGCACAGGAAAAAGACTTCATAAAACTACTTGTGCACAGTGATAGGGAGTGCTTCGTAACTACACTGCACAGTTTGGAACAGCTGGCCAGAGACAGTCAGCATGCTTGTGTCGGGGTCTAATGGTCAAGCTGAGATGTCAACTGGCATCCCTTTTGTACAGACAGAAGTGAAAGCTCAGGTATAGCTCATGGGATGCAGCTATCTGTGTCACAGGGATGTGGCCAAGTGGCTGAGGAGAGCTTTGAATCTGCTGAGTTTACTGTAATCTCATCTTCCTCTTGGTGGGGATTTTGTGTTTGTGAGCAGCAGTGTTAGCTTACTCCAAAGTTGTCTTATTTCCTCAAGTTTTTCTCAGTCCCTTTGGATTTTATGAAACCCACCTAATACCATCATGTCTTTCCCCAGTCCAAACAATTAATTGTTCTGTGCCCAAACTTATTCAGTTTTAGGGTACACATTACTACAAAGAGAGAAGCGTTGGGTAAAGGAAGCCAATTTTGGCTTAGTAACATCCTTCCACAATACTGTGCAATTTCTGGAGCTTGTTTGTGTTCTGCAGCTGCTCATGAAGAGCTAAGAAAAGTTACCCAATGCACGTCTTCAAGTGCAAAACTCTGGCACAGAGCAGTTGTGGCTTCTCACGGGGGTTTCAGGACACTCCTGGATTCAGAGCTGATTCTGCTGTTAATGCCCTTTTCACTGACTTTTCTGGAGCTTTCAAGGCAGCACTTCCCCAAATTCAGATCTTCATTTCAGAGCCTCAGCTCTTTGCTGAAAGCACATGCTGAAAACAGGTGGTAGGAGCTCTTCAGAGGGAGCTCTTCAGTCAGGGTCTATGTATTTTCCTTTCTCAAAGAAAAGGCTAAGAAGAAACTCAGCAGGAGCTGGGAGGCGTTGCCTTGCAGAGAAGCAAGATGCTGTCATTGCTCCTTGGCAATAACTTGGCTCGAGGAAAAGTGGCTTCTGACCAGCTGAATCCCCAGCCCTGTGCCAGCCTGGCTGTGCCATTGCCAACTGTGCCTGAGCTGTCTTTGGCAGCCTGCACTCCAAGTGGGAGATGGCAGGCAGGTGTTCCTTTGTCAGGATCCATTACCATGAAGGGATGTCTGAGCGGGCAAAAATGCAAACAGCATCCCTCACAGTTTCACAGGCGTTGCTCCTGTTGTTACTCCTCAGGCCTGAATCTGATCTGTGTCCCACGCTGTGTCATATACAGACCGCAGACATGAAGAAGGTTCAGGCAAATCTGCACTTTACATGGACTTTATTAAAGGTGTAGTTATGACTGAGCCCTGCAGCAGAAAGGAAGGAGCAGAAAGTGTCGGGTTTTGCCTCCCTCCTTTCCTTCTGGGGAGAGAAAGTGTAGCAGATGATGTATTCATTACTTCTTCAAAGCCTGGGTGTGAAAAACTAGCTTCAGAGGGATGTGTTATTAGGTAAAGCAGGTACAGTTTATCAAGAAACCTCTTTGTTTTGTGACACTTCAAACAGAAGGTGTCAGGTAAACAAGATGTAGTCCTCCAGGAAACTTAACCAAGAAAGTTACGCTTTCCTGGTTTCACCATTGATGGGGAGGTACCAGCTGGGACAGAAGTTCTGTAGCTCATGAATTCTCTTCTTCCACTGCTTGACACTTTCAATGCTTTTCACATAGGGTGAGCACTCAAATTCCTTAAAGAAGAGGTTTCTGTGAGCTCAGTGAAGTCCTTTAAGCACTTAAATAGAGAAAGAGGTAAATCATACCAATTACAATCTAAGCTATAAATTATAGTAAGCTTGTTCTGGAACTTCATCATGCACTTGAAAGGCAATTTGTACAGTCTAATGTGTGCCAGTAGCCTGTACCATCATGTGCTTTCACTCAGCAAAGTACAAAAGAATTTAAAAGGATGTGGAGACATTATTTTTTTCCAAGGATTTTCTTGCTTGCTTTTCACTAACTGACATGACACAATCTATAAAAAATTATATCCCCCAAGAAATGCTTTGTGGTATTTTTAGACTGAAGACATTGTATCTTGTGCTCACAGATCCTGTCGCAGATACAATTGTTCAAACAGAAAAATGGAATAAATTCATGTTATAACAATGACAAATTTTAAAACAAACAGATTTAACTGGCTGTGCTTCTAAGATTAAAATGTATAGTACAATAATAGAAGTTGTACTTGGCAAAGGCTTTTAAAGATAAACTGAAGTTCCCCTGGCTTATTGCAGTTCTCTGCTGATTCTGTTATATGTGAAATTCAATCCAATCTCAGCCAGATTTGACTTTTCGGGTGAGAAATTATTTTTCCTTAATCCAGATTATAAATTACCTACCACATCTGGTCTGCATACTAACGACTCTGATGGGATGCAAAGCCGCCCTGTGACAGCCTCCAGGGATCTGTCCTGGGCAGACAGGTCATCACTTCTCTGGGACAAGCTCTGTTCTATCCCTGTTTTCCACTGCCTGACTTCCTGAAGTGAAAGCTCTTGTGTTCAGCAGGTGGCACCAGCTGCTCACGGCCAGTGGGATGACACAAAGGTGTGCTGATGCATCTTGTGAGAGAATGAGTCGCCCAGAGCCAGCAAAGCGTCAGCTTCGACACACGTTCCGTCTCCGGGAGCACTGGAAAATGCTGTCCTCACTGTAAGGGAAGTTTATTTTTTCTCTCCCTCTGCTGCCATCACAGATTGTGTTTTGTATTCTTTCACTTTCTTGTGCAGCTGTACGATTTGTGTGTGGAAGACACAGCTTTTCTCAGTGCTCTGCTAACCCAGATGCCCACTGCGACTCACAGTGTCAGAGCAGTGTGGGGTTTGCTGGCAGGAAGGGCAAGGCAGGGCCAGGGGCACTGGGGGAGACCACCCTTCTACCTGCTCTGCTGGGTACGCTGCATCCCACTGCACTGTTCTCATGTCACTGGCCCCTCTGTAGAAAGAAGAAGTGGATGTGTGAAACAAATCACTGCTATTGGGTTTATTATATTGCTAAAAGTACCGGCTGTTCAGTGCCTCTTTGCTGCCCACTGTACAAAAGCAATGAGAAGCCGTGAAGGAGGCAGACACAAGGCATGGTACAAAGGGTGAGCACAGAGAAGCAGAGCCTTTAAAAGCCAGGGCCATGTGCTCCCAGCCCAGCTTTGCTCATGCTCCCAACTGAAGCCCTTGTCTTGCAGTCTTCCACATGTGATTATTTTCCTCATTAGCTTTACCAGTCCAGACCATTGTAGATAATACCAGTTAGCCCTAGATTAGATATGCTTTAGTATCCCAGTTAGGCTTAAGGCTGGTACTGTTTTATGCCAATGGACTGATTCCCAAAACAGGACATACATAATTCTTTTCAAGAACAAATTACACATCTGTAGCCAGAATAACAGATAGAGTCACAGAATGATTTTGGTTGGAAGGGACTTTAAAGATCATCGAGTTCCAATCCCCCTGCCATGGGCAGGGACACCTCCCACCAGACCAGGTTGCTCAAAGCCCCATCCAGCCTGGCCTTGAACACTTCCAGGCTTGGGGCATTCACAGCTTCTCTGGGCAACCTGTTCCAGTGTCTCAGCACCTTCACAGTGAAGAATTTCTTCCTGATATCTAATCTAAATGTACCCTTCTCCAGTTTGAAGCCATTACCCCTCGCCCTTGTAAAAATCTTACTGAACAATGTAATACAGGCTCATTTTAGCTGCTTAGGTCATATTTAATTTCTGGACAGAATAAAGGAGCCACAGCTCTCCCTGAGGAAATGCACGCCAAAGTCGGTGGGAGTGTCTGCTTGAAAACCAGCAGTAGGAGTAGATACAAGGGATTTGCCCTGTGATAGGCAGAGCCTGGATATTGCTTTCCTTAACAGAGTGAAGAGTGCATGGATGGAGAGTCTGAACCCAGAGGAAACTAAACAATAATTCCTTGTCAAGTGACAAGGAGTGCCAAAAGGGGCTTTAATCAGGTCTTGATACAGAAGTCATTCTGTTAATGCAAGAGTAAGGTTTTAACCTTACATAAGTGTTTTCTCTTTGCTGTGGATGCACTGGGAAAAAAACATAGTGCACCTCTACTATTTCCTAGCATTCATGTGGGAATTTCACACTGGTCACAAACCCTGAAGCCACTAGAAAGTTAGAAAGTCATCTTCAGTAAACCCTTTGATATCACATTGGTGTGTGCTCAAATGGACATTTCAGATTAATTCCTTTGCATATTCTCTATAGTTAAAAGAAAAAGCGTTGGCTGTGGTTTTTCATAACTCCCCACCTTTAAAGTGAGTTGCCTTAGTTACCATGGCCAGCTTGAGAGACAGCAAATTTAGTACTAATACATTTTCAAAGCCCTGCAGTTTCTGTAAAATCTGTGTCATAATCAGCTGTAACATATGCTTTTATCACAGTGTTAATAAGCTACAGCAGTGATGTCTAGTCTAGTTAAATCGGAGGTGCAGGCTGTCACAAACCAGAACAACAGCCTTGGGCCATTACCTTAGTGACTGTCACGTGTGTATTGGGAGAAAGAGGTTGTTACATTCCCTTATAACTGGAAATAAGATTGGCCTCAAGTGGCTCAGGTATCTGGTGCTTGAAAGCAGTCTGCTGCAGTCAAGCACATACTTCCCCCAATAGGAAATTGATAGGTCTTAAGTTGTCCTCTTGATTGGTGATTCAGTATTTCCTCTGACATTTAAGAAAACCGCAGGAAACTATTATTCTTTAAAGGGTAACTGCTATCCATCATAAGCGGAGTTAACCCGGGTCTTTGAGGCTATTGATTTATCTTGTTCTCATGAGCACAGTATTTTGTTTGAGAAGAGCTCACTGTTGTGATACAAGTAATTTTTCACTTCTACTCCTCTTTTGCTTTTGTGCAGCTCTTAAAATTTTAGGTAGCTTGAGCTGAAGTTTAAAGAAATTTTATACTATTTCTGTAATTATACTATTTCTGTAATTTTTCAAAGTTCCTAGAACCCCTTTAGCCCTGGAGAGGAACTGTCTCTTCACAAGGTAAAGAGCTGTCAGCGAAGGAACATGCAGTGCTCTCAAGACTGGGGCTGTTTCATAGAATCATAGAATGGTCAGAGTTGGAAGGGACCTTAAATATAATTGAGTTCCAACCCCCCTGCCATGGGCAAGGACACCTCCCACCAGACCAGGTTGCTCAAAGCCCCATCCAGCCTGG
>JAOTQQ010000079.1:10391197-10465974 GCA_026546715.1 Gallinago undulata
GGGCAACCTGTTCCAGTGTCTCACCACCCTCACAGCAAAGAATTTCTTTCTGGTATCTAATCTAAATCTCCCCTCTTTCAGTTTAAAACCATTACCAGTTCCTGGTTTAAAACCATTATCAGATTCTGAGCTCAGGGTCCTGGGGGTCAGTACAGGATGGCACACGGAGTTCTGCTTTTACGGAAGCATGTCCTTCACTGAGGAGCATCTGTGGGCTGCGCTGTAGGACTGAGGATGCTCTGTTCATCTGTACAGAGGGAGCTCTCTTGTTATCCTTTAGCCTCAACCTAGGCTTTTGTGTTCAGCTCAGTGAAGAATACGAAAAAAAAAAACAACCACCAAAAAATATTTGTAGTTTATTTATGAAATTAGCCAGTATGTATTTCACTGCAGCCCCACTGTTTTTCCTACTGAATAAACTGCCACCTGTTGGTGCTTCTAAACTGCATAGCTCTCCGAGTTTGAGCTAAGTACCTCGAACTCTGTAGGAACAGTAATTTGAAGGAACAAAACAGTGGATCTACCTTTTATTATAGCTTCTCTTGGTAGCAAAAGCAACATTCTAAGTCTTCAAAGCATCAACAGAGCTCCCCACCCCCTTTTTTTCCTGAATATTCTGTTTTCTGAAAGGTCCAGCTTTGGGGCAGAGATTATCCATGTGAAGTGTCACCCTGTGGCTGAAATGTCATCCTGAAAATGTTTTACAAAGCTTTAAATGGCAGTGGGGAAAAACAAATAACAAGTCAGCCTCAGGCTTTGGTCACTGTTCGAACAAAACCAGGTGTATTTTTGTATGTAAACATATCTCCTGCTATACCTAACTGTGCAAACTAACCATTGCGTGTTTTATAATGTATGATATCAAGAGGGCAGATACTGCTTCAGATGATAGATCAATCAGTTTCTGGTCTTTCTGCCCAGCTTTACAGACAGAAACGCCCTCTGGGGTCAGACCACTGATCCACCTGCTCTCAGTGATGATAGGAGCTGCTGTTTGGGGAGAAAGCATGAGCCCAGTCGTTCTCTGAAGGCCTTGCCTCTCATCTTCCCCCTATATCCACAACTGTTGTACCCAGGGCTTTAGTGAGTGCATTTGTGGGTCTTATTGTTTGAGAATTGATCTAATCCCATTTTGGACCTGCTGATACTGTCTACCTTGCAGCCTCCTCCAAGTTCTAGAGGTTTACTGCCCACTGCGTAAAGAAGTACTTTCTTAAGTGTCTTTTATAATGATTTATCTTTACAACACCCCAAGGAGGAAGAGCACATTCATCCCCATTTGACATAAGGGGAAGAGCAGGGGGGTTGTTTCCAAAAGTACCTGTTAGTAGTAGATGCCTCATGCATGAGTTTGTCCGATGTGAGGCATTTGGGGCTTGATTTCTTTCAGATGCCTGAACTGATTTCTGTCCCAGACCAGTCATGCGCGATGACGAACACACAAATGGTGATGACTTGCGGAATTGTTAGCTTTATTGACTGTCCCATAATTAAATACTAATTCCGTGGCAAAGGGGAGGCCAAACCCAGTTCTCCCCAGTCATGGACAACTTCCTTCTCTTGGAGGATTGTGTCTGGTTCATCATCTGTTACCTTGTGCAGCCAGTGTCAAAAAGGGGCCACAATAAAAGCTGGCATCATTCACTGATGTTCCAGGCTTATCCACTGAACAAAGAGTAGCATTTGCCTGATCCAGGGGAAAACGCAGTGGAAAACACAGTGTAGAACTGTACAAATACAGCCCGTATCTTAAAGCATATACAGAAAGGTATACAATTAATATTGCTGTGAGTTAAAGCATCTCAAAAAGTGTCTTTTTGTTTCCCAAATAATGCTGCATTCCATAGTGCGTAATTCTCAGTATTTCAAAATCTGAACCCCCCCAAATATCCCCATTAAAATCAAAAGAGGAGGGGAAGAACAGTACTCTCATTCTGCTGAGCAGCAAACGTCCTGACCCAACAGGTCATTTCTGCCTTGCATCCTGTATTAAGCAGCAAGTGGTGACAGTGGGATCCGGTGGAGGAAGTGGATCCCATTAACAGGGGGCGATCCCGGCCCCTTTGCAGCCTGAAGCGTAGGGTGGGCAGGTGGGCCCGCCCCCATTTCCAGCAGCGGTTCCTCAGCTATTCCTGCGACGAGTTCCCTCGCTCCCATCCCTTTCCCTGCTCGGCTGCGGTGACTCCCCCCCAGCCCCACCAGGCTAACACCGCTTGGGGTAGCCGTGGCCGCCAGGGCCGCCTGCCCCCGGCGCTGCTCCGCGGCGCGCTCGCTAGGGGGCGCCACAGCGGCGGGCGGCCGGCCGGGCGGTGCGGGGCGCGCCTCCCCGCCGGGCGGAGGCGGCGGCGAGGGGAGGGCGCAGTCGGCAGGGGCGACCCCTCGGAGCCGGGGTGGGAGGGGGGCAGCTCCGGCGAAGAATCGCATGGATCCCGCGGCCGCCTCCCGCCCCGCCGCCCGGCGGTCGGGCGCCCTGCCCCGGCTGCTGCTCTCGTCCGCCGGGTGGGCGCTGCTGTGGCTGGGTCCCGTCTACCTGGCGGGGTACCTGGGGCTGAGCGGCAGCTGGGTGCTGCTGGGGCTGGCGCTGTGGCTGTGCTGGGGACACAACCGGCGGTGGAAGCGCGACCGGCTGGCTGCCGCCTTGGCGCTGCTGGAGGACGAGCGGGAGGCGGTGTGCCGGGGGCTGGCCGCCCGGCAGCTGCCGGCTTGGGTGAGTGAGGACCGGCGGGGCGCCTGCCGCGCATCTCCCCCGCAGCATCCTCCCGAGCCCTGGGAGCGGGGATGCTGCGGGCCATGGGCGGGCGGGAGCGGTGGAGAGCGAGGTGTTCCGTCGTGAGCGGCTGAAAGGGGGGAAAAAAGGAGGTGGCAGTGATGCCTTAGACCCAGCAGTAACATCTCTTCATTTTGAAGTCTTGCTCAGTAAAAGGGAGCACTAAACTGTAAGTTGTTTTAGTCCGGGAAATGTGGATGTTGGTGTAAGCGTGCTTGTAAAATAGATTGCTGTATCTCCGGAGAAATCTTCTTTCAAATATGTGCTGTTGCATTGCAGGTATTTTGGTGTAGAGGATATTTATTTTAGACCTCCTCATCTCGAAAGTTTTCTCCCCTTCTTTTTAGTGTGATTTGAAAAAAATAAATAAATCTACAAACATAATAGTCTCAGCCAAATATTTAACTTTTTCCATACTGTTTCTTGATGGTATGGAAAGCCAGTCCCTGTTTGTTCTTCACATTTGTTCCTCGCCACTCTGGGTTTTAAAGTGAAGAAACTTGAAAATCTTAAATGCACATTTTATTCTACGTCTGTTATTATTTATTGGGTAGCCGTCGTTGGCTAATGGAAACGGATGATGAGGGGTTTTTTTCTTCATCCTCATTTGCTTAGCATTTAAAAACACGTCAGGGACTGGTAGGGAAATGCTTTTCTTGTAAGAAAGAGAATATCAAAGAGCTCTATTTGTAAGGAGCGTTGGAGTGTAATAGAGACATTTATAGTCAGCAAACTGTTTTATATAGCCTACAGCACTTGGCTCTTCTTAATGCTGTGGGAAACGAAGGCAGTCAGCACTTCTGAGAAGCCAGGCCAGGGTCTCCTAGCAGAGCTGGTGCTGCTCCCTGCGCACGTTCCCTCCTGCCAGGCGCAGAAGTCTCTCTGAATGAGGTTTCTGCTTGTTTGTATTGACAGAGCGTTTCCAACAACTCAGAAGGTTAATGAGTGTGGTGGTGTCAGCTCTTGCCCTGATGCCACAAGAAGAGTGTTGTGTTTTATCCTCAAGTGCCCTGAATCTTGGTAACAAGAAATTGAGTCTCTTTAGTCATCATTGAAAAATCAGAATCGCCCCCAGCAGCAATCACACAGCTTCAAAAGTTCTTGGGTGTTGTGGTTGAAAGTTATCAGGCTTCATTAGTATATGGGCAGGCAGCTGATGGAAGGGATTATTGATTGCCCTGATCTCGGCACACACGAGGCTGCACTGAGAGTGCTGTGTACCCCAAGGACAGGAGGGGTTTTCACCAACGGGGAGACTCAGCAGAGCCAACTGAGATGGTCAGGGGCCGGGGCGCCTGGTGGGGCTGTTCAGCCTCCTTCAGGAGAAGGGAAGGCTTAAGGGGGACCTCACCACTGTCTCCTGCTGCCTAGCACTTGCTCACAGAGAAGAAGGTAGAGTAAGAGTCTACAGAGGCCTCTCCTGACTTGTGAATTCTTGGAGCTGGCTGCTGGAAGGCAGGATGTAGGACCTAAGGATAAAGGGCCTGCACCTTGTGCTTTTAGTTTTAACACTTATCCATATCACCACCACTTCTCCTTTCCTTTTCTATGTTGGTAACTTTTATTCTTCACCAGCTGGTGTTTTCTTCCACACCACACTTGCACTTGTTGTTTTTTTTTATAACTCAGATTTAATTGTCTTTCTATCCTCTTCCTTGATTTGATCTTCTCCCCTATGCCAGTTTTGGAGGCTGATTCTCACCTGCTATGTATTCAGTTTATTCTCTGTGGTGTCTTTTTTTTTTTTTTTAAATCTCTAATTTTTGCCTTTCAGTGTTCATGAGCCTTCAGCTGAACCAGCTCTAAAAATGTCCCTTGTGTTCTTCTCTCCTGGCATGCAGAGGTGGGAGTAGGAATACAATGATGCTAGGGGGAGCATGGGTTGGATTTGAAGTGTTGTAACCCTAGGAAAGGTTCTGGAGGTGTGAAGCGATGGCAGTGTCTTAGGGGATTGGTAAATAGCTGTCTCCTCGCGTGCCCTGTAGTAAAATGAGGAGGATCCATCCGGTGTAGAATTAAGAGCAATCATTGATTGCACTAGCTGGTTAAAAACTGCTCTCTCCTTAAGAGCGGTGCAGTGGCTCCTTGAAAGGTGACTTGGGCTCCCCTCAGTTGTGGTGGTATCAGCTGTTAGGAGATGCATTCATATTGCAGCTATTCCTTCTGGGGGGATGCTGGGAGGGCTCCCTGCATCTCCTTAACCATCTGTTTCAGGGAATTTGCAAGGTTATTTTGCAGCACCAGTTTCTTGGCTGAGACCAGCCAGGGAGTTTGGAACAGAGAGGTTCCTGTGCTTATGTGGGCAGGCTGGGCTTCCTTGGGAAACCAGGCTGGAAATCTGCTCATCTCAAGTAGAGTCACATCTGTGTCTAGGAGAGGTGAGACTGTCTGACTTCAGCCTGTGCAGCCTTTGGCTTGACTTTAGTAAGACCAGTCAGTGCCCAGAGCAGAGGCAGCTGAGCTTCCACCTGGGCTCTGGCTCCTGGGGCTGGTGGTGACTTCTCCCTGTTGCTTTGGCAACTATTAGCAGGTTGCAGGTGAGAACAACCAAGTATACTGGGTTTCTTCCTGGTGTTAAATTCCTTTTACCAGGAAAAATTTATAATTCTGGGTATAGAACAGTCCTTTTAAAACTTTGCCTGTTAATTCCTTGTTCACGTAAAAGGCTTGTTTAGGCTTTTAGGTTTTGTTACCCCTGCACAGGGAGCTAAAAAAACCTTTCCCTTAAAACAAAAAACAAACCACCCCCCCACCCCCCCAACAAACAAACACTAAAAAGCACTAAACAAACAAAAAAAACCCCTGATGGATAGATTCCTGTGTTGTATTTGAAGATGATGGCACTGTTGTGTCAGATGTGATTTTTGCTATCGCTATGATCCTTGTTGTGGCCTGCTCCAGGGCAAGGTGGAGCCATGCAGAAATGTACACATTTTCTTTACTTGCTAGTAATTGGCCCTTACCTAGTGTTTTTGATCTTCAAAGTGCTTTTCAAATGCTAAGTAATTTTTGCAGCATTCCTAAAATATTGGCAAGAAGTACGACTGCTTTTGTAGATGGGGAAAACTGATTTTGATAGTGTGACTTGCCCAAGGCTACAGGATTAAGTCTTATTCTGGGACAGTGTTAACTTTGGTAGCTCTTGGTGGCTGGTTCTGGGCATAGTAGGAAGTGGTTTGGGCTTCTCTTACCTGTGGTGTACTGATGACAAACTTGAGGACAAGACCTTGCTGCCAGGGCTCTCACCAGTAACAAAGGTCTGAAGTGAGCCTGAAGTCCAGAGCACAGGGTTAAAAAGTATGGAACTGCAGATGTATTTTTTTCCAAGAAGCATTAGGACACACTGAGTTCTTGGAGTAAGATGTTGGGTCAAGAAGAAAGCTTGGTGGTCTCACTGGGATGAACTAGAGCAGAACTCATTTTCCGCCAGTGGGACATGCATGTTATAGGAATACCCTGTGGTTGGCAGGAAAGGCTTTGCTTTGCTCAGAGATTGTCCTACTTGTGAGTGGATAATCTAGATGGAACGTTACCACTGAGTGCAGCTGACCTTTGGTATTGGAAACTCACTGAAAATTGGTGGCCTTTTAAAATAGGCAGAAAGCTGTTTTTCACCAAAGGCATGTAGTTGGCCAGTGCCTGTGGTGTTCACCTCTGTGAGAGCCCTGTTGTGTTAACCAAGGAGCTCCTGGAGGTCTTTGGTACCCTCGAGCTACAGCGGTGCTATTTCTTCCATCTGTCAAAGGAAACAGAGGTCCATCGTGCCTGGGTAGGACCTGTGTTGCAGACACGTGAATGAGGGATGGAAATGTACCACAAAGGACTGCTAATCCTATCACAGTGATCTGAGGTGTGACACAGGGATCTGTGATTCATGGCGGTTGCCTTTGGAGTTTGCCCTGGGCTGTCTGGTTTGGGTGTCGGTGGCTCAAACAGTGAATTCAATTTTGCTTTTTCTTAAGGTGGGTCTAACTGCTGCCCCCTTCTCATAGTTTTGCCTGTTTCCTAATGCTCCTGTGTGCTGTTCCAGCTCTCCTTGGCTACCAGATTGCTTCTTGGATGCCTCTTGCAGTTGCATTTCTAGCAGCTTTGGCTCTAGAGAATAATCCTAGCCAATTTTAGTGTTTATATTGTAATGCGTTTTTCCCCTTAAGATTGTTGGGTCTCACATGTGGTCTGTGACTTTCTCGTTGGGATCTGGTGGCCTAACTGTTGCCCTGAGTCCTGGTCTGTCCTTCCTTTTGGCTCACATCCCTCTCCTTGCTGTAAGATCTTTTGAAGGACAGTTTGCCACACTGCTTCCATCCCTGCTTTACCCTGCCTGTGACTGATCCGGGACTGTGGAGCAAATGCTGCGGGGGACTGGTGGATTGCAGTTGCCTTGGAGCTGGGGACCAGCTGTCTTCGGGCCACCCAGGATTTATGTACCCCTGTGTAGGACCTTTTGGTGAAAGATGAAAGAGTGGCAGGTGAAGTGGAGGTCCCTTGAATCACATAATCTGCCTTGCAGTAAAATGTCAGCAGCATTTTATCAGTATTGATTGTCCGTTCTGGTGCCGTGTTCTCACTTTATCATGCAAATGGAGCAGGGGAGGCTGACATTTCACTGAACTTGCGTCGTCTTGTTTAATGGAAAAGTTGCTATTTAGAGCATCAAAAGAAATTGCTTATAAAGAATATGGTAGTATCACTTTATTTTTTAATGTAATAATTTGAGGTAATGTGAAGCATTATTTGAGCAGGGGAAATGGGCTCTGAAATCATACTTGAAGCTGGAATAAAAGGCTGGCTGCTGTCCGTTCCATCCAGGCATCTCCGAGCACCTCTCTGAAATCTGCTGAATTAAACAGCAAGCCTTTAACTGAAGAGTGTAATTCACAGCTCTTGTATAAGGAAATAATGTATTGTCCTACCCAGTTACTATTACCAGGCTGGATGAAAGTTGAAGGAGTCCCTTTGTATTGGGGTCCTCTTGTAAAGCTGAGCAGGGCTCAAATGTCCACTTTGAGAAGCTACTACACCACCCTTCCCTTCTGCCATAACCTGCTACCAGCTTATACCGCTGGCTCAAAATAAGACTTTAATGCATGATTGTTGTAAGGTGATTGTGGCTTCTTGGTGAGGTCTGAGGGATCAGTTAATTACTTGAGTGGCCTCATATCCGACTGTCCTGATGGTGATTCAACAAGTCATCACTTCAGGGAACTGGAAGGATTTTGCAATGGACACGGATACTTCTTGTTGGCATTTGTTGCATCCAACTTGAAGTCATGATGTGACTACTTCATTTTAATTGGTTTGTAGCATCTTAAAAGGCTCTGAGAGGTGGAAACTCTGGATGGTTACACACAGTAGTGTATGCTGGTAGGCTTGAACTCTCACAGGGCCTCTCTTCCCTGAGGCCATTGGCACTATGTTAGTATTAGTGGAGAAGTGATGCCACAACCAATAAATTGAGTTTCCCAAGCAGGTTCCAAGCAGGTTTTCCGAAGTATGTTGTTGAGGTGAGCCAGTATAGGAAACAGGTCCTGCACAGCTCGTGATCTTGAAGGCAAGCAGGTTCTTATGGCTTCCCAAGGTATGACCAAGAGAAGGATGAGAAACCTAATGCTGCTTTACATCACGAACAGGATATGACACTTGCTTTAATCATATAAATGTGTCCAGAGGCATACTGGTACATCAGTGCACGTGTGTTCTTTTCCCTTCTGCTATTTTTTACTATTTTATTTGCCTTTTACAACTTTTCAAGGAAGTAGTAAATTATAAAGGGTGCATATATGAGGGCAGAGGGATCTTGACTTGCTCTAAAACTTGTTCCATGCTCCGTGGTATGTTTTGCATGTGCTGCAGCACACCGAGACAGATGGCATGTGACAGTCCCTTTATTTTTCTTTGCATCCAGGTTCACTTCCCTGATGTTGAACGAGTGGAGTGGTTGAACAAGGTGAGGAGCTCTGAACACCAGTTTGTGAGGCCACCTGCTCTGAGCTGCATCATGTCACAGATACTTGTGGGCCAAGCCTGGGAAAGTTGTCCAGTCACTGCCATATGGCTCAACCATATCAGTGTCTGTACTTAAGTCTTGGAGCCACTTAAGTATAGAGGTGCCACTGAGGTTTTGGTGAGAGCCAAATGTGTGCCTGGTTGATACAGGTTTGATGAATTTAACCACAACACTTCATTCTGAGACTAAAAAAAAACAAAAGAAGTGAGCATGTGTGTGTGTATGTGTACAGATGTATACATGTGTATACAAGTGTGCATACGTTATTATTATTTTAGTAAAAGTAGTGGCATTTCCTCTTACCAGAGAGGTTCCCAGAGAGCTCTGAGGCAGATGTTCCCATCAGCAGCTCTAGTCAAGCTCAAATTAGAACTGGACCCTGTGGAATTCAGAGCAAAACAGCTGAACTTGCAAATGAGCATCCAGTAACTATCCTGTTTTTCTTTTTAGCAAACTTTATTTTTGATGTAAAAGCTCATCTCACTCCTCTCTAAGTAAACCTAACTCCAGGGAACTTTGTGACACTTTAGACTAATTAGAAGCTATTGTCCTTTTGAGGCTGGCTCAGCCCTTGTGGTTAGAAGCAGTCATAGGCTTTATGGGGCTGAAAACTCACCCTTTAGTTCCTTAAATAATTTCCTTTTCTGAGGAACTAGGATGGGTCCTTCAATAATGATGACTTAAGAGCACAAATGTGACTTGCCTTGGTATTTTAAAAGGACAGAGATTAATAGCTAAGTATTCTGTGATGTGTGTGTCTGTTTCTGAACGAACGGTATGTTTCTGCTTTTGGTGTTCTTTAGGTTCTTGTACAGGCTTGGCCATACTTTGGGACAATCATGGAAAAAACATTTAAAGAAGTTGTTGAACCAAAAATCAGAGCAAAGAATGTACATCTGAAAACATGCACCTTTACCAAGATCCACTTTGGCGAGAAGGTAGTGTGAAACCTCTGCAGTGATTGATGTTCAGTCTTTTCTAAAAAGTTCAGATGCAAAGAGAGTATTTGGGAGTCTGATGTTCAGCTCTTTAATAGCTCTGAGTGTTTAACAAAATGGTACAGCTCTGCTGCCTCCTTTGCTCCCTCCTCATGTTGATTTGATCATCTTCGAAGAGAAGAAAAGATCATATAGGAGACACACATCCCTTCCCACCAGCTGTCAGTATCATGGGACTGGAAAAGAAAAAGGGGCACATATCCACATCTCTCTCTGTAATACACATGCAACAGGAGTTTTCTGTGCTTCCTAAGGCTTGCAGCATGGGCTACTTGTAAGCAGCCTGTATGTGACGACTGCCAAGGCTGTTCACACTACCTCTTTAAGGGAAAAAGTTGTGTGGTTTGCCCATACTTTACATGCAGTTGTGTGCAGTTTTTGATGAATATGAAGCCTTTAATGAATGCCTCTATTCAAATCGATTGAAGTGAGTAGGACTTTTCACTCAGGCTTAACTAGAAAGATAGTAACTGTGTTGTATCTTGCTTGTCTTTATTTCAGTGCCCTAGAATCAATGGAATAAAAGCATACACCAAAGAAATTGACAGAAGACAAATTATCCTGGACCTGCAGATATGGTAACATTGCATCCTTGATTATGTAGATGGCTCTTAACTCGCTGCCCATTTGACACCTGTGTGAGAGTTGTCATGCTGGAGTGGACATGTGGTCCACTAAGATCAGCACGAGGTGGAGAGGTCCTTATCTTATATCAACCTAAAATGATAGAGATAATCTGTCCCCCAGCTGGATGCCCTCAGTACTTACAGAGGTGAGATGCTGTGCATCAGCCTTTAAGTCAGAAAACAGTGTCCTCTGCACAGGTCTAGGTGTTACCTCCTCTGGCCCATCACTGCTGCCATGGGTATAAGAACGTGTCCCTTGGCTTTGACACTCATGGCAGCAAGAACCCGAGCTTTGGAACTGTATTTCCTGTTCTGACAGCTTTGACAGCTCTCAGGCACAGAGGCACTTGGTCTCTCTATTGCCCCACTGTGGTTCCTCTTCAGCCCAACCTCTCCAGTTCTTCCAGAACTACTTGTGCTACTTATTTTTTAATTCCTTCCCCTTATTTTTTAATGCCTTCCCCTAGATTAATCCTCTTGTTTTACTCACTACTTGTTCCTTGTGCCACCCAGCACATTTGCTTTTTTTGTTTACAGCCATTCTCTGAGCAGAAAAATGCCTCTGGATCTATTAACAACAACAAAAGTAGATAAAACATTTGATACCTTCCAGGCTGTTTTGAATGAGCTTGTGTGTTTTGTTAACATCAGAGCCACTGCAGAGCTAAGCTCTCTCCTTGTTTAGCCTGGAGAACGGAATTACTGGGGGAATTACCACTTGGATGTTGCTGTAGCTCTGCAAGTTTAGTGGGCGATGGAGATGCCTAATTTAAATGGCTTTTCTTCATGGTGGTGCCAGGAAGAAGCAGTGTGAAATTACGGAGTGTCTTGGCAGTAGCACAGAGCTGCTCAGAACTGTGCCTGCTGCTTAATGTGGCAATGGCACGGCAGCATCCCCAGCCCCGGCAGAGCACTATTGCTCCCTGCAAAATGTCATGCTTGATTTTCAGCCAGAATGTGTTGTGCTTCAGTGCTGTCAGTGAAGTGCTTTTTTTAATAGCCAGACCAGTTTTAGGGCCTTTGGCAAATCATTCATGCTTTCCACATTGAGATCGAAGGATTTGATGTCTTCAAGGCTCTGCAGGAGGTTTCTGCTGTTTGCTGTTAAGCTACTTCTCCAGGCTGCTTCTCCCACATACTCATTTTCACTGTCTTTTAACAGTCCTCTGTAGAGGGATTCCCCCACCTCCTCGTTCCTGTCCCTCTGGCAGACCCATCAGCATCTCCAAACTGGCCAAGCACTCCTGTTCCTCATCCTGACAATAACTTAACCTGAACTGTCATCTGATAACCCAAGTACTTTCTGTATGCACACAGGAGTGCTCAGACTACCTTGTCTCTGATGGGAGTCTCTTCTCGTGGGCTGTGTTAAGGACCCAGCTTCTCTTATTTTAATACTTTACAGTATTAAGAGTTACTTTACAGGAGGAAGAATTGCACATGCCTTTTCTGAAGGGATACATAGACATCCAGGTTAGTCAGGCTTGGCAGTGTGTGCTCCTGTAGCATCCCTGCCTTCAGGAGGTGGATTGCCATTGCATCGTGAGCACTGGGCCCAGCTTTTCCACCCAAGTACAGAAGAGGTGCAGATACCTGCATTTGTACAAGCTTTTCCAGTTCTCATCCACAGCACAGCATCACCTTCTGCAATAGGTGATTTCCACCCAACCTACCCATCCTTGCTTCCACCCTCTGTAGGCCTCCATTTTGCTTTTGACCTTGTCCAGGAGCTCCTTCTTCATCCATGCAGGCCTCCTGCCTTTTTTGCCTGACTTCTTCTTTCTTGGAATGCAGCGCTCCTGAGGTTGGAGGTGATCATTCAATACTAACCAGGAGTAAATGAGGAGTAAAACTAATGAACAGAGACCACAGCCTTCCTACCAGGTACCCTGGTATGGGGGTGATGCCTCTATGAAGCAGACTTAAGGATAGTTAAAGGTTGTGGCTCTGATAAAATGGGTAAAGACTTATCTGACATCTAGACTTCAAAACCTGATTGCATGAATTAAAGCGTTACTGGAGAAAAGAGGCTGGGAGGAATTTTTGACTGTGTGGAAAGGCATAATTCAATTGGAAATTGAAACACCACAGCTATTATTTGATGTGTTGGACACTGGCAACAGCTGAATTAAATCCTCTTGGATTAATTACTGCAAATTGAGGAACTCATTTTGGCTTCTCATTTAGACTACTATTGTGACAAAACTCTATTAGCAACCACTGTAATGAGCAGTAAGATAATGTCAAAATTGTAGAAATTAATAAACCTAAAAATAAGTTTGTTTAATTATGTGACTGGCTTATAAGGAAGATTGTGTTAATTTTGGCATGGCCTATGAGGTTGGTTATTTAAGAAATGAGAATGCTCTAACATGAAAGGCTTTAATTTGTGTGTTATGAGCTTTTTAAATTCTGCTAAGTGACTCTGTAAACAAATATTCAGGAACTTTGCTTGCAAAAACGGAGACAAATTCGCAAGCTTACACATTATTGGCAGGTTCTTTTTGGAGGAGGAGGGATTCTGTCTACGTGTAAATTACAGTGTGAATTAGTGGCAACTGCAGCACTATTTTACCAAATGCACGTGATCAGAGCAAAAATCTTGTCCTTTTTCTTTGATTATGGGGTGAAATTATGCACGCGGGCGGCAAGCGCAGCACATTCGCTATGCTGTGGTACCTTTACACCCTGCTTTACCTGCAGGGTGTTTGTGCGTCTGCAGCCAGAAAGAGCTATTTCTCAGAGGACTGAGAGGGAACTTGGTAGCTCCCTTCGATTGTTTTCTGCCAGAGGGATCAACAAGTCTGCTGGGTTCTGCTCCCTGGGGAGTGGCTATCAGTTTCTGCATAAGGTGATGTTTGTACTTTAAATAAAGCTTAAGGTGGTTTCCAAATTGTGGAAGTCCCGCACTCAGCATTCGTTTTATTTAAAGCATGATCTTCTCTATGGCAACAGACCAAAAATCTGGTCTAGGTTGTTGTCTTTTAATTCAGCCTCAAGGACACCAGGTTATTTTTAGTGATGAATTTGTCCTTGAAGTGGGCTTTTTGATTGTGGGCAAGGTGAGGACCCCGTATGTAATGGCAGGATAGCTCTGCATCAGCTTGGGAGCTGGGTCACCAAGTTGTGGGGTGGGATCAGGCCTTTGGCAGAGGAAGAGGGCGATTGCTGTGACTTTGAATTTTGAATAAGCCTGTTGATCCCCTGCTTGGAGCAAGTCTTAAGAATGGAAAAGGAACCTTGAAATACAGATGTTGCTTTGACATTTTGCAGGTAGATCGATACCCCAGCTGCCTGCAGGGTTTCTCTTGTGAAGATCTGACCCTTGTTCAATGTGCTCAACTTTCCTTTTTCAGTTGCTTGAAAATCCATCTCTGCACATGGGGTCATGTTGTCAATCGTTAAACTAATTTCCTTTATACTCTGTACAGCACAACATTCCTCCTTGAACTATTGCAAACTGTGGAATAATGTGAGAATTTTCTTTCAGTTACATAGGGGACTGTGAGATTCACATGGACATATCGAAATTTAATCTTGGAGTGAAAGGCATACAGGTGCGTGCAGTGGTAACATTGTCTGTTCAGGGCTGTGTGTGGCAGGAGGCAGCACATCTCAATGGGGAGGTCACGATAACTGGGAAACCACCAACCAGCCAGCTTGGAATGATTGGCTTTATCTCCTTGTGTTTTGGCTGGGGAAATGATGCCTTCCTTGGAAAAACACCTAAATACCACTTTTAAGCTTCTTAAGTGTGAGTCTGAAAGGTCAGTGCTAGAGCACCAAGCTTGTGTAGTCCACCTTTTGCCACTGGAGTTCAGAGGAGTGTTGGTAGAGAACTTGAAAAGAGCCAGTTTTGCCAGGGTGCTCGTAAACTGGTTTAGATCAGACCAACAACCTTTTCATGCCATGTTGACAGCTAAAAGGCGGATCACTCCGTTGTACGGCAGTCAGGATGGCAGGGGGATTCCACAAACTTAGAAAATATTAGCCGATATCAATAGCAGTGGTTTAGGGGGAGGGACTTTTAATAAAATGATTTCAACTAGGATTTTAAAAATTATCTCCATCCCTGAGAAGCTTACAGTTTTGAAACTGCACCCTGAGAGTACCTTCAGGCTCAGATCTCCTTGGTCTCTTCTGTTTGCAGTTGTATGGGACACTGCGGGTGATACTGGAACCTCTTCTTACCGACGCACCTTTCATTGGAGCAGTGACCTTGTTTTTTCTGCAGAAACCAGTGAGTCAGTAGCAAAATGCTCTCTGCAGCCTTCTTGATACTTGGTCTGTCTTAATGGATGGGTAGGTCTTCAGCAGGTGACACAAGCCGTCCATTGCTGGTACCCCAAACTGCATGACTGTGAGTGCCTCACCTGTGTCTGAATAGCAAATTCCTGATTGTTCAATGTTCCCCCTGAAACCCAAGAGGGTGGGAATGGATTTGCTCTGTTCTTTTGTAATAATGCCTAAAAAGTTACTTGCTTCACTCCAAGACTGGGAGGACTTTGCCATGGTGACATCATAGCAGCCGTTCCGTAGGCCTTTGCTGCAAGATTCCTGGCAGATGGATTTTAAACTTTCCCATTCATAGATTTTAAATGCAGTCATCACGGAGACCATTCAGTCATGGTTGTGCTTTGAAACCTTGCCTTGTTTAAGGTCATGTGCCTTGTAGCTAAATTGTGGTTTAATAAAATATGAGAAACATTCCAGTCCTGTAAGAACCAATTCCCTTACAGCATGCAGCTTTGCTTCCTTGTGGGTTATGCTCTGCTTGGGTTCATGTAAGTCATACATTTTTGATCTTGGATGAAGTGTTTTTGTGTTTGGATGTAGTAGCGTTAATTTAGCACATGAAAAAACCCTTTTTGTTTACTTTGTGAATAGAAATACAGACTCCTGAAGTCGGGTGGTGTTTGTAAATCCCCCTTCCTCAGGGCATAGGGCAACCCCCAAGTGAAAGGATGAGGAAACAACTTCAAAGTCTTAGGCAGAGCTGTGGGATTTACTGCACATGACCCCAGGGCATCTGCCAGTGGCCATTGCTCGTGGCTGAACGCTGTCTTTCCTGGTGCCTGCAGGAAAAGTCCCAGTGATACCCTTATTTCAGGTATGGCAGGTAAAATAGATAAGGGAATTCCTACCAGCTGCTAGTTTTAATGTATAGACGCAGTCACTTTCTGGTGTAGGTTTTGCTTTCTTTAAACAGCTGGCTTTGTTTTAGAAACATTTGCTTCCCCTTTAAATTCTACATTTGTTGTGAAATAATTTGTAATGGTCCTGTATAACTTTTCTCCCTGATCTTGTTGTAGCACTTGGAAATCAACTGGGCAGGGATGAGCAACCTCCTGGATGTCCCAGGAATTAAGTGAGTGTCTACTTTGCTTCACTTTACTCTTCTATAAAAAGCCTTTGGACGTTGGGATGACGTTCTTTGATAATCCTCAAAGCTGTTCTCAAGACCCTCGTGTAAAGATGTTGTGCTGATCCTCATCCCATCGTGGAATTTGCAAAACCTGAGGAGGGTGCTTTTTACATTCTATCAAAATTGCTTCATTCATTTGGGGTTAGTAAATCCCCCAAACTACAATGGTCTAGAAACTAAAACACAAGCCCTTCTGTTTCCTATGTGCCAATTACTTGCGAAGGCAGGTGAGGTAGATCTGGTGACTGGCAGTCTGTGCTTACCTTTGTTTAACTTTAAGTTAAACTTTACTAAGTTTAACTTAAAGAGAAAAAAGGCAAGGTATCACAGGGTTGCAGTCCCTCTGACAAATTGAAATACACTCCATGATAAAGAAAACTGCACCAGATTTATAAGGAGAAATGTTCTTCTCTGTCTGTGTAATCTGCTCACCCTTGAAGTTCTTTGGAAAATGTAGCTCTTCCCCAATGCATTTTGGGTTGATCTTGTACCCGAAACTTGTACAGCAAGGATGAAAATCCTAGGGGTTTTCAGTACCGTAAGTTTCAAATTGTTTCTACAGATCAGAGATTTGCTTTTTCCTTGTTCCTCAGTGTAAGGAGAAAATCTGTTGCACAAGAACAAAATATATTTGGTTACTCAGCCATTGCCTTTCTCCCTTTAAATGCAAATGCAGACACTTTGGCTCTTCTCTCTTCCCTTGCAACTCATGGTTTTCAGACTTGTAGGAAGTTGCAGGCTACTTCAGGTACCAGTTCATGCATTAAAGGGCCTCTGAAGACCTTTGATGTTGAGTGAGAGGAAGCTATCTTGTTTTTGTTCATTTGAGGCCAGAGTAGCCTTTTTCCCTGAAGTTTGCCCTGAGAGCTCCAGTTTTTATCAGAGGAATTAATCTATTCTTTTCTAGCGCAGCTTTCCTCAATCCTTGCAGGGAGAAGAAGGTATGTAGGTGTTCCAACCTACAGCCTCTCATATAATTAAGTGCAAATTTGGTGTCCTAAATTTTCACTCCCTGGTTGTCTCACAGGGATTTGAACACAGAAACCCTTGCTTGTCCATTAGCACTACATGTGAAAGCCAGGAGCAAAACATGCCTGACTGTGAACAGGCTGAAGTACAGGTTGAACAAGAGCTCTCCCTTTCAAATGAATCAGGCTTACTTAACAGAGAGTAAAGAAACTGGCTGCAGTCATTTGTCCTGATGTACAAGCAGTTATTAGTTGGGTGTACCCTGAGACTCGAGAGAAGGGGCAATTCTGTGACCTTCCTGCTGGGTGTTTCTTGACAGGAAAGCCAACAACCTGACCAAGGGCTTTCAGGCTCCTGGTTTAACATTTGGAGTAGGAGAGAACTTTGTGTGAATCCAGCCTCATCTGTGAAATGTGACAATTCTGTTGCAGTCTTGCCCTGAGAATCTGACTTATAAGCACTAGATTTATCAAGAGGATGAAAATCTTTCAGATGTTTGGTGCTTTCAGGTTTCCCTGTTAATATTGTCTTCTGCTCATGCCAAGTACTTTGAAATCCTCTTATTAATCACCTGCAGAGTACTGGGGGTCTATCGTAGCCACATGCTTCTTGCTCAAGAGATTAAGGTCAAATTAGTTGTCCCAACCATACAAATAGAGCAATCCCAAATGAAAGATTTGAAGTGAAAACCTAAAAATGTGTAAGTTTTAGGTTAGACTGGGAAGTTCCCAAAACTCCAAGGCAGACAGTACCCTCAGTTCAGGCAGCATACCAAAACCAAACTACCTTGAAGTCTTGAGCCTCCTGTGAAATGTTGAAAATTTGGGGTTCCCTCCTCAACCTGTCTGTCTCTGGTGTTGGCATTCCCAAGGAAACCCAGAAAGCACGTGAGTTTGTAGGACTTGTTGGGGTGCATAAGCTCCCATTCATCATTTACAGCCTTCTGGAGCCAAATTCACATCTGTCCCCGGTAACCCTAGACTGGAACGCCCCTCCGTGTGAGTGGGTGCTGCTCCATCTGTGCCACAGAGCAGTCACCATTACATGCAGAATGGTGGGAAACAGATTGAAAGGCATGTTGAGAGGCTGCTCCATGCTCACCTTCTCTGTGGTAGCTCAACTGGATGAGAATTATTGACAGGGGACAGCCTAGCCTTCCAACAGCGATCCCCCATCCATCTTGGGGGATTGATTCTGGTGTTAAACTGCTCTCTCCATTTCTTCTTGTTCTATGCTAAATGTCATAAGCATGAGTTTCTTCTGTGCATGTGTTGGGTGAAGGTAGGCAGCATCGTTCCTTTTGCAGCTCTCATTCCTTGTGCCGTGCCTCATTCTTTCATTCTAACTGAAATTGTGATCAATTGTAGCCTTTTTGTGTTTCTCCCTCCCCAAACCCCACCTGCAGTGTGGTGTCAGACTCGCTAATTCAAGACTTCATCGCTGCACGGCTGGTTCTACCAAACAGGATCACAGTGCCCCTGAAGAAGAACATGAACATTGCCCACCTGAGGTTCCCTATCCCACGTGTGAGTTTTTTTCAGTAAGAGTGATTTAAGTTAAATGAGTGCGCCTTTGCCACACCACGGCTGCCCACAAGCTTGGTGTGTGAGGTTCCTGCACGTCCAGCTCCTCATCTGTTTCGGCCTGGATTGTAGGCTTTCTTTAGGTAATATTTCAGGAACACAAAAACAAATGTTGGATAGTTTATAGTTTGGGGGAGTGGGGGCTGAGAGCTCCTACCATCTATATGTGGCATAAGAAGTCTATTTTGAGCTCATTTACTAATTTAAACCTTTAGTCTCATTTGAGAATGCCATGGATCTTCAGTTAGAGAAGGTAAATACACAAGCAATGAGTGCCAGACTACTTTAATTTTTTTTACTGATGACGTGAAGGGGTATAAATAGGGAGCTCAGAGAGTGACGTTTCTTTGCTACAGAAAAAATATTGGGGAAAAATAAGCACTCAGATCTCCTAATTGCTGTACATATATCCAGATCTTCAGTCTCCGTCATCCATCAAATGCCTGATACACTCATTAATGAGGGTAAATAAAAATTAATGACAAAGGAATGTTCCCTATTGCAAACTTGCATCACCCAATTGAAGTTGAATGGCCTCTCTGGAATGAAATAAGAACCTGCCAGTGGATACTTAATTCCTCCTTCAGTCAGTGGGAATTGATCTTCACTCCACACTTGATTTGATTGTGGCTGTAATCCTGTTTGCATATGTATGTTTCTGTTTTAAATATAAATTGAAGAATATTTCCTACTCAATTACCTAGATTAGATTGTTTATCTGTTTACATTTGGGGTATTTTTATCCCCCTAGGTACATGTTGGGAAAAGTGTTTTAATACAACTGTCATTTGAAATGTACTGCATCAAAATACATGTCTTTGCAAACCTGTCATGATGACTACCCTTGCTGCCTGAAATAACTAGTTTTAGGAGGTAGCATATTATAATTATTCAAAGATCGCATTTTCATGACCAATTCTGTATCTTATTTTATCCAGGGAGTCATAAGGGTTCATCTGCTGGAAGCTGAAAACCTTGTCCAGAAAGACAGTTTCCTTGGTGCAATCAGGGGGAAGTCTGACCCATACGCTCTTCTTCGCGTTGGCACGGTGCAGTATCGAAGCAAGACAGTTTCCCGAGATCTTAACCCCATTTGGAATGAGACATTTGAGGTACTGAATCTTTTGATCTTTCCATCTGTAGGATGCACAGCCGTTTGCGTCCCTGTGCTTGGAGGACCTCCTCTTAACTGACTGCACTGGAGCAGGTGGACTTCCTTGTTACTTGATCGATGAGGCATTTCTCTCCCTTAGAGAAGTTCAGCTTTACATTGCAAACTTGAAATGTCATTCAGGTTGATCTGATTTGCATATGTGGGTTTTCGGAGGCGGTGCACAGCACTGCTTTAAATATCAATCAGTGCAGTAGTTTTGTGCAGCTGTAGTCTGCTCCAGCATTCATTCTTCTCTGCTTATTAGTGATACCAGTTTGAGGGGTGTAGCTTGTAGTTCAGAAACAAACAAACTGGTTTGGAAATGTTTTCACTTATACGCAGTTGTATTTATTATATATTTAGCCATGAAACAGCAGGGAATATCCATAATGTGTTATACAACTGTGGTGCCGTGTGCTTGTCCACAGCCTGTAGAACCCCTATGAATGCTTTTAGTTTTTAATCAACATCTCTTTCTCCTCCAGTTTGTTGTTCATGAAGTGCCTGGTCAGGACTTAGAAGTGGACTTGTATGATGAAGATCCAGATAAAGATGACTTTATGGGCAGGTAAATTAGCATGACCCTTCCTTGAGGTCCACGGACCTCTGAAATGGGACACCCAGATTATTCATACTGGAAACTTAATATTGAAGAAAGCTATTCCTTTTATCCAGATACTGATACCAAGTTATTAGTTCCTAGTACAACTAACTTTGAACAAGGTACAGAATGGGCCCAGACTTCTGCTCAGAATCCTAGGAAGCCATTAGAAGTGGTCGTTACTACATGCCTTGAGATTTACTTCAAATGTATTTTAGTTTTGGAAGTATTTCAAGGGGGAGACTTCAGAAGTGTGTGTTCCCGCACACACACACAGGTAATGCGTAGAAGTTGCTATTTGGAACAGATGAGTGTGGGCTTTTTTGGTGGCGATTTCTTCTCCACTCCTCCCCCCAGCAGCAGTATGCTATATGCCTAAATATACACTGAAATGTTTGCTTCTTGTCTTTCAGCTTGCTTATAAGCCTAGTGGATGTAATGAATGACAGAACTGTTGATGAGGTAAAGATCACGGTTTATTTCTAAACATGGTTGGTGATGTGTGCTTACATGTACTCGTTTGTGCTCTCCCTCTGCTACTACATTGTTTCTGTGTGCATGAAGCTTCCTTGCACGCTTGCACCATGGTGTTTTCACAAGAAGAAAATACCTTTCCTCAGAAAACTTGGAGTAGCGGCTAAAATAATTTTTATGATCAAGCAGGCAGCCTCAGACAGCCCTGAGGTTACGCTGAGCCAGCAGTGGGGTATCTTTTGTATCTCGTGTCCTCTGTGTACCAAGTGTTTTGCGTGAGGCTACAGATAAAGTTTGGTGAAGCTGTCTGATTGCTGAGGGAAGACATGATCCCATCTCACCGTGGTTTATCCTACAACCCAGCACTCTGCAGGCAATGCCAGGGTGCTGCTGCTTGGAAATATCCGTGAGCTTTGCCTGTATATGGGTAGCTTATTTTGGGGTTTTTTTCCTGGCTTGTGTTTATAAGAAGATGGATGTTCTACAATCTAAGTGTCAAAAATGCAAGCTAAGGTGCTCAAAGTACAGTTCATATTGTCTATTGTACATAAATTGCAGAGACTGTAACATATGTAAAAAAAATTACTCTGCCTCACAGTTAAGTTACTCTTTGTTGTCTCCGTTTAGTGGTTTCCCTTAAGTAAGACAACAAGCGGACACTTGCATTTAAAACTGGAGTGGCTTTCACTAGTAAGCGACCAAGAAAAGCTACATGAGGTGAGTGTATTTGCTTAAAGGATTCAGATACTCTGATCCCTGTCCAGTGATCAACAAAGGAGCGTGTAAAATTAGGAACCCCAGGCAAACTCATGGCATTCTATTTTTTCTGACAAAGTTTTCTTGTTATTTTCCCTCCCTGCTGCCTCTCCCAAAGAGGAAGGGCGTTTGCTTGCCCCAGGTCCCTTGGTAATTCAGGAGTAACTCAAATCTGGCAGCTCTTTTTGCTTGAATTAGCAAAGCTTTGTTTGACTCGCTGCAAAATGGCCTCTCCATTCCCGTCTTTGAAGATTTTTCCCTTCCTCCTTCATCTAGGGTCTGTGTAGGACCCCTGTCTACAACCTCTACCAGTCATAGACAAATACTCAGCACTAGTGCTTGGCAGGGCTATGGTTCCAAATGGTGTCTTTCTTGTCCAACAGAACTGCTTGGATAAAGCCCATCTTCCCAGGATGCTGTTTCTTCGTAATGAAGCAGAAGCATTTGAGTTCCACATTAGTGAATAACATTTTGTTTCCAGGCTTTGCTCTGCTGACACTGGGTTACTGATGTTGATGTGTGTGGTTGAGCACGTGTTTAGGTGTCTCGCTGCACAGGGGAATCCAGCCAGTCCTGCAGCAGAGAGATGAAAGAGCTTTAATTGAAAATCCTTACATCTCTTCTCACTGGTCTGCTTAGACCTGCTGTGCTCTATCAGCTTGTGCTTCTCTGAATTGCAAGTTTTAGGAGAAAGGTGAAGCGCTGCTTAGCTTTCAGAAACCATCCCCTGAATTTGTGTTGTGCTTCTCATTGTCCTTGATGGGTGATCGTGCCTACCTTGGGGTTTGGTTTGTTTTATCTTTCCTGTCCTTCGCAGGATAAGAAGGGTCTGTCTACAGCTATTCTGATCGTCTACTTGGACAGTGCTTTCAACCTTCCAGTAAGTGCAAACACGTGCAAGCAGCCTTCACTCCTAACCTTATTTTTTTTTAAAGCCCACAAATTAATTGTTTTTAAATACTTTTTTTACTAATTCAGAAAAACCACTTTGAGTACTCAAATGGTGAATGTGGAGCGAAGAAGATCAAAAATAACAAGTACCTCAAGGTAAAATTTATATTCTTCTCCCATGCTCGCAAAACAACATTCTGGATTATGTGGTATCATAGCAACTGAAACTAGTTGTGGTTAAAAAATAAATAAATCTCTCAACTGTCAGAATCCTAAGTGACCAGGGGTTCAAAATAATGATTGAAAGCCCACCCCAGTGACAGTCTAGGAGGTCCAAGGGAGAATGCAGCACAGAAATACTTGAATGTGTGTGGAGTTCTTTATTTTCATTTTATACTTGGGAGAGTAAGAGCCTCCAGACATCAGGCCAAGTCATGTTACCCTTTCTGCTGCTGCAGGGGTTCTTCCCATGCTGAGCTGTTCCAGTTTGATCTCCCACATGGGACGGGAGGGATTCAGAAGCCACTCTGTCATTCCTGCCTCCTCTCTGTTTGCTTCAGGTTGCTCTTTCAAAATACTGCATTTTGCTACTGGGATGTAAATGGTAGGTGTGGGGAAGAATTGTCTCCCTCTTTTCTTGAAGAAGCTACACAAAACCACAGCTCTGAGCAGTGGATAAAGCTTCCCATTCTCTCCGAGTAGCTCCCCTCCTAAATGTGATCTTTATAATTTAGGTGCGTTACTAGCACTGTGATACACATAACATTCAATAATCCTTAATTCTGGACTCCACTGTGTACACTTTTCTCTCTGTGTCAAGACCCAGATCATCAGCCTCAGTGCACTAGTGCAGAAGAGCACAGTACGAGAGGTTCAGTATAATTGTTTGTAGAAGGGAACCGTTACGTATTTCAACTAAGAGTAGTGGTTTAATGTTAGTTCTTATTAACTATAAGTGTCTCTGTTTTTCCTTTTCTTTCCCTCATATTGAATTACAGAAGACAGAACGAGAACCTTCCTCCTTTGTCCTGCTTACGGTAGGGAACAAGACTCAGAAAAGCAAGGTGAGGCTGTTTGACTCTTCTGCTTTCCTTAGTCACCCATAAAATAGAAAATATTTGTCGCCAAGTAGTCCCTAGACGGGTAGAACTAGCGAAGCTCTTCACATCAGCTGTAGTTACAGTGATTGCTGCAGAGGCCAGGAGGTGAGGATCAACCAGCACGTGGAAGCAAAGTGTCACTGAGCTATGCTTGGTTTGTAGGTGTCTGATCGGCCTCTGTAGAGATGGGTGGTTTTGTGCTCACAGCCATGAGGTCATTTTGGTCAAGCTACCCAAGTTCTGTGAGGGTTGCAGAGGCAAAAACTGGTAGGTCTCCAGTCTAGCTCATCCTTTCTCAGGGCAGGGTGTCATCTGCATCAAGCTGGCATTTGTCCCGTTATCAGAGACTCCTGGCTCTGTGTTTCAGTTGTACTGAATGTTTTTCACCTGGGCAACACCTATCTGGATCTCTTCCCTTTGACTTTCAGTTCCTTTTTCATTATTTAATGTTCATCATTTTTGCCTGATGAATATGACCAAGAACCAAGTTCTGCCCTCCAAGTAGCTGCTGTGTTTCTTGCCCTATAGCTGGATGTGGAAGAAGCTGCCCTATGTTCTTTTGGAAACCTAGCAAATAGGAATGAATCCTGTTGGCTACACACGAGCATACAGGACTGGCACCTATTTTCATGTTTCTTCTGCATTCTCCAGCCAAAACTGGGCTCTAATTGCACCTTTACCTTTTTTGGCTTTCCCTTTTCCCTACCACATCACCTGCCTCTCCCAAGCTGGGTCAGACTTCCAGCTTTCCCCTGCTCCTTTCCCCTTGCTGCCTGCCCTCGTGGCCTGGTGGAAGCAGCTGGTTTATGAAGCAACCCCCAGCCCCCTGTGGGTGCTTTCCATGCTCTTTCATCCTTGAAGTGGATAGTGCTGAAGCTGTGCCCTCCTACTCATCCCTCAAGCTGTCCCTCTAGCCAGCCCTGGGTGCCTGCAGGCTGGAAGCAGCATCCTGGCTGTCCCTGGGTGGAGAGGTGGGAGGGAAGGAGGGAACGGTGCCTTGCTGCAGGTGAGGCAGGCTGCTGGTCCAGGCAGCAAACTCCAGCTCACCAGACTCGTTCTTCAGCATTTCCACACCCCACGGGACTTGTTCTGGTTGTGCCAGAGACTTTGCTTCTGTGTGCTTCTCAGCTGGAAATTTCACTCTCTCCACAGAGCTGGGGTGTAGCATCACTGAATACAACAAGAGGGTCGCCATCTCTCTCTGGTGATCAGTGTCCAGGTATTCTTTGCTGCTTACAGAATAAGCTAACATAAATACCACAATCTTCTTGTTGCAGACCTGCAATTTCAGCAAAGATCCCACGTGGGGCCAGGCTTTCACCTTCTTTGTCCACAGTGCCCACTCCCAGTCACTCCATGTTGAGGTGAGAGAAAAGCCTTTCGTTTGAAGACAGAGTATGCATCCGTAGGAAGAAATCTCTTTCATGGTGGATATGATCTCAGTGCCAATTTTCTGGGGTCCTCCTACTTAAAAGGTGGAAGAAGCACCTGTTGTTGCACACAAATTGTCTGTCAGGTGCTGCTGGTATCTACATTTGCTCGAGGATCATGTAACCCATAATATCTTAGTTCAAAACATGGGACATTTCTAGGTTCAAAGTGCAAAGGAGGTTTTACATGGGTTTGTATGTAGTAAAGCCAGGAATACTTTTCTGTCAGAAATTGCAGCCTTCATGATTCTTAACCAGAGTTCTATCTCCTTACCTTGGTATTTTGGCTGGTTAAGAAATCCCGCATCTCACTAGCATACATGGCAGTCACAGCCAGTCCTATGGCTGTTCACTCGGCTACAGAAGTGGGTTTAAACTTAGAAGGCTTATTGAGGTTAAACAGTCTAAACAAACTATTACCTAAAAAGCTTGTAGAAGTTTAGACCACTTGTTAGTCCAGCTGCCTGGGACATTTTCCCCGGATGAAAGTAAGGAAAGTCAAGTAAATCCCAGGGCCTAGTTTTTCTGCTGAGGCAGTTCCTTCTCTGCATATTTGGAAATGGGATTTTTACTCCAAACATAATAATTTGTTGCACTCCTGAAGTATCATTATGACCATTTGGAAATCACCATACTTGATTGCATGTCCTGAAGTACACGAGCTCATTTTGATCTCCATCTGAAATACCTTTTTGCTTTCCAGTTTGCCAATAAACACTTTGGGTGTTTTGCCCCCTAGATAAAAGACAAGGATCGGGATAGTGCCCTGGGAACGTCGGTGGTATGTCTCTCCCACGTACTTAAGGACCCAAGCATGACCCTGGACCAAAGATTTCAGCTGGACCATTCCAGTTCAGACAGTTTCATTAAGATGAAACTTGTGTTGCGGGTGAGTTGTTCTTTGCTGCCTTCACTCAGCTCCCCCACCGGAAGCCTCCGATTGTAACCAGCCAAAAGAGATGAAAGGTGGGAGAGGAGAAATGCAGCTTTGCCTCATAGATGAGTAGAAAGTTGAAGTGTGACAAGGTCTTTAAATGCAATTAAGAGTGTGTGGTGGAGCTGAGAGGTATCCCTGAGGCTTCCTGAAGCGTAGCGTGGTGCCATTGCTGAAGGTCTTCTCATGACAATAGAGAGTTGGACTGAGAAAATCAAAGCTGCTAAACACTGAGAGACTGATGCTTAAGACTTGTTTTCTTGCTGTGCTCTTGTTCAGTGTTTAGACACTATTAAACACATACAGAGTAGGACAAGAGAAGGGAATGTCACAGCTAATCCCATGGGCCTCTTTCACCTCAGATTCCTGCTGTTAGAGTTTTGTGGTGAAATTTCCTCCCAGGTGGCAATGCTGCCATTAACCCCAGTGCTTTGAGAGCTGCACTCATTTCTCTCCCTTGTGAATTTTAGGCCTTGAACGTTGAAGAACCCGATCCACAAAGAGTCAAGGCTGGTGTCAATGCCTCGAAGCAAGGTCCTGTGCGTGCCATGGAGAAGGGTGGAAACCAGCAAAAGTTTGCCTCCCCACCAAAACCAGAAGCCTCAAAAGTACCTCCAGTGAGCAAAGACTCTGCAGAGGTTGAATCCCTGCCACAAAAGGACAGCAGAGAAGACCTGGACACAAATGACAGTTCAGCAGCCCCTGTACCAAGTGAAACTGTCGCTGGCCTTAATGAGACAGAGTGCGATCAAAAGGCAGAGCATCACCCGTCGTCGGCGTTGCAGACCAGGGCAGCCGTAGCACCCACCTTGCCGGTCGTGCAGGAACTGAGGCTTGCGCCCAGCGTTACTTCACTGGGTTCTCTGCCTTCTTCTTGCTTTGAGTTAAGCAGCAGCAATCTGGACCTTCAGAAGTAGGTGTTCTCCCGGCTGAATTGTTCTTCTCTTAGGAAGGTTTAGGTTTTATAAGTCGCGGTTGCACACTACTGAATTCAAGACTGCGAAGTCATTTGGAGTCTTGGGGCTCAAATCACCTTACGAAGAATTGCCCCAAGTATTCCAGTCAACAGCAAAGTAAATTACAGGGTCACTGTCAGATCAGGTGCAAAGCAAAAGCATTTCCTTCTCTGGCTCTCCATGTGTTGGCTTTGTTGTTGAAGAGCCTCTCACATAGAACGTCCTGGGTCCCGTAACGCTCATGCTTGTAGCAATAGGAAGTTGGATGTCTGACTATCCCCCTCCTGCGAAATCATAAACTCTTGATAAGCGCAGCTGGCTGCCTAAAGTTTTGAAAGCTTGTGTTTTACCCAGCAAATTGTAAGACTCTCATAACGCTGTGAACGCAGCGTTTGTGGATGGCTGTGCTCACGTGTGTGCCCTTCCCGCAGGGCTCAGCGCGAGGCTGCAGGCACTCCCTGCTGTCCAGGGGGACGGAGAGACACGTCTGTCCTGTCTCCCCTCAGGCCCTGAACGGAGCCAGTAGAATCCTTAGTGGACTAAAGTAACAAAGAAGGTCCATATCAATTCAGAGAGCATCAGAGCAGTTATCAACCTGAACAGCTCCAGCTGTTTTCAGTCTAGTACTTCTGGACTGGCAAATTCTCCAGCTCTGGACAGGGCCTCATTTAGAAACTGTTTTAAAACCATTTTTAATCCATGTTTTGGATTTGAAAGCACTTTAATAACATGCAGAATTAGATATTAAAAAGGTCCCATTTTGCATACACAGACATCCTTGAAGGAGCTCACCGCTGTAACACATTCACCGGCGTTTTGCTGCGCTGTCTACAGCAGGCCAATTCAGTGCTGTTTTGGCCGGTTATCCCGTGGGGCAGAAGTTGGGTACCTGTAAGTAGCTGTATGTAAAAGCTTTTGACTGCAACTGTCTTACAGCGGGAGTGAAATGCCTCTGGGGGAGATCCAGCTGACGGTGCGATACGCTTCCGTACGGCAGAGCCTGGTCGTGCTGGTGAACGGCTGCAGGTAATGCTGAGGCTCGCTGGCCTCCCTCTGTAAAGCTGATGCCTGTCTTGGGATGTCACGATAGGCGTCATGACAAGGATGGACACCTGTTGACCCCTAGTTTAACGTGTCCCTGCTTACTGCAGGACTAGGTGACCTTTAAAAGTCCCTTCCAACCCAACACATTTTACGATTCTACAACTGAATTTGTAAATGTTAATTTAGGAACCCCTATAAGTGGCCATACAGTAGTGAAAATTCTGTTTAACTTCACATCCAGTCTTACTTGCTTATATTCCAACTCCCAAGATAAATGTTCTTAACCAATGAAGGGTTGGTCTGATTCTGGGATGGACAAGGTATTGAATCACGGAGTGGGAGAATCCACCTTGCTTGTGAGCACTGTGTTTCTTTTAACAGAAATTTGGTGCCCTCTTCCAATCGTGGGGTCGATCCGTACGTTCGTATCTACCTGCTTCCAGACAGAAGGTGGGCAAGCAGAAAGAAGACATCTGTTAAGAAAAAAACTCTGAACCCCCAGTACGATGAGAAGTAAGAAAATGTTAATTATGATTGCTGCTGACATAGTTACCATCTCTCTATGATGAAAGGGCTTAACTAAGGTACCCTCCTGTTCCTCCTGAGGGTTGTCTTGTGAATGCTTTCAGGTCTTCTGAAAAAAATGGCACATTGACTGTGATTGGCAGGTACTCAGGGCTGGCCTTGTTCTGTGTGGTGTTGCCTGTGCCCCTGTGATGCTTAGAAGTAGAGCTTTTCTGAGAGCTGGTTTTAATCCCATCTTTAAAGGAAGGAACACGTAGCTGAAAATATGTGAATATTGGGAGATTCTGGGTGGCTCATTTTTTCCCTGTGTCGGGTCCTTTCTGTGTTTGTCAGCAAAGGTCAGAAATGGAGAAAAAAAAATTAAAATATTGCATCTTTACACTTGAAACACTAGAGATGTGGATTTTGCTTCTGCCTGTTCCACGTAACTCCACCCATCTGGTGCCAGCAGAGCTGCTGGGAGCAGCATCTCTTTCTCTTCACCCTCCATACTGAGGTGTCCTGTACATCCGCAATTAAGCGCGGCAGGTTGAGCGACACCCAGCTCCAAAACACATTACCTGTTTTACAGCTCTGAGTTGGGGCAGAGCTATTCAGGTGGGCAGAATGGAGATGATTTAGCCTGGACAAAACTCACTTGACATGAGTGCCAGAGGCGTGAGTCGGAGCCATTAAGAATTTAATTGCCAGAGGTTTCAGCCTTTGTCTTCTCTTCATGTGGTATAAGCCGACTTTGTAAACTTGGAGGGGTGGCTCAGCTATTTCCTCTGAGTAATGAAGGGTGCATGGAAAACATGCTGATCTTCCGTGAAGGGGGGGAAAATGATGGTAACTAGCATTTCATCACGGGTGTGTGTTTGCCTCCTTCCCTCTGGCAGGGTGAACAGTCTGAACAACCGTGTTGTCGTCTTTCATGAGGCCGAGATTTCTTAAAATCTGAATAAAATCTAATGACAGAATTGCCTTTTCTGTCTTCCTTCCCTGGCAGAGCTCTGGCCACTGACGCTGTGTTCTGTCCCTTTTTTCTGGCCACTGATGCTTAACAGCATTTTAATTTTTTGACTCAAGTCTCTCCTTTCCAAACTTTACTTTTAGGTTCGAATTTTTTGAATCTTTGGAAGACGTCAAGAAAAGGACCCTGGACATTGCAGTGAAAAACAGCAGGCCCTTCATTTCCCAGGAGAGGAAGGAGCTGGGGAAGGTAAGTGTACAGACATTAACGCTACCGATGTAATAGAGCTGAACAGCCGGAGCCATTCCTGTCACCCTGAAATGCCCTTCCAGTAACTAAGTCTCAGTAGTAGAACTAGCAATGTGGAAACAAGCTTTTCTGCCAGGCTTTCACCTGAAATCAGGCTGTATCTGTGTGGAAGCTTGTGTGGTCTCGTGGGATTTGGGTGCTCCTGGAATAAAAACGTGTTTCCTGGGCTGCGCTGCTGCCCTTTTGGGGAATGGCTCCAACAGTGCAAAGACAAAGCCGAGAAAGACGCACGATTAAACCCCAGGATTTGCCAAGCTTTGTGTGAACAGCTTTGATTCTGTGAAAATAAAACTGGCATCACTTCTTTGGTGATACATTTCCAAGGAGTGCTGGCAGGGCTGAGGCTGGCTTGTGCCCGTGTCCCGGGAATGCGGGGGCCTGGTCTCCCCTGAGCCTGAGAACTTGCCCATGGGTCCCCCTTGGGCAGAGCGCTGGCTCAGCTCAGCAGTTTGTCCGCTGAATAACAGATGAGAGAAATCCAAATTTCCTTTTTAAAGGTGCGGATTGACTTGTCGCAGGAGGACTTGATAAAAGGTTTTGCACAGTGGTAAGTGCCCGTCTCCCTTCTTCCAAACCCCGCCAACGGCTTTGCTGCCAGTTTGCGTGACTGGTGCTGGCGTGCCGGTGAATGCCACCTGTCTTTTGGTGAGCAAGAATAATATCTGACCTGCAAACGCAGGACTAACTCAAACTAATTTGGTAGTTTTATCTAAGTTGTATGTTAAGCCAGTTGCGAGTGCAGCACCTGCCCCGTGAAATAGTTTTAATAAGAGGCTTATACGTCAATTATAGTCTTCAGCATATTTTAAGTTACCATAAAAGCCACCAGGATACGTAAGTAAAAGAATTATGTTTATTAAAGTAAACTTGCAACAGATTTTAACTTGGATAAAGATCTTAACTAAATTAATACTCTGATCAGCAATATATATATATATGATAAAACTTTAATTACAAAGCACTTATAGAAACTATTATAATAAGCCACTTACAATTTTGCTTGTGTGTTCATTGTGGTTCAGACTTAATCTCTGCCTCAGACCAGTGCTTAGGGTTTAAGAACCAGGGCTTCTTCCCCTTCTACGTCTGCAGTTAATGGCAGCAGCTCTTCCTTCTCTCTCCTTCAATGGAGCCTGAGGAATGCAGCGTGGGTAGCCCAGGAGCTTGCCACCCATGCAGGCAGCAAGCCAACGCTGGCCAGCAGGGTAGGAAACCCCAGTTGCCCCAGCCCAGCTCGTGTCTGTGTCTCACAAACTTATGGCAATTACGGGAGCGGGGAAAAAAATGTCACATCCAAAGTTCCTGTCAAAGAACTTCAGTTCTTTGTCATCTCCAAAGCCTGGGAAGCACAAGCAATAAAGCAGCCCAAGTTCTCTCCATCATGCTAGTTAAAACTTTAAAAAGTGCCTTAAACTACTGTAATTACTTACTGTGTCTGTCTTGCAGGTATGAGCTGACAAGAAGCAGATGCAAGAAAAACTGATTTCTTCTCCCCTACATAAGTTACTAATTTTTCAACTTTATATGAATGTACAGATCTCTTTTGTAATTAATGTGTTTTGAACAGTCACTGCAAGTTTGAAGCAGTCTCTAGCTCAGGACGTGTAAATTTAATGGTCCTACTCAGCAATTAGTTCGCACTGAAGTAAAAAAAAAAAAAAAAACAAAGAAACAAACATAACTGACCCCACACTAGGAATAATTTGTCGCTAAAGGAGTCTCTTTATTTTTGCTGTTTCTGGCATATCTCCCCCAGAGAACCCTTAAGTACCAATACTCTCTTAAGGAAGTGTTGTACCTGGAAATATTTTCAACAGTCAGCTGAGGGTCATTCCTTTGCTCGGCAGCCCTCTTTCCCCAGGATCCCCTTCATGTTGTTTTAACATGAAAGCATTGCACTTTTAAAAGAATACATTTTTGAACAGTGTTCTTCATCTGTAGGGCTACAGAACCTGCTGAAAGAAACTGTGTTGTTTTTTTTTGAGAAACCAAGAAATTGATATTCCACTGTTCAGAAGCATTGTAGCAGGTTGTGGCTGCAGGTATGTATATAACGAGCTTCCAAAAGCAGGGAGGTTAGTTTACCAAGATGTCATTAAGATTTCAGTTTGTGACGTCTTAACACGTTTTGTTCTTTGTTGATAGTACATTTCAAAATCTTGTAAACCTCGATAGCAAAGCATTGTGCCTGAGGAACAGCAGAGTTTTGTAAAGTAAGCTTTATTAATATTTGAGCAAAATATACCAAAATATTTTTGGAAGCTTGGTGTACTTGTTTCTGTACAATAAACTTCTAACTGTCTTGCATAAGAAATTTGACCTATGGCTTTCTAAAACTGACTTGAAATATGACCATGGTAGTTTTAAATCCAGGCCAGGCAGAAACTCTTAAACCACCACCTGAAGCAAGTTGCAAATCTTTTTTAACCTAGATTACATTATTCTACTCTGCCTCAGTCCACGACCAGCCCAAAGCTCACTGAATAACCCTTTGCTTGCATCCCAAACTTATCTGAAGATGTAAACAGCATTTTCAAACAGGCTCTCCAGCAACTCACGACAGCAAAGGCTGAGCGTGTTATGGCTAAGACAGTTGGAGCACCTTTACCTCTCACACTTAGTGCTCCAGCAACGTTCAGAGTGCTGGGTGGTTACAGTCTGTCTGCCTCTGTGCTGGGGCAGTGTTCCGGGGCTGTCTCTGGGAAGGAGCAGACCAGTCGATAGGTGTTATAGTAAGCTTTTCTTAAATTGACCATGAAACAAGAATCAAGAAAAATGAAAAAATGCAGCAGCTTTTATTTATGTCAAAATTTCTGAATTTTAGGGTAACAAAGGTAGCTCTATCATCATATACATCAAGGGGTACCTTCACAGATAAGATAAATCTTGCTAGAGAAGAGCAAAGTGACTCTTAACTAGTTGCCAATTTCAAATGTCGCACAGTAGGTAAAATATCATCCAGGTTACTGACCTCTGAAACAGAATGAAAAGCAAAACAGTAAGGTGTTTGTACCTAAAATGTCTCCAAGTCCAGCCAAAATTCTAGCTTTAATGTTAGAAATACAGCTAGTGAGGGAAATAAACTCCTCACACCTTTTAATGCTTTTGGAAAAAACTCAGTTTAGCTTATCTTAGGAGTACTATGATTGACAATATGCAATTTAACTATTTTGGCCACTTCCTGAAGAAAGATGAAAAGGAGAGTGAGGCAAAAGTTAGCACCTTCCCTCCCATCCTCCTTGTGCTCTAGCACACCAGGAGTAAACAAACCACCTGTGAGCTATTTAAAGCTTTAGGAGGAAGCCCTGGCATGCAGGTAATTACAACTGCTGCAACTATTACTCACCTAGAAGACAAAGCAAATCTTGAATGAGAGCTTGAAATGGTGGAAAGAAGCACTCGTGTTCTTCTAGCTTCCTGATTATACTGAAATGTGCAAGTGAGACCGTCAGGTTAAATGTACAAGGGTGTTTTAAGTTTGTCTCCCTGGCTGTTTTCCCATACTATGTACTTCCTGAAAATGCTACTCAGTAGTACAGAAAACCATCTACATCAAAAATTTGTTCTGAAACCTGCAGCCAACAAGTGCTGGCTGTCAAAAGAGGATCTCTAATTTCACAATTTATGCCCTATATATATATTCTTTCCTCCTCATATGGCACCAGGTAATTTTCGGACGGGCAGATTAGTCTGTGTGTGCTCAATATAGCACCAGGGGGGTGGCTGATGGAACTGCCTCGGAGGTGGAGCAGGAGCTGCTTTATAAGCAGCTGTTCTCTGGCTGAAGCTGTGAGGGGTGCCGAAAGGCTGGAGTTTGGATTGTTCGGACTCGGCCTGTGCCAGAGTTGGTGCCTGCTGCAATTCAGGGTTAGGGTGTTTGCAGAGCCCATGCTGAACGCCAGCCCTTACAGTCTGCCACCAGGTGCATGGATGTTCTCACCTGCTGAAGGTGGAACAAGAATTGTCCAGTTCCCAAAATATTTGTAGGCAGTGTCAGACATTCTCTTAGCAACTGATGCACTTCAGTTTGACAGCTGAAACCTTGCAACACTTTCTCCTCTCCACCCACATACAGTATTTGCTTTGTCTCCTTATGAAACATGCATCCTTAATTGATCTCCTTATCCATGCAAACCAACAAGGTGTTTTGGAACCTTCTGGCCTTAATTTTTCTCTTTGCCAGTTTTATCCTTTTGGAAATATTCAAGAGTGGTTTCATGTAGGATAGTTGTAACTCCTTCACTGTCACAGCTCACCAACTTTGTAATAAATTATTAAAGTTTCTTTCAGTACCAGTTTTAGGCAGTTCTCTCAATGACTAAGTTTGATGTTTGAAGAATGGTGACCAACGGAACAGCCCAACATACCTGTGGATGTCTTGGGTCCCCAGAAGTTGCTCTACCTGCTCGGTCACGTTCTCATTAATTATGTCACACAGTTTCCCAACAGTATCCACTACCACAGTGGGTGGAGCTGCACGGTCTGCGGAAAAACAAACACCTCATCTTTCTTGTAACACTAATAACAGGAAAGTATTTTACGCACAATCCAGTTCTTGCAGGTGCCCAGATCTTATTTGGCTTTCACACAGCTCAGCACATAAGGTCCGTCCTTCACAGAAAACCTGTGGTCAGAAATGAACTGATGTCAGCCAGGAATGGTGAATCTCTCACTGATCCTTTAGTCACAGAGAATGTGTCAGAGGTTTGTGCTTTCACGGCCGAGACGGTACTAGAGCACACCCTACAATGTCTGTGGAAATCGGCCAACTGGCATTATACAGAGAGGGAAGGTCCTTCATTCAGCTCCTGTAACACAGCAGAAGCATGGGGTGGGGGCCAGGCCATCAACCACCCTGCTCCATAAATACTGTTAACAGCCAGAACTTGTTTTGGTATTGGATTTTACCTGCTGTGAGTGAAGGGAACAGACTCCTGTCCTTTTCTCCCTCGATTTCAGAAGGAGAATGGGAGGCTTGAAGAAGGCATTCTCCGAGCTCCATTGCTTTGGGATTATTAGGGAGTCAAGGTTTCCCTGCCTCCTGTGCTGGCTGCAGGCAGGAAAGCTCCTTCTCTCCTGGAGAAGACCTTAGTAGTCCAGGAGCCTTGTTCTCGGGCTGCTACACCCTACAGCGCTGCCAAGCCTTTAAACCCAACAAGTTCTCCAGAAGTACAAACCAGAGGAGCATGGGTACCAGAAAGTAACCAAGTGTGCCTCTGAGAACTGGCACTTAGTTTTTGACATTCAACAACGATTTTTAAGTTTAGCAGCGTAAGATGGAACTTTCTGAGGATGACAAAGTTACACTTGAATGAATTATTGAGTAGAAATCTACAGCAAAGAGTGAGGGTTTTTTCCTTAAAACTTGTTATCTTCCACATAGAGAATGAAAGATGTCTACGAAGTCAGTTCACAGGAAACAAAACTTTGTGGGGAAAAAAAATAATTAAAAATTCAATTTCATCTGTTACTACTTTCTTTTGCCTCCCTGGAATTCCTCAGCAACTGCTAAAGGCTTAGCAAATCCCCATTATTTGTATTTGAACCCTTACTGACATATTTAGGCATTTTTAAATTTTTTTTTTATATCAGAATTAGGTTGATAGTTTGACTAGGTGATCTTAAAGGTCCCTTCCAACCTAGGCAATTCTATGATTCAACTGACAGCAACCTATTTTTATTTTCCCAGTGAAGAACATACCTAGTTTACTAATTTCTCAGCAGCTCAACATATTTTCTGTGAAGAGATCAGCCTTTCACTTGTCTTTTCCCTTTGGAAATTGGGTCAGAACACAGGCAAGGTGGTAAGCCTTTACCTAGTTCCAGGAGCTCGTGGAGATTTCTCATAGCGTTGGTCATTTCCCCCAGCTTTGTGTAAACCTCATTCATCCGTGGATAAACGCCGTTCAGAGAATTCACGTCAAAGAGCTTCTGGAAGTGAGAGACTATCCCAAACAGGGTTGGTAAGGAGGGCATCTGGCTGTTCTGTAGCAAGCGGGAAGAGTCACTCGTCACCGTTACTGCTTAACGAAGCAAGGATTCTTTTAAACTGAGAAACTAGTCTACGAAGTCTTAAAACCAGTCTATGAAGAAAAACGGGTGTCACTTCCCTTATTAAATCACGGCATTTCAAGTATTCCCCAATCTCAAGACATATTTTAAAGCGAGCTTTCAGACACAAATATCCAGCAAACCAAAACTACTCTTTTTGAAAGCTTTCTCCTCGGTTGCTTGGTAAGTCGGGATTCTCAGCGCTGAGTGAGGAACAGACAGAACAGGGTAACACCCCAGACTACAGGGCAATGCAAATTCGTCCTTGGTCAAATGCCTTTGATGAAAGCAGTCTTCCCCAAGGTGAATTTAGCCATTATGCTAAGATAGTCTTTGACTATTGAAGATATTCAAACAGCCATTTCTTAAACCCCGCAAGGCTTTCAAATATGCAAATCTAATCACCGTGTGAAGAATGCATTTAAGAATTCCACAGTAACTTGTGATTATAAGCCCCTGGTATGAATTACCTTTTCTTTATTTTCTATTTCTTCCAAAATTGCATCTACTATGAACTGGAGGTCTTCAACTCGTATGGATTCTCTGTTATCGTGTGGATCTGCAGTTTGCCAGGGCACCAGCTCCAGAGACAGTTTTCTCAAGGATCTATGCAAATCCTTTTAAAAGAAGACATAACTTATATTAATAAACTTCTTAAATTTTGGGGTTTTACGTTACAAAAACAGGCAGATTTTCTGTTTCTCATATGCAAAACCACTCCAGTACTGGAGACAATATGGTCTAAGTTTTCACAGAATTTATCTTGTTTACATTCTTTGATTTAAAAAGAACACTCACAGTCAAAAAATTGCAGTACTTCACCTATTGTTTCAGTGTAGTAAGAAGTGCTGGTCACTGAGCATTTGGTTTTAAACAAAATTACTTCACTTGTATTTAGATCAAAAAAGTTCCTGTTCCAGCCAGATAAAAGGAATGCACCATCATTACTGTCTGAAGCACATAGACTCCAAAGTTTAAGTGTCTTCTTGGTGTCTCAGCCACTGAACAAAACCACATGGACAATATTCCCAGAGGAATCTCTCTGGGCTGCAGGCTCACTGCACATACTTCACTTTACTATGGGTTTAAAGTGGTATATAAGTGAACAGCAGATTTTTTTTAAAAAAAAATCTAACACCGAGCCAGGCAGTAACAAAAGCTACACGCAGAACAAAACCTGACATGCAGGGAGAGACCAAGGGGTGGTCAGCAGGTTAAAGGAGGAGCACAAAGCCAAGTGCAAGAATGCCTTACCTTTAGGGCCATGAGCTGATCTGCCCACATTTCTATAGTAAGTGGAAGGTGTTCAAATCCACATCCCTGTCCATTCTCTTTAGTAGAATTTTGCACTGGCCCTTTACTGCGCCTGTATATCAACGGAGGAGCTCTTGGACTTCGCAAAATAGAATCAATATGGGACAACACCTTCAACACCAAATAATAAATGTTATTGCTCAAATATGTATGACATTTTGTAATAAAACCCCTCTCCACCACAGTCATGACTGTCTTAACATTGAATCATAAATAGCTCCAGTAAGTTACTATCAATGAATTTTACAGATGCATTCAATATATAATGGATTCAAAGATTAAAAAAATATACTAGCTAGAAGACAGGTAAAAGTGATGCAAATATCCTTCCCTTTGAGGGATATTTAACATTTATCCACTCGAGGCATTGTTGCTTCTTCCACATTTGCGTTTTGCTAAGTTTTACTGTATTTCCTTTTTTTATTATTCAAAAAAAAAAAAAAGCCACTATCTATCTCTTCAGGCATGTTTAAAACCGTTAACATAAAGATCTGTTTTACCCAAGACCTTGAAAAAAAACCCAGTCCTGAAAAGACTTCAGCTAAATAATTGATTTGATGTTTGCCAACCTAGTCTCTGCTTCCTTGCTGTATTTTCAGGTAGACAATTAAGACTGTGAAATCCAGAACATTACACATCCAGGGTAGAGGAGTTCATAAGAACTCTTAGATTGGAAATAGCATGCTTCAGTTTAGATAGGTAAACAAAACTCATGTATTATATTCCGTTGTAACAGCGCTAGATACACAAGAGTACAGATAAAATTTGCACACCTGTAGGTATTGCTGGCAAACTGCCTGCAGCTGGTCTGCTCCTGTGCTTCTCTCAGGTTCTTTCTTTTCTTCTGTTGTTTCTCCGTTGCTGCTCCCTGACGATCTACATCCCAAACACATGCAGTGGGTTACGCACAAGTAGCCTTCACAGGAGATACTACTTTCAGCTTGATTAAAGAAGCAGGTACATTGTAGCACATAGATTTACACCTACTACGTAAAATCTCCATTTTATGATGCCTACCAATAGAATGCCATCAAACTGACTAGCTGAGGAATATAATACCTAACGTAAATATCATTAATTTATCTCAAGTCTCCAGGCTAAGGTTATTCCAGACTGCAGCTAATTTAGGAGGCACATCACCAGATGTACCATTGTTCTGTTACCAGCATTCTACTACAGCTAAAGACTTAAAATCCAGAATTTTACTCAGAAGTGTCAAATTCCACGCTCACAGCCTTTATCTGCTTTTGCTTGAACATCTTTCACGGCTTACTATGTATCACTCAGTACCCTTCTTGTCAAACCTAAGATGACTTTCTCTTAAATCACCATCTAAATCATACCCACTGCACGGGAGAAAAGACCACTGAAGTATACGTGATGTAAAAGGAAGAGCAAAACACTTTTAAAGTTAAAGTGATGTTCTTTCTGGGCTATAAAATATTCATCATTCAGTATACACATGTACAAATGATTAAGTGAAATTACAGGTAAAAACACTTTGTCAGTACTGGATCTCGAATACCTTCAATGTATTTTCTCAGCAGTGTTTCAGGAAAAAAAACACAGCTATGTTGAGTTCTAAGAATAATACAGACATTGCCAACTCGTACTTTCTCATTCATAACCCATAGCCTAACTGGCTTTATAGCTCAGGGAAGCAGCAACCACTCCAGTTTGCTCCTGTCCACATTGCCTGCGATAGCACTCAAATCAAATCCAGAAAGACAAAACACCCTCTTTTCGGAGACCACACCATCGTTTCAGAGACACACAGGGTGTTTTTGGAGATACAGCAGCATTTGCTGCCTATGACCAGGCTCCCAGGAAGGGTGATAAGGGACATGCTTTATAACCTGCCATCTACATCACAGGTTGCAGAGTATCTTTGCCTTAAGTTCAGAGGGTTCAGGAAAGTTACTGAAGAAATAAACTTACTGGATCGTTTTCTGTAAAGTTTTCTCTAATTTCTTCACTTGGTGCTTGTAAACTTTTAATTCCTGTGCAGTTGGTCTGTTAGAAAGAAAAAGTACCGTATTATATGTCTTGCCTTTGAAGGTATCTATAAAACTCAGCCACACAAAACAGTAAGAAAGCTTTGCCAGTGCTGCAACATCACTCCAGAAATGAAATTCTGCAACATTTCTATGTGGCAACAGCAATAAACAGCAAAAATAACCATTAGCAGTTGTTGTTATTAATAGCATAGGCAGGGAAGGTTGACTGTTGCTGCCATATCTTATTTCTATACATCACTTTAAAAAGGGAGATTTCATACTATACTTTTACAATTGCTGCTGCTCTCAGTTTCTTTCTTTGTAAAGCAAATGCCCTTAAAAAGGATGATACTTATCCTTTCTCACCTTATTTCCAGATCTTTCTTGAGATTTATATTTTCAAGCAAAAGCTGTTCATTCCTGGCTTTTGTTTCAGTAAGTTGTTTCTGGAAAGACTGCAACACAGACTGTGTTATTTATTTCACTCATTCCATAATGAACAAGCCTGAACGCTTCAAAGCACGTATGCGTTAAGGTTTCCCATTTGCCTGTACAGCAAGGCAGCAGGGATGAGGAATTAGTCAATTAAGATCAAGAGGCGGCTGCGCTAGGCTGCAGGTGGAGAACCCGTGATTACAGAGGTCTGTTCTGTCCCCAGCAAAGACGACTCACAACACGGTACCAAACCTTTGCATAAAGACTGCAAACCCTGCCCAGAGAGGCTACAAATTAAGAAGACGCGATAAGAACACGGGGATAGAAATCAAACACATGGACGTTTCTACGTGGCTCTTGAAAGGTTACCATTTAGAGATCTGCACTAACTTATCCTTTGCAGTTCCATACCATGAGCAGTGCTCTGTAATTAGGAGTAGCATCTAGATTTAAGAATTCTTCCTTGCTGTTTACTTCTCTCTGAACCTGGTCTTCATCTTTTTTATATTGCCTATTGGGAAAAATAAATTGTTTCAACTTACTGAAATCATTCTATTACCTCAAAGATCTAAAGTGGCTTAGTTAGCAGCTATGTATGATAATAATGTTTCCATAAACCATAAAGTAAACAGAACAGAATTTCTGCCCTAAGATCCACTGCTCCTCTATATTATTTCTGGGAAGCTGTTGCATATACTAATTAGGTGCACTTATTACTCAAGAGAAACTCCAGTATGAGCAAATCCCATTTCAGTTTTCGAGATGATAACCTCAAATTAGAGGAATGTCTCAGGTACCTGCTTTGTTGCTTTGTACCACGTAGGCACCACAACAGAGCTGAAAAGCTGGTATTCCTTTTGTTTAGGGAGATCAGTTGCATGAGCGCTGCTAATGCAGTAATTCTGCCTGTGAAACACGGCAAAAGAGGAAGAAAAAAACCCAAAACCAAACACACACACAAAAAAGAAAGAATTATAGCTCAAGTATCTAAATACCCCCAACTTCCCAGCTGTTCTGGCCTCCTGACTGAGCAGCTGCTTAGCCTGACTGACAGCTATTTCCCAGATAAATCCAAATTTCCACAACAATTACAACCCCTTGCTGTTTCTTAAATGCTAGTGACATCTGGAACACAGAATATTTACCCTTACAAGCTTTAAGAACAGTAAGGAGTAAGAAAATTTGAACAGTAGGGCTGTAAGACATTGGAAGAGACCCACCTTAGCTCCTTTTTGATTCGACTAATTTGAGATTCATAATAATCGATTAGAGAAAGAAACCTGAAGAAAGGAAAAACATTATTTTGGACGTCAGATAGTCTTAAAAAAGTCACGCCTGAAAGATACTGTGACCACCCCATAGGAACAGGCCAGCTCGCAGAAATGCACTGCACTGCACATCAGAAGTGACTGCATCAAATACTGGGTTCTCTCTCACATCAAACAGTCAAAGTTTTCCAAAAACTTTGGAAGAGACATTAACCCTGTACAAGACAAAATGTTGCAAAAATTATTCAGGAGGAGATGAAAGCTAAATCCTCCTGACAGCCTCCTCATCTTGTGACTATATCAACCCAATCTCAACAGCATGGCACAGTGCTGGGGTTCAGCCACCATTGCAGGAAGTAAAGAGGCTTGGAATACTCTCTCCAAACACTCACTAAAGTACCTGGGAAGCCTTTCAGCAAGCCCCCAGTCAGCAGCTGCAAAGACCAGTTGCACTTCAGAACTGACTGCAAACTAGACAGGTGTTTGGTTGTGTTTTTTTTCAGGGGAGCAGGGGTGGTGTTTGTCATTTTTTTAATACACTTTTTAAAATGTTAGAACCCCACGATGAGATCACCCTAGCAGATACTGCAGTTCCACGGAACAACCATTCCCTTCTCTTTGCTGACACCTAGTGTACGCAGGGGCTGATATTTTTTCACTTTCTGCCATAGATTTATCCAGCTGACGTTTATTATACAAGAAAAAAATTACTCCATTGACATACCTTTACAAGAACCCAGACTTCAGCTTGCACTTCTAAGGTCTCAAGCTTCTCCCCCCCCCCAAATACCAAGAACATAACTAACGTCCCTTTAAAATCTGTTTCTTCATTACATTACAGGTCATTCATCAAGAGAAGAAAATTGCTTACTGCTGATCCAGAAGGGACTTGGGAGCTCTTTTGCAAAACCGGCAGAACATTTTGTTTTGAGTGGAAACACGCTGCTGCTCTTCTATCCCAACTTTGCACAGCTCCCTCTGCAAATGGGCAATAATCTCCTCCTGTTCTTGCAGCTTTTCCTGCTGCTGTTGGTATTTTGCCTGTGAATAGATTATGGGAGAATTATGAAATTATTCTAACCTACAAGCTGGAGACTCTACTGTATATGCCCAAGAAGGCATCTGGTCCCAGGGAACCCTAGTACTTGGGTTTTAGCCATACTGAAGACGCATTGCAAGAAGGATAGAGATATTTTTCTAAGTTACCACTAGAAGATTCTGTATGGATTGAAAAATCCTAGCTCTATAGAGTATACTAACTCCTATAGAGTATACTAACTCTATGACTCATGTTTATTTTGATCAACGTAACTATTTTTAGAGCTTTTAAAACAAGTCAAAAGTTTGAATGCTCAGACAGCACTACCTAAATTACCTGTGATGCCTGTTGATCTCTTTGAAGTTCTTTGACTTGATTCTGTTGCTGGCAGACTTTAGCTATTGTCTCATCTTCCAGCTGACAAATTTTGGACTTGATGTTTTTCACCACATTTTCCAAATCGTTAGCCCGTTGCTCTTGTCGAGATGCCCGACCTCGTTCCTGTCGTATCTCATCTCTGAAAAAAAAAAAAAATAAAAAAAATTCCTTGATTTAAGTTAAACACATTTCACTAAAGACAGTGAAGGAAGCATAGGGCTGACAAAAATTATCTGATGACACTCAATAGCCTGTGGCAGCAGGTATGGGAAATATCCTGGTATGGGAAGCAACAACAGATGAAATAACAGAAGAACTCAAAAGGAACTATGCAAACATTGCTGCATATTGGACAAAAAACTCAGGAAAACATTCTTAAGAGTTAGATGTGACAAGAGCTATATCTGGCAGGAGATGGACACTAACAATACTTTTGCTTTGCATTAGCAAGTTCCTTCCACTGTCTTACCTAAGACCACGATTAGCCTCCATAAGCCCCTGCATCATTTTCTGCTGTCGGTCCGTGTCTTCCACCAGCGTTTTTAATGCAAGCCTTATTCCTAGAGAAGCCTGACTGTCCAAGACAATCATATCTGGGGACACAAATAATAAGCAAAGTCATAATGAAAGGCTTTTAACAGCTGACACAGATCACATCTCTGCTACCATTTGGAAGTGACAGCTTTAGAGATGCTTTGTGAACTATGGCTTACTATTTTCAAATATAAAAAACTTGTAAAATTAGCATTTCCTTACCTGGTATATTTCCACAGCCTTGAGGGGAGGAAAGACTCACCGGTTTCAACCCGTGGCGCATTAACAATTTGTTTAGGCTCGCCCATTCTGCCTTCTCCTGCTGCATTAGGGGGGAAAGAGACAGAAACCTGAGTTCTCAGGGTCGGCTCAGGGTCTCTGGCACTGGAGGCTACCAAAGCCCCCCAAATAAAAACAAAACAAACCCCAAGCTCCCAAGAAACCCCCAGACACTCTAGGCAGGCGCGTGAGACTTTCCATCAGGATCTGCTAAAAATACCGGAGAAAAGCATACTTAACAGAATACCCAGTTTTCCTGCTCACTATTAGGATAAATATGTGCAAGGGATAAAAGTTACCCCCGACAACCAGCCCTCAGGTCACCGGTGGGCCTCGACCCTCAGCCCCAAGAAGCCTCAGAGAAGGCGGGTGCTCGCTTTAGGGGTTTATCGCTTGGGGTTTTTTTTTCCCTTCTTTTTGTTGTGTTTTTAAACACCGAGCAGTAACAAGAGCCACCTCAGGTCCAGCACGGTACCTCTGTCATGGCGAGGGACGCCCACTCTCGGCCCGGCGAAGGGGCAGGCCGAGCCCCGCGCCGCCGCCCCTCAGACGCCCACCGGGACGCGGGACGGGAAAAGGGGTGGGTTACCGGGAGGCAGCGGCTTCAGCAGATCCCGGGCGGCGACAAGGGACAACTTCGTAGGGGGCTGCCGGCGGCGGGAAGGCGCGGAGCCGGTCGGGAGGGCGGCGGGCGGGTAACGGCGGCAAGGGGAGGAGAGGGGAGGGAGGCGGGTGGCCGCGGGGCGGCGCTGGCCGCTCACCCGCCGCCATTTTGAGTCGCGGGGAGCCGAGGGGGAGGAGAGCCCCGCTGAGGTAGGAGCGGGGCCGGGAGCGGCGGGGCCGGGCTGGGCTGGTCCGATCCCTTCTTAGGCGCTGGTCAGCCGTCGGGCGGGTAGGTGAACTGGCTGTGAGCTGCCTTCTCTTCACCGCCGCCCTCATCTTGCCGCCCGGGCTGAGGGAGCGTCTCCCCGGGCTCCTTGGAGACCGCCTGGCTGCTGGAGGAGGAGGAGGAAGAGGAAGAAGCAGCAGCAGCAGCAGCAGGCATCCCACCTGTTGCCGCGGTGCCGGCGCGAAGGAGGGGCGGGAGATGCCGGTAACCCTGCCCGTGGTCCGGTGGGGCCCTGCGGCTGGAGGCTGAGGCGAGCGCGGCCCGGAGGAGGGGGAGTCTCCTCACGGGGTGTGGAGCATCACGGCCACCAGCCATAAGCTGTTTGAGGAGGGTTTTTAGAAAGGTGGCTGTCAGGATTTAATTTAAAAGAAAAAACCAAACTAAACACAACTCCAGACCGTTTTTGCTGGCAATAAACGTGGGTGGTGGGAAGAAATTCGCTGTCTCTGGAGTTCCTACAGGTCCCGGTGCCCCATCCCCCGTTCTCTGCCGGCAGGCCTGGATTAGGTGGATGGAGAGCCGTTAATCCTATCCGAGTTTTCAAAACAAGCCCTTATGTATAATAAGAAGTAAATCTCGTTTTGAGCTGCTGACTGGGTTCAACGGAAAAAGGCAGTGAAAGGAGAGGGGGGACCGGCTGTAAGGACAAAGCCGTTTCCTCCAAATCTGAGCCAGCGAGGGGATGTTGGAGGGGAAGCTGTGTGGAAGCATCTTCTCCTTGTGTTTGGGTTTAGGTTTGGTTTAAAAATAATAATAATGTGTTACCACATTACCATGATATGTTTAAAAAAAAAAAAAAAAAGAAAAGAGGAAATTGTGTATTCTGGGATGTTTCCTAACCCTTTCAGCATTGGTGCTAAGTTATCTGCTAAAATTCATGCAGCAGGGTTTGGGCAGTCTCTGTGCGTAGGCTCCAGGTGCCACCTCTTCTGGCATATCTTTTTGTGCCTGAGGCCACTTCTTGTGTGGCTCAGGTGGTAGGGACAGGCGTGGGTCTGACCTGGGGACCCCTCCTTTGGGGAGCAGGGGAAGGGGGAAGCAAAGGAATACCCCCCACATCCCCGCCTGGCTCCCACCAGGGAGGTGGCAGGGAGCCAGGGGAGTCACAGGAATCATCCCGTAACTTTAGGAACGACCTCCTCGGTGCTTATTAGGTGGTGTAGACAACTCACCACTGCGAGAATTAAATCCTCGTATCCTCAAAATGGTTTCACTGTTTTTTAAAAACTCACTTTACAGTTTATGAACAGAAACGTGTGATTACTGACAAAAGTACCACAGTTGTACAGCATGTACCTGAGAATGTTTTCAAATAGAAGCTTAAGGCAGAGTGAAGGAGGTTTAATTTTTAAATGTACAATCCTCTGTTATGCTGAAGAGAGACCCTAGAACTTGCAACTTCTGATTCATTTTTCACTGAAAAATACAATTTATCAAAAAACTCACTTATTTGCAATTACTGAAATTATGCTTATTGATATGCACAGACAATGCAGATAGTTCTTATGTAATTTCATTTCTTTACATCTCTTTTAATGATAAATTCAAAATATCAGCAGCGTTGTAAAATACAGTCATGGTCTAAAAGCGTCCTAAGTAAGAAACAAGTGATTTCTTTGTGATTCCCATAGGCTTTATGGCTGAATTGCCAGGTCAGATTGCTAATGTGATTGTTGAAAACTATGACAGTGGTTTAGAAAAACAAGGAGAGTGGAATTGTTGGCTGCACTGCTTCACTTTCCCTGAGGTGGCAAGTCCCTGCCCTGTTACGGTTTGTGACTGAGATGGGCAGCTCTGGATTTGGTTCCTGCTTTGCTCAAGTTGTTCGTTTCTAGGCTTTTGCTTACAGGTTTGGCAAACCCTTTTTCCATCAAGTAACTAGCACGTGTATGATGCGCTCATAAAGTTAGGCACTTAGGAATTTTGTAAAAGAATACTTAGATTTTCCTTTCTGTCTGAGAGGAAAAAGTGTGTTTGTATTTCATCTTATATGTGGCTCATGACACTTCAAAAAATGTCATTTATCTTCAATGGAGAAAACAAGGAAAATATAGGCCTCAACATTTCTCTGCTGCTATTCTGCTTTTTTTTTTTTTTTCTTGCTGCTAATTGGATTAAAAGCCGTTTTGGTTACTATGGCATCCCGTGAGGAGATTACTGTCTGTGAAGATGAATTAAGGTAAAAAATCGGAAGTGTGGTATGAGCAGATTTGGGAAGTTATCCACAGTTCCAGTGGTCACTCATGACAGCATCTAAACTTTAAAAATCATTTAAATGAAAGGATATCTTGCCAGATCTCCTCTCCTGTGGGTGTTTGTGTGTGCAGAGTTGCATTTCTAAGTAATGTTTATGAGAAACATTGCAGACAAATCTGTTAAAACCGGTAATAGCTAAACTGGTCATCCTGGCTATTTTTCAAGTTTAAAAGGCTAAGCCACTTTCTCAGAGGCCAATCAAAATACTGTATTTTAAAACCTGCCAAGAAATCACAGAACTGTCCAGGAGCATCTGAATTCTAAGCATAATTTTGTGACCATACTGTCACCTGAAATGGAAGGTTTAGACATTAGATGGGTATATATGTCTGGTGTTTGTAAAAGTGAGTCTGTTTAATTGTTTGTTTATATTTTGTGATAATTTGTCATATTTGAATGTTTGAAAAACAGGAGAATATAAGCAGTTCTGTAAGCTCATTCTTTCAAGTCTCATTTTTCATTTGTAAAAAGCGGCTTGCCCTGAAGCGGTAAAGCTTTGAACTGTAGACATCAGTAACTGAACCCTTTCAATGATAATTAATTTACTTTGTTGGTGTTTCCGTAGGTCTCGGTACAGCCACTTAGAGAAGATGACAGATTTGGTGGCTGTTTGGGAAGTAGCTTTAAGTGATGGTGTTCATAAGATTGAATTTGAACATGGGACCACTTCAGGAAAACGTGTTGTCTATGTTGATGGAAAGGTGAAATTGCTGTATGCTCAAAATTCACTATGATACAGATGATATAAGTGCACTTCCATGCAACAGGCATCAGAAAAAACAAAAAACTAGTAAATGCAAGTGAAGTTAATTAAACTTTACCTAATTTAATGAACAGTATCATTCTTTTTTCAGTTGCAATTAAGGTGTGAGTATTCATGAGGTACTTCCTGTCCCTGTGCAGAGGCACATTAGACATACAGAATACTGCCTATTTGTTCATTCTGAAATAATTTTAAGCACTGAGCTGTTTCCCGAGTTCTAGTTCAATTTTTTTTTATACTAAAGCATGCATTCAGGTTTATCAATTAATAGCCATTGTCTTTTGTTTCATTCTACAGGAAGAAATAAGAAAGGAATGGATGTTTAAATTAGTGGGTAAAGAAACGTTCACTGTTGGAGCAGCCAAAACAAAAGCTACTATTAACATTGATGCAGTAAGTGGCTTTGCATATGAATATACTTTGGAGATCAATGGAAAGAGCCTCAAGAAATATATGGAGAACAGGTCAAAAACAACCAATACTTGGATACTGAGCTTGGGTGGTACGGATTATAGAGTTGTTTTAGGTAAGTAAACATTGAATGACTTCGCGTTGCTGCCTTTGAATAAACTTGAATGCATTTAATAACTCGTAATTAAGAGAAAGCACAGTTCAGTGGCTAGCACTGTTGCTGTGCAAAATCCTGGGTGGTCTGGAAGTTTGGAATTAGATGCCAAAGACAATCTGAAAAATAATAGTCTTGTTATGCCTGTATGAGCTTGCTTTCAGTGTTCTGTTCTACAACAGCATTGTCTAGATTAAAAAAAATAATATAAATTTAACAGATTGGAAGGAGTTAGGGCTTCTGTGTCCACAGAGCTGCCCTGGCAGGACAGTTCTCCAGGTAAAGCATGTTATAGAAGTGTTATTTGCGTTGTGGTCAAGCCCACCGTGTGTGTGAGTTTGTTAACCAGGCTTTCCTTCCAAAAGCCATAAGCCAAAGCCAAAGAGTTGACTACAAGAGTAACTGAAAAATTATGACAATGTTATTCTACGTTTTTGATAGATTAATTGGCATGCTTTTTTCTACATCACTTCTTAACTACAAATTTAATCTAAAACCTTCAGATGACTGTTTTCACTTTCTTACTTGAAAGGAAATACATTACTTCCCTTCTGCCCCCCTTTCCTAAATACATTACAGGCAGCCAGGAGGGAGGGATCCTCTGAGGAATTTGTCCCCAAGCAACTAACAGGAAAACTCCCACCTGTATTTTACTGTATGGTTAGACCTGGAGACAAGCCCTGGGGCTATGATTTCTTCTTAAGCTTCAGGACAGAATGAACTACCCCAAGATGAAGGGGGGCAGGGAAAAAAACACACTTTTAATCAGAAACAGATTAGTCTCCTCATAGACTCTTAATGTCCCTACACTCACTAAAAGGCAAGCAGTGTTCAGCTCTCTGCTGATGTTCTGTGGATGACAGTGTCAGTAACATGAATTCTAGAGCAAAGTAATTTCAGGAGGATGTGCTAGGACAAGTAAAAGAATATCTTTTTCAAATGAAAAAAAAATAAATCCGAGATTCATATTTGAAGTGACACTTGAGTTTTCAAGGAGATTTTAAGAATATGAACAGTTGGATGGATGTTAAATAATGCTGCTTTTGAACTAAACAAACCCAGAAGAAAAGTTAGAGCTTCATTGAATAAACAGTACTCAAATAATTAGCAGAAATTACTTTTTCTGTCTTCAACTTCTTCAGCTCAAGAATGTCAGAGTATCTCTGACAAGATTCAGAACCCGGTATTAATAGCCAGGGCTAGGGAGAAGTGAAAATGTATGTTCATAGTAGTTGTCTGTTGATGACAGAGCCTCCCATCTCTCTGATACAAGAACAAACCCTGCAGCCCAGGTGCTATGGCTAATTAGGAACTTCTTTTGGGAACTGAAATTCAACAGTAAATTTGTAAAGTTTCCTAGATTTTCTTGTCTGTATGGGGCGGAGGAGGGAAGTGGGAAGTATCTTGTTCTTTGGGAAGTATCTTTGTTTTCTTTTTCCTTCACAGAAAAGGACACTATGGATGTATGGTGCAACGGTCAAAAAATGGAAACAGCGGTACGTGATCATTTCCAGAAGCTTTTCACAGGCGATGGGCAGATAACCAAAGCTTGGCAAGATAAGCCACAGAGGGGCACGTCACCTGGCTTTACCACAGCCAGCCCGTATGCTGTCAGTCTATTCCCAGTGTCACCCCCTGTATTTTATAACTGACAGTTATTTTGGCTAGGATGCCAAACGTCTCTATTTAAGGATAAACAATGCTTTCATTTACACTTTTTAAACAAGCAAAATACATCTTCTGGGCCCTTGTCCAGGGTTTTTAGGAAAAATCCTTTTTGGGGAATGGGAGGGACTTGAGTTTGATGTGGAATGTGGAGCCACCTCATCCAAACCCACTCATGTTAGCAGTGACAGAAAGTTGGACACAGGATCATCTGTTATGGCTCATGATGGTCCCTAACGCTTGGGGCTTAAAGGTATTGTTGGAACAAATCTTTTGCTTTTCTGTCTAGTTTTTAGAGCATGGTGACAGTTAGAAGGCGTAATCTGTTCAGTGTCTTTTTATATTATGGTGGCTTTCAATATGCACACCATGTAAGCTTCCCCATCCTTGAAGGATGTGCTTTGTCACCAGAGAGATGTCATTGTGATTACTACTGCCACAAGTAATCCCCTGGAGGAGTACAAGTTGTAAAATCAACAGTTTTGCTATAGTTGAGAATAGGATGAAAAGATTCACCAAATGTTTCTTGGGAAATCAGTGGAAGAAACATCCTCTCTCAGTGATTCACAACTTCTGCTCTTGATGGACCTCTGCCTTTTCTGTAATGTAAAAGATGCACTAGGATATTCTTACAAGCTACAAGTACAGGTTTAGTTGTCAAACTGTGCTTGCATTACAGTGAGACAGATTCTTCTGTTATCCCAAAGATGATGACAAAACCACTGTGATGCATGGCAAAATCCATATCATGAAATGATGTAACCGCAGCAGGAACCGTGCATCCAAAATACACAACTGTTCTACTCATTTCCGGGGTCACTTGATCCTACTGTAGAAGACACTTCTAAACACTTCATGTTTTACTGCCACTTCAGCATAGGTTTGTATGGTACTTACTGGCTGTACTGCAGCCAGAAGGAAGCTGGCTTTTCTAGTTTTGTCATCTAACACCCACAAATCTTTAACTGGATGCCACAACAAAGCCCTGTCTGAGGTTCTGCAGCTGTGTTCAGATTTGCGATGTATATGTCATAGGTACCTACGGCTGCTTTAATTGTGGGAACTACAAATGATCTTGACCTTGGAAACAGTCCATCACAATAAAGCTACTGAAATAGCATATGTTTGTTTTTATTCTTGTCTCCTTTCTCCCAGGGTGAGTTTGTAGAAGATGGGACTGAAACTCACTTCAGTGTTGGAGATTACAGCTGTTGCATTAAGGCTGTCAGTAGTGGAAAACGGAAGGAAGGAATTATTCATACCCTTATCGTGGATGACAGAGAAATCCCAGAAGCTGTGGAGTAGCCTCTAGTTAACTGATTACTGTAGGACTAAGATCAGGAATTTTCAATTACTGTGGTAATTATTTTAGTATGTACTACTTGGTACATCTGGTTCGTGCTGGGTCTATTTTCTAGTTTCTGTATATGAAATTATTGTTTTTGAGGACCAGAAGAAAATGATATATGACCCCTTACATTACCATTTTTTAAAAAACTATATATGTGTATAGAATATATATTATATCACTAAGTGCAGCGAACATTGGTGAACTTAAGTAGAAGTTATATACTAGAAAAATGTCACTATAATAAAATGGAAGATAAGTATTCAGTAAGACTGAATCCTTATAAACTGTGGGTGTATGTGGAGGGAGGAGGAATCATGCAGGAAATCAAGTAAGCTGTTAAAATTTTATCAGTAATTTTCTATTAAACTGACTACCAATGGTTTTCAGATGCAGTTAAAAAACTTATAAAGTAAATAAAAAGGTTATTAATGAGATACATTGTTACCAGTACTTGTGTAATAGTATTAAAATAATACTGCTCTATGAAACCTGTTCTTTATTCCAAGTAGGATAAAGGATGTTACGTTGTGCCAAAAAAAAGAATTCCTTATGGTTTTCTGAAAACTGATGCTTGTTAGAAACCGTTGCGGTAGCTCAGAACCTCTGTACCGAGTTTTTTCAAAAAAAAAGAAAATAGGAAAAAATAATTCCTGACATGAAACTCCTTTAAAAAATGAAACTTCTTGAAGCAAGCTGAAATAAGAACCTATTCATGTTCAATGCTATCTTAAAAACTTTAAATGTACTGTGTGTTTTCCTGGCATTACTGTGTGAATCAAGAAACACAAGATAAAATGGAACAAAAATAGAGAAGAATTGTTTGCTTAAATGGAAGAATTAAAATATTAATAGACTGATTTTGTTTTTAAACTTCCAGCATGGTCTCTAAAAGCAACCTTGGGATTTCTGTGAGGACAAGACTGCTTTGTGTTGGATGGTTCTTACAAGTTCAGGAATTTTTTCCCCCATTTAACATTCCACTAGAGCAAACTAGGATCACACACTGCCAAAGCTGTTGTTTTGCAACAATGGAGACACAGCTATTCTATAAATAATTTAAAAAATACAATCAAAAATTGGAATATTTTTATTTAAATGTTTGGTTTGCAATGCTTAAAAAGCATTTCCACTTGCAACCTCACTTAGAGTTCAGAATTAGACTTTTGTAACTTAATTTCTTTTGTAACTTAATTTCTTAGACTTGTGAGTAGTTCTTAGCACTATGACTACTGTCTTGGGAGCTGCAGGTGCAGTACAAATGTGTTGGGAATTCATTAACAAATTATTTTGAAAAGTTTTATTAAATGTTAATTTCATCTATGTTTTAGGGTTGAGACTGCTCTCCATTAGGACACTGTGGATGTGGATGAAATGCTTTTTGTATGACATCATTGTTTTTTAATAGTTTTACGTGAGCTCATCTTCTCCCCAGGTAATTACAGTTTTAACCATAGGTGACTTTTCAATCTAGAAGTCAGCCTGATAGTGACAGATGACCTTTATTTGTCTTACAGCACTGTTTTAAGCCATTTAGGCGCTTAGTTAGAGCCATAACTGCTGGTTTTAAATGCTTCAGAGTGGACAAATCTGGTAAGAGCTTTCAGTTTGGGGCAACAGATTTGTTTCAAATCAGACATAGTTTCAGGCTTGAGTACAGAGGTTTCACAACAGCCGAGAGCTGGGCTGAATCCCGTTTTACATTGAAATGAGCAGAATAGCTCTTCAGCTTTTCCGTTCACTGCTGAAGCAATGCGGGGACACCCGGCTACAAGGATCATGCTGTCATCTTTAAAAGATACTGGTAAGGGTAGATTAATTGAAGAGCAATTTCAAGGTATAGCTTGAACCAGTTCTCTACTATTTTGTAGCCTTCCAAAGAGATTGAATACCACTGAGAAATCTGAAGCTCAAATATAGTCTTAAGAACATGACTTGGACTATGTGGAAAAATAACAGGTTGGCTGTCAGTGTTGTTCATAACTTTTTATTTTTAATTGAATGTATCTACAATGCTTGGAATCTCTTAACTGATAAAAACTGTAACAGCAGCTATTGTTAGAAGTCATGAAGTATTGCTTCAGAGTTGTCATAAGCGTGTTTTTAATAGCATGTCCCTAAGGGGGAAACAGCTTTCACCTGACAGGTTAACCTCTTTAAGTTAAAAGAAAAGAATCAAAGGCACAAGCAAGATCTCTTGGATTCACTAACATATGCAAAATATATCAGGTTAAGAAAATATAAGGGAAAAATGACAGCCCACGCAGACATGAAGCGTATAGTCACATCCTCAGAATACTTTATGCCTTAAAGTAAATGACCAGATAAATGTTAAACTGTATTTTATGATGCTTTCCCTTCTGTTTCATGGGTAATGCTGCTCAAGGCTCCTTAAGGTATTGACTAATGGTTTTTGTTTGTGGCTATTGCAGAGCACTTTACGTGAGGCACTTTGATCACAGCATGTTACTAGGTAGAGTATCCTCCTAAAATCTAAGTAATAAACTTTGTTCTGAGGGGGGTCTTCAAGATAGCTACAGTTCTGATTAATTCTTACTCAGGATGCTGCTGGTTTCCTCAGGGGCACTCTCTCTCACTGGGGAACATGTCAGCAAGTACTGTGGAAGTGCCCCAACACTGTTGCAAATGACAAAGGTGTCAGGATTGTGTACATCATCTACTAAACTGTCATATACCTTAATGGCATCCCCCTCCACTGCCGGTGGTGTAATATAAGACTGCTTCCCTCTAGTGTATAAGCCTGTTACCACATCAGCCTCAAACACGTACATTTTAGAGTCTGTTTCCCACTTCTCTTTACCCTCGATGAGGCTTTTCGGGTTCCTTTTAAAGTAAATGCCAGCTCCGTATTTTTCTTCTGGAAAAAGAAAGAAAAATTTTCAGAAGCAAATGAAAAAAAAAAGACAAAACAGCTCTAGCAAGGGGTTCTTTTGGGGTGGAAGTACTAAGAGACTGCTTCTTGATTCAGTGTGACATGTTATGTTCCTGCTCCACATATGCAATACTTTTGCAAGTAAATTTGCATGAAGTGGATCGTTGAAATCATGAGCAATGACAGCTGGTGGCCATTCCAATTTAACTGCTACTGCAGAGGTGACCGTTTGGATTTAATGGCTAATCCAGTGAAAGAAACGTCAGTTTAATGTATTTATATAAACACTTCTGTCATAGTTTCTTAGGGGCTCTGATAAGCACCAGAGAAGGTAAGATTTTAATAATGCAAGCTACAAAAAAGTGCCTGGGCTAGGCTAGAATCCAGGCTTATCATCCCAAAGCCTGACTTTACGGTATCAGGAAGGAAAACCAGGAAAATCTTACTGTAGATAAAAAAGTAAGCTCATATAACTCTAAAAGCAGGCAAGAAACAGTTCTTATTTAGGAATCCCACTTTTTTTTTTTATTTTAATCCAACTTCAGTAGTCAGTCAATGTTCATTTTGATTAAAGATGCCAAAGCAAGTGATTACCTGCTGGTGGAGAATACATCCTATGAAATCCAGTCTGGCACACCACGCCACAGAACTGAGCAGGAACGCACTGGTACAACTTGTGGGTTATTTTGGAGGTACCATGGTTTTGTTCTTTTTGTTTTTTCATTTGTTGGAATGCAGTAGATAAAAAAGGATTATGTATCTTTTCAATCTGTAATATAAATAATAGCATAGTGTAAGCAAACAGAGACCAGTATCCATGAAATCCATGAGTGCTCTTGTTCAGGCTTTGTTCCTTAGTGTAAGAACCTTTCATTTACCTTTATCCCCTATGCGGTCAATGCATATAAGCTATGTGAAGTGTGCAACTGATCCACAGTAAAAGAACACCACCACTGTCCCATGCCTCTGGGTAAAATCCATGGGAATATATCCTAGTGTGCTGATTCCCAGTACCTGACTTGTGCTGAACAGACTGAGATTGACCACACATAGGAATAAACTGTGCAGGTGCCCACAGCCTCACCTTGGAGAGAGCTGCAAGCATCCCGTGAGGGGTGGAAAACCTCATCTCTCGTTGATCAAAACTTTACAGCTCTCAGAGAAGAAACAGGTCTGCAGGTAGGAGGGCCTTGATGTTCTCTTGTGTCTGGGAAGCGTGGCTGCATGCAACATCATGCCACACACGAGGAACACAAAGCCCTATCTACAAACTTGTGTCTTTCTCTGCGTTTTCCCTGATTCTGCATAGCCTTGTCCTCTTCCCACTCCATAAAGCACCAACAGCCACATGAGATCCCAGCTTCAACACACTACTCATCAGATCGTAACTCTTACATGCTCTGTTGCTAATTTTTGGTGTCGAGCTCACAAGAAAACAAAGACACTGCGTGAGTGTCCTCCAATATTGTACGCATTCTAACATAGCAATCTCATGTTTCTCTACAGCCCTATAAAGGAACATTTGAAGCATGAAATGAGACGATATACAGTCCAGTTAAAAGAACTCAGAACTTAACCACACCTTTCATGTGATTATTTGCATTATATTTAAAATACTTTTTATTAGGAGTAAAGACTACGTCTCTTAAGGGTTAGGCTGATTTGATCTCAATTTTTAAAAGAGGTATATTGAAATAGCTCATCTCAGTCTTTTAAGCATATGTTAAACATGTTGGTTCAAATACATCAACTGAGATTTAGTTTTTCCATGAATACCCTCCTTACCTTGAGAACGCGAAGCCCAGCTTTTTCAAACTGTTTCTGTCTGTCTTTAAACTCCTGACGGTATGATTCCACCAGTGAAATCCGAACGCACTTAGTAGTGTTTGTCTTGTAAAGGTGTCTTTCTGCAAGCTGACCCACTTCTGATTGGCCTGGATACAAATAACGGAGTAAAAATTTCATATATCATAGTATCTGAAGTAAAGGCAAGGAGAAGGGATCCAATACTTTAGTTTGGTTAAGAACAAAGAATTTTAAATGTTCTCCAAAGGAATGCCAGGTCTAATATTGATAGGGACTGATATATATATATAGATATATAGAGATATATAGATATATATTCATTTATTCGTTTTTTTCTACATTTATTAAAGAAGCCAGAGAGAGATGGAACCAAAGAAAAGTAATTTTATCTTCTCCATTACATCTCTCCACAGCGCAGCTTTCACAGAACGCTATCTACGCGGAACGACTATACAGCCACAAGGAAAAATTAATCACTTGGTAGCTCTTTGTAACGCCACTACCTCTTATCAACTGTTAAGCAAAGTCAAGGACACCACAGAACAAGTCCACTGGTGGGTCCTGCAGCAGCAGTGCAGCTGCAGCTAGCAAAAGAGCTCAGCAAAGGTATGTGTTAAGTGTTAATCTTTTAAGTCTCCAGTGGCCAGGCTTTAAAGTGAAGCTGTCCTGGCGGAAGCCAGCATTACGGCTGGCTGTACAACCGTGGCCAGTCCCGGTACAAACTGTGCGCTACTGGGAGTACGGCCAAGGGACTGACCAAAGCTAACCAGTGGTCTGTCAGGGGCTCATTTGAGAAAAGTACAGCAGTATCGGTAATTAAAGCCAAGCTCAGTATGTGTGCGAACTGACTGCACGTCTGACCACTCTCAGCAATGTACAGATATACATTGCTTCATGCTTAATCTTATTTATGCACGTAATTACTTAATTAGTCACTTATTTACTTTACATACACATGGAGTAAAGCTGTTCCTCTTGTTTGGCTGTAGTCTCCTCTTGCATACGAAGCAGTAATTTTTCAGTTGCGAGCAGTGCATCAATCACAGCGTCAGGGGGACCTTGAAATTCCAGCCTTGCTATTCCACCGAACACTTCTTCTGATACACTTAGACTGGAATGATACTCTCGAGAGAGTTCTGCAAACTCTTTTTTACCAAGGCTAAAAATGTAGTTGTTTTGAATAACAGCACGGTGACTTTCCTGAATTTGTACCAGGTTTTGGATCCAGGATTTTGCTGCTTCCAATGCTGTACTTGTTTCCCCTTTAAGTTCAATAGCCAGCTCATTATTTGCAGTCTCTTTTATGCTTTGACTGCCTGACTCTATACCTGGAAGAAAGATGGGGTTTTTATACAAGTGTTGGAAGGGCGAGGAGCTTTCAGGTGCTCTCACAAATTCCTATATGGCTGGAAACACACTACTTTCCTGGTATGCTCAAAAAAACCCAACCAAACAAAGGATTAGATACCAGTAGGTAAGGTTTCCAGGGAAAAAACAACAACTATGTACATGCAGAATTTATTTGCCTTCCACTAAATGACTTCCAACAGGATGATTTTTATGTTTGCAAGTCTTAAAGGGAGTGCCCAGTTCATTCCTATTAATGTAAAAATGCAAAGCACTCACACATTTTTGCCCCCTCACCCCTTTCCCCAAGATACATATGCAAATACTAAGTTCTTTTTAAAGGAATGTAATTTCATATTCTCAAGTCTGAAATGCTTATTTACTTGAAATGCCTTGTCTGTTCATTACTTACTCAGAAGATCACTTCTGTTGTAATGTTGTATTTCTCCCAGTTCGTGTGCTGCTGACAATTTTCCCTGGAAAACCTTCAAAGAAAAAAGAAAGAGCAGTCTGCAATCCCTATTGTCAAATATGCAATTTGTCTCTTCAAAACTCTGTTGCATAAGCAGTTTATAGCTGTACTTGCAGCCTCCCTCCAAATTCTGAAATTGTTAAGAGAGTGTATTTATCAGCTTTTCCTAAAATTTTATTCCTGACCATATCGAGTGCATTCCTCTTCTGTGTCTCCTAAGGTAGGACACCTTACACACTGAATGGCACCTTTACCAGCTCCTTGTTGTTGCATATCTGGAGCTCACAGAACCACAGTCGATAAGGTGTTCATTACTTGGCAGTTTAGTGCTGAGGAACCTGAACATACATAACTCTATGGGACCTGAGGAGACACATCCCAGGGTCCTGAGGGAACTGGATGATGTAGTTGCCAAGCCACTCGCCATCATACTGAAAAGTCATGGCAATCAGGTGAAGCCCTCAGTGATTGGAAAAAGGGAAACATTGCACCCATTTTTCAAAAGGGTAGAAAGGAGGATGCTGGGAGCTACCCACTTGTCAGCCTCACCTCTGTGCCTGGGAAAATGATGGAACAGATCCTCCTAGAAGCTGTCCTAAGGCACAAGGAGGACAGGGAGGTGATTTGGGACAGCCTGCATGGCTTCACCAACAGCAAGTCCTGCCTGACCAACCTAGTGGTCTTCCGTGATGGAGTGACTACATCAGTGAACAAGGGAAGAGCTATGGATGTCATCTATCTAGACTTCTGTGAGGTCTCTGACATGGTCCCCCATAACATCCTTCTCTCTAAATTGAAGAGGTATGGATTTGATGGGTGGACTGTTTGGTGGATGAGGAATTGGTTGGATGGTTGCATCCAGAGGGTAGTGGTCAATGGCTCAATGTCCAAATGGAGATTGGTAATGAGTGGTCTCCCTCAGGGGTCTGTACTGGGACCAGTACTGCTCAGTATCTTCATCAATGAATAGACAGTGGAATTGAGCAGATCCTCAGCAAGTTTGCAGACAACACCAAGTTGAGTGGTGTGGTTGACACACCTGAGGGACGGGATGCCATCCAGAGGGACCTGGACATGGTTGAGAAGTAGGCCCATGTGAACCTCATGAGGTTCAACAAGGTGAAGTGCAGGGTCCTGCACCTGGCTTGGGGCAATCCCTAGTGTCAACACAGGCTGAGAGACGAAGGGGTTAAGAGCAGCCCCACCAACAAGGACCTTGGGGTGGATGAAAAGCTAAATATGTGCGCCTAGAATGGTTTGGGCTGGAAGGAACCTTAAACATCACCTAGTTCCAGCCCCTCTCCACCAAGAACTCCCAAGTTCTTGCACCTGTTGGAAGAATTGATGGTTGAAGTTAAATGGAAACAAAAGCAAACTCTGTAGTTTTATAATAGATGGCTATCTAAAATAGTTGTATATTAACCACATCAGCCAAATATTCAAAGGTGGAAAATGGCACACTGCAGTTGAAATTATCCACTGTTTGTTTGCAACCCTTCTTTCATGTTAGGTCATATAATGTGTTGATAGCCCTAGGAACTTCATACAAAAAAAAAATGACTAAAGAAATTTTCTGAGGAGGAGTAAGTTTATTCCCTAATGAGTTCAGAGTAGACTCTTTCTTATAAAAAGTCACTGACAGTCATGAGAATTTCAGAGCTCCCTCCCTTTATTATCAGACCATAAGGTGAAAAATCTAGGTTTAGTGAAGAGAAAATAAAGATTTGTAGATATTAATACCTGTCAATGAGACAAAGTTTCATAAAGGGACCTGCTGTTCACAAGCATTGTAAGTAGTACAGAATTATGATTCTCTTAATTTGTAGTCATCTATGGTGACATTTTTACAGTTTTTGGTTTACGTTATTGGTAGCCAACAACAAATTTGTTACCTGATAGGCAGTGTTGTCATCCAGGCAAAAGACAACCTGCACATCTATCTTTTCCTCAGGCTTTGTCCTGGCGAAATTTAAAACCTCTTCGATCATGATATCTGCCACTATATCAACAGGCAGCACTGACGACCAAATCCCGTTTGGTGAAAAAGAAACTGAGGGAAATTGATATTTCCGAAGGCAAGACAGGCATCTTCTCACTGCATCTTTAAATATCTGCAAGAAAAAACAGTGGTTTAGTCCTCACATCACTCAACATGAAAATCAATTAAAATCCAGCATAACTGGTCATCACCTTACACGGTGACATGCTGTGGTGGTACAGCGGCCATACAATGTGCAGCACAACCTTACAGGGCAGGTTATACCCTTCTGTTACTACGACTGGCTTATAAAGTGAAGGCTGTTTAAAATGAGTCTTAAGCTCATCCTGAAGAGCTGAACCCGCCTTTTGCAGCAGCAATGCTGAAGCTGGAGGATGGTCACCATTCGCAGACACAGAACTAACAATAGCTGTCGTCTGGAAGAAAAGAGTACAAAGTTTCAGTATACTTCAAAATTACTATTTACAAGCTTTGCCACTATAGAGAGCAATCTTTCTAGGGACAATTCCTTTAAAAAAGCGTGATGGCAACAGATCAGCTGTTTGAAAGGTTCTCTTAGTATCACTAAGGGCAGTGCTGGAACACATCAAAGTATGCCCCTTCTAGTGGCAGTTGATGCACACTTATTTTTCCAGAAGCCAACAGCTTATCAGATTATCTAAAGAGACAACGCTTTGGGGCCTATTTTCCTCATAGTCTTGTAGGCGTGTGGTATCTTTCAGTGCTGTAGAAACAGTTAATAAAATTCTCCACAATGTCAGCTTTGCAATCCTTTGCTCTCACCTCAAAAGAAGTATCTTAATCTTCAATTAAGATACTTCTTTAAAAACCCTACTCTTTGCCACTATAATTTATTTACCATTTATAAATTCTCTTCAGGATGAGAAGATAATTATTTAGTGGACCAATACAATATGTGTTCTGAACTCCTGGGCTCCAAATCCTGCAAAGACATGGAGGCAACTCCGTGTTCAACATGTTATGGGACAGTCTTACCCTCTGCTCTTCCAGGACTCCTCTTATGAAGCGCAAGCGAATGCCTCCAAATTTGATGAAAGCTGAAGGCTGGCTTGGTGAAGCTGAAGGAGTTTCCTGACCTGAAGGAGTTTCCTGAAGTGAACTGCTATCACCCAGAAACTTCTCACAGGCCTTCTTCATTTCTGCAACTGTAGCCTCATATAAGTTCACCAGGCGGATTTCCCTCAGACAACCTGGTTTACTTGCTTCAACAAATTCCTTTATAGCCATTACAATCACTTCAGCACACAAATCGAGAGGGAAGCCAAAAACACCTGAACTCACTGCTGGGATAGCAACAGACTGTATAGCATTTTCTGGAGCGCTAGCATACTTCAGAACATTCATAATAGCTTCACGAAGTAGATGACAACATCTTTGCTTTTCAGAATATGACCACCTTGGGCCAACTGCATGAATAATTCTCTTACAAGGAAGCTTCCCTCCACCCGTCACTGCTATTTGGCCAGTTGAGACGTTTCCATACATTTGAATATAATGATCACTTTCCTTTTGTATTTCTGGCCCTCCAGCATTCACAAGGGCTAAAGCAAGGCCTCCTTGATGATTGAGACAGCTATTGGCTGCATTCACCACAGCATCAGCCTTATGTCTAGCAAGATCATCCTTACAAACACAAATGTCAATTCCATGCTTCATTTTTTTCCTGTATACTTCAACAGTGCATTTTGTACTTTTGAAGGTCAATGTACAAGCAAACTTTTTGTAAATGAGATTACTCAGGCAGTTCTCTCTTTTCTCAAGAGCTTCATAGGCATCTTTATTGATGGGGATCATCAAGGTGTCCTCATCCATTACCATCCTTGGCCCTAGGATACAGAATAATATAAAGTGAAATCCAAGATACTACTGTCAAAACATTGCTTTTTACAGAGAAGTGTGGTTTATAACTCTCAATTTTATCCCACTGTTGTTCCTTACCCATTTTTTTAGCATAGTCTGATCTTCTCTTTCCCCTTTTCATAGGGTTAGAAAGCCTAACTAAGCAAAGAAATCAAGGCCTCAAGTGTTGTTGATTATTCTGTTCGAATTAACCACCCTACCTAGTAGCTCCTTTCCCACCTTTCCTCAAGACCTTCTCCTCTTTCCTTCCAATGCCTTATGAATCACAGCAGGAGACGGAAATGTTCAGGTGCACTGTGTCTCTGTGAGCATACTTGGGTGCTGAGAAACAGTCAGTATTACGCTAACCACTGTTTTCTTGTAAGCCTGGGAAATGCTTTCAGTTTCATCTTTTTCATCAACAACCAGCTCCCTTCCTGTAACTGAGCGCAGGCTGACACGGGAGTGGCCATCTGCTGGTCTGTGTCCTCTGAGAGACAACACACCCTCCTCTGAAGCAGTCTGCCTTCAAGATTGTCTTCTGGTGACCCAGCAGATGTCAGACCTGGTAAAATATGCCCTGAAGACCCCAAACAGCCTGCTCAAAGTTCCCTCACCAGAGGGATTACCAGCATATATACCCTGTAGGTCTCACAGGCAAATACCTTCTCAGAAGTGGTTTCCCTATTCTTCCTCCAAAGGCACTAAAAGATGACAACAATGGTATCACTGAGCCTGCAGTGATTTGAGGGTTTGGGTTTGCCTTACTTTTTACCCGAGGAGGAAGCTTGGTTAATATGTGTCTCCTCTGGTTACTTGTCCTTCTCTCTCACTTTCCTACTGTTTATTCTCCCCATCATGAGGCTGCCACAAACATTGCCAGTGACATATTCTTAAATAAATCACTGACATAATCTGAATTAGAAAAAAACAAAACAAAAAATCCCACACCACAAAACTACCACCACCGACCACAAAGCACCACCTTCAAAGAGCAATGCAGCAGCACAACTGAATAGGTTGAGAATAGATGGTGAGAAGGGGGAAAAAGGAGCAGACAAGCATGAGGGGAATGTCTTTGAAACAGATGCTGTTACAGAGCTTCATTGACTGGCTGCAGGGCCACCAGGGCCACCGTGGTGTTCTGCTGCATTTGCCACTAAACCACCTCCAGCTGAGGAAGCCAATGTGAAAAGCCATGCCATAATCCAGGCTTCAAAAACTTGTAAAAGCAGAAAACAACTTCTCCCCTTTTAAGCTTGTTTGCTGAAAGAGCTGAAGGCTGCCCCTGCCCTCTCCAGGGCATTCTAAGCATTTTGTCCCTGATTTCCAGCAAGGTCCAAGGGTGAGTCCCCGAGGCTTTTGCAGAGTCAGTGACTCACAGCCACGCTTGCAAAAACATTCATGTAACCCTGCCACACAGATCTGCTGCTGAACTTTGTCTTTAATTCTGTAGATCTCCTTTTGTCTGCGCTTAAAGTCCACAAGAAAGTTCTTTCTTTGTAAGGAACTTGTGAATCACAGAACTGTCAGAGTTGGAAGGGACCTTCTAGAGATCATCTAGTCCAACTCCCCTGCCAAAGCAGGGTTGCCCAGAGCACATCACTCAGGGCTGCATCCAGGCGGGTCTTGAAGATCTCCAGAGAAGGTGACTCTCCACACCCTCCCTGGGCAACCTGTTCCAGGGCTCTGGCACCCTCACCGGAAAGAAGTTTTTCTTCATATTTGAGTAGAACTTCCCATGTTCCAGCTTGTGCCCGTTGCCCCTCGTCCTGTCACTGGGAACAACTGGAAAGAGTCCAGTTCCATCCTCCTTCAACCCACCCTTTAGATACTTGTCAGCATTAATAAGGTCTCCCCTCAGCCTTCTCTTCTCCAAGCTGAAGAGCCCCAGCCCTCCCAGCCTTTCCTCATAAGAGAGATGCTTTTTCAACCCCTTCTTTTAGGGAACAAAAATAAGAGCGGGGCAGGTTTTACGTTATCACTGTGGCCATAGAGCCCTCTCCTGGCAGATGTCAGCAGTACTATACACAGTAATTATGTTAATTAGTTTAAAATCAATTTGTGCGAGTTTAATCAAACTTTCCTCTGGGGTACGCTACCTGCTTGTCAAAAGAGTCGTAACATTTTGGACTTACAAAGTGAACAACACCGACTCATCAAAACACTTCCGAGCTCTTTTAAGAGAAAACGCGAGCAAATCCTGAAAAATAACGTTGGTTCATAACCGTGTCTAATTCGTACGCCTCGGGTCGCTTTTGGCTGTTCCACGCGGGCGTTTTCCAGTTTGCAGCTGGCGGTTTTCAACTCAGATAGAGGAACGCGCTGCGCAGGCGGCTTACCTGAAACGCTCTTCCCTGGGGGGCTCTCCGGACTGTAACTCTATTGTAAAAAAAAAAAACCGAAAACAAAACAACAACAACAACAAAAAAAACAAACAAAAACATAAGAAAGAGAAAATACGTGTTACTTCCCGATGGGCTGCGTTCCTACGGCAGCGGTTCCAAACTCTGCATGAAGTTTTCTACCGTTTCAACCGCCAAAAGGGTGGCGGGGCCGAGTCACCCACCGCTCCCCCCGGTGCCAGGGGACCCGGCGGGGGGTGAGATGCCGGAAAATGTTACCTCAACCCGAGCTCCACGACAGAAAACACCACTCTTCTTCCTTCCCCCCAGCGCCCAAACCCCACCAGCGGGCAGGGGCGAGCCCGTCCTGGCCTGTGACACAGGGGCACTTCCAGCCGCAGCCCTCCCGGGACCCTGAGGAGGGCAGCCCCGGGGGAACCGGGGGGGGGGGAGGGAAAGGGGGAGGAGAAGACGCCCCACTGCCTCCCCCCCACTCCCCCTGTTCCCCAGCCCCGCTCTGTTACCTGGAGGATCCCCATTAATCAGCGGCCGTCTCCCCCTCAGCGTCTGGAGCCGAGGCGGGGAGAGGCGGAGCGGGAAGCGAAACCGAAAGCGGGGGAGCGGCGGGGGCATCATGGCAGCGGGGAGCGGCGGGGGCATCATGGCGGCCCCGGCGCCGCTGCTGGTGCGGCTCTGCCCGGTGCCCGGCCCCGAGGAGAAGGTGCTGCTCAAGCTCCAGAGCTACTTCCAGTCAGGGAAGCGGTCGGGGGGCGGCGAGTGCGAGGTACGGGCGGGCTCCGACCCCGGCACCTTCTGGGTGTACTTCCAGCAGGAGCGAGGTAAGGGGGACGGAGGGGGAGAGGGGCTGGGGCGGTGAGCCCCGGGCGGCTGAGGGGGCGGCGGAGCCCCGGGCCCCCCCCGGGGAAGGGGGGGTCAGTTGGGCCGCAGGTCCCTGAGGCGTTGGGGGGTGGGGGTGGGTGTCGGGAAATGGCTGTCGAGGGCACCATCCTGCGGGGGGCAAAGGGCAGGCCGCTTGTGGCCGTGGAGTTTTCAGGTGAGTTTTATCACCTGTATCTCTGCCTGTCCCCAAATTGCTGCAGATAAGAAGAGTGTGGAATCCCGCACGGATCACACCTTGGAAATGGGTGCCCGGCGCCTGAGAGTTGTCATCCAGGCAGGAGAAGGGGAGCCAGGGAAGAGCCCGGTCACAGCGCAGGCCAGCTCTCCCCCACCTCAGCGGGCAGCCAGAGGCCATGGGGACGACGCAGCAGGAGAAGTCATCACCAAAAAGGTACTTCAGGGAGAGTGGTGTCACGACCTGCCCCTGCTTGTAGATCCAGGAGCCCTTTGTGCTGTTTCAGTATTTCGGACCAAGCAGATTTCGGTGAGATTGTCTTAGTAAAACGGGGGCAGGGAGCGACTTCTGAGTGCTGGGTCACACGTCATCCAGGCATGTTCCCAGGCAGCGTGTTGTCCAGCGTGGCTTTGGCACATGCTGGGGACACACACTGTCCCCAGAGCGGCACCAGAGCAGGTTTCAGCAGCTCTGCTGTGAGGACAGGCTGAGAGAGTTGGGGTTGTTCAGCCCAGAGAAGAAGAAAGCTCGTGGGAGACCTTATAGCCCCTTCCAGTACCTAAAGGGCACCTATGAGAAAGCTGAAGAGGGACCTTTTACAAGGGCACGTAGCAATAGGACAAGGGGTAGTGGTTTTAAACCAAAAGAGGGGAGATTTAGATTAGATATCAGGAATAAATTTGTTTTCTGGGAGGGTGGTGGAGCACTGGAAGAGGTTGCCCAGAAAAGCTGTGGATGCCCTATCCCTGGAGGTGTTCAAGGCCAGGCTGGATGGGGCTTTGAGCAACCTGCTCTGGTGGGAGGTGTCCCTGCCCAGGGCAGGGGGTTTAGAACTAGATGATCTTTAAGGACTTTTCCAACCTGAACCATTCTATGATTCTGTGATTTGGGAATAGTATGCACTGAGGACTGCTCCCAAAAGGGGGAAGAATTTTGTGAGATTAGGATCCCTTCCTGATACACAGACCTCTAATACTATTTCAGCATATTTTGCACCTTTGAACAGCCCTAATTGCTTCCATCCCTCACCTCAGTGTTAAAAAAATCTGCTTTGATGGGATGTAGCACAACAAACATTATTTCATTACTTTGAGCATTACTTTGAACTAAAAGTTATGCAGAAAAGAAAAGATCAGCCATGTTTTAGGGACATGGGGTAGAGCCAGGCTCCACATTGCATGGTGTGGATGTAGCTCTACCGAGACATTGATGTCTGGCCCAGAGGGTTTACCCTCTTTTGCATAGTACCCTAGATGTAGCTTTTGAGGCATTGCATGTGCCAAGGTCATGGTTATCTGAAATCTGTAGCAGCATGCTGCAAATTTTCCTATCCTCTCTCTGCCAAGTAGAGATGTGAAGATGTTTGTTGTTATTTTTCAGAATCCTGTTTTCTGCCTTACCCCTGAGTTAATAAAGCGTGACTTTGAGGAGTTTTATTAAGAAATATAGTAAGAGAAAACTAGAAAGTCTAATATAGTTTAAAAACAATGTGATATAACTTGTACATGCTAGTAAAACATGTGTCTCTGTCACCCAACACTAAGGGGACAGACAGGTTCTTTGGGGATCGTTGGCAGAAAGTTGATGGCACTAAGTTGTAGTTACAATTAAAGCTTTACTTTTTTTTTGTAAAAGGATTTTATGATTAGCAAAGCATAGAATTAATGATCTGAATAGGACAGAATTTCTACAAGCAGAATCAGTGTAGCACAGTTTTGTAAGTAGCGTAACACTGAACCTTATAGCATGGCTTAGCTTTTAGTTTCTAATCACTTGGACCCTCTGCAGATCATTTCAAAACTTAATACTTGGCTTGCTGAATCAATACAGCAATCATTATCTAGACTCAAAAAACACACAAAAGAATAGGAGTTGTTCACTCAGTCCTTGGAGGAAGCAGAAGTCGGGGGATCATGGGTCCCAGGTCCCACTGTCCAGCAGCAGTTGTGGGCCAAGTTCCCACTTAGGGCTTGTAACTGCTGGATTTTGCAGACAGTGCTCTGCATGTTGTTCCACTTCCACTTTCCTTTGATGCATCACCACTTGGTTGGCTCGGTGCCTGGAATCTTCAAGGCCAGGGGAGTAGTCAGACTGGTGCCCAGGAACCTTGAGGATGATAGGGAGGGGAAGAAGAAATCTGTTTGCTTCGTCTACTTGGTGCACAGGACCTTCAGGGCCTGATAATGAGGGGGAAAGGGACAAATACGTGACCAGCTCAGGTGCAGGGAATGGCCCTTAGCCCTCTAAAATGGCGTCAGTTATGCTAACCACATTAGCAGGGGTCAGGAGCAGGGAGTACTGGTCATGGTCTCAAACTAAGGAGCAAAGTTACTGTCTTTGTTCCCGCAGTGCTGCTGATGTTAACAAATTAGACTTAGAAGCTGATGGCTTTGCTTACATGTGTGTGATGCCAGTGGACACATGTCATAAAAGAAACACTACGTACAAAACTTCTCGCCTGACATGCAGGGGGTGCGGGTTCATTTCCCAGCCAATGCACCAGCCCAGAGAAGCTGTAGATGGCCCGTTCTTGGAAATGTTCAAGGCCAGGCTGGATGGGGCTGTGAGCAACCTGCTCTAGTGGGAGGTGTCCCTGCCCATGGCAGGGGGGTTGGAACTTGATGATCTTTAAGATCCCTTCCAACCCAAACCATTCTATGAATGTAAATGTGTCTATAGGAATCTGGCCCTGCTGAGACGTGTAGAGCTTTTCCTTACTCTGAATACAGAAGCAGCAAGCAGAGAGCCTTAGGAAAAACAAACACTGATATCTTCTCATCTTCTCCTTAGATATTTCTTACAGTATCTGCAACTTTGAATACCAGTATGTTCACTCAAGAGCAAAGGGATAAAATTACCAATATATGTCCAAATTTAAAAAGAGAAGGAAATCCTAATATTGATGGCTGCGAGAAATTGACAGGAGATTTTACAGATATTGAAAAAGCTTATCACTACTTTAAGGATATCCTCGCAGGCAATGACACAAAAGGTAACTTTTCACATTCTGGAAGTAAGAAGGATTTGGAAGATGAAAATGGTCTGAACAGTGAAGAAATGAATGAGCTTCCAGTTCTGTCGGCTCTATATGAGTATTTCAATCATACCTGCAAAGAACACATCAAAGTAATACAGGAACATTTTGGAGTGCGTATAACAAGTAAAGATCTTTACAATGGAAACACATCAGTTTGCTTCACTGCTGACAAAAGTCCTGCATCAATACAAGGAGCTAAAGATTTTTTTATCAGAACTTTTCAGAGAAGCATCCAATATCTGAAACAGGAAAAAATTCCTGTAAGAAACAGTTCCACTTTAAATGAAACAATAATTAAATTAAATGCTAGGTTCAGTGATCTTCTTGCCAAAGAGGAAGGGAATCAATTGCTACTCCGTGGCCGTGAGAGTGAGATTTCAGCTGCCAAAAAATTTCTAGCAGAGGAGGGTGAGAACAGCCAAACTGAAAAGAATATGAAAATATCATCTGAACTGTACAGGTACAGGAATGGAGTAGAAGTTGATGCTTCTGTGTTTAAATTGTTAGAAACAATATTAACCAAAGAAATTGAAGACATTAAAGACAAATTTGATACAGTAATAGAAAAGAAAGACCGTTCATATGACCAGAAAGTGTTCATAATATTTAGGCCTCGGATCAAAACTTCTGATATGTCTTCACATGCCACTGAAAGTTTCATCAATGCATTGCAGAATGCCTTTGCAATGTTAAGAGAAAAAGTCATCAGCTGGAAGCTTTCAGAAGATCAGAAGAAAAGATTAAATATACTACTTAATGGAAAACAATTGGAAGATCTGCATGTAAAATTTAAGAAGAAGGAAGACAAACTCATCTTAAGTGGTTTACCAGAACATCTTTATGCTGCTGAAAAGCACATTGTGAACCTTCTTAACACTGAGGACTCAAGACATACTATAAGTAGGACACCACTGTCCTCTGATCTCAGCTATCAAGAAGCTACAGGAGCATCTGAGAAGAAATACAATAGCTGGCAAAACAATAGTCTTTCTTCTGAAGGACAGTCTAAGGCAAAGGCAGAAGAAGATAATCAAGATACGTGTCCGATTTGCATGGAGACAATTAAGAATAAAGAAGTTCTGAGAAAGTGCAAGCATGCGTTCTGCAAACATTGCATCGACCAGGCCATGACTTACAAGCAACTGTGTCCTGTTTGTAACACCGTCTATGGAGTCGTGGAAGGAAACCAACCCGAGGGAACAATGTCACATAGAACGCTGTCTTCATCTCTCCCCGGTTATCCCGAATGTGGTACCATTGAGATTAGATATAATATGTACAGTGGTATTCAAACCGTAAGTATATTTAAAGATTTGTAAAAGATATTTTTCCCTGTCTTTAATTTGTACGGTGGGAATGACTGAACTGAAATCTAAGGAGTGATATCATGTAAACAAAATTTTGTGAGTATAATGAGAATTCTCTGAGATGTTCTCTTAGCTGCCCAGGCCAAGCGACAAAAATGAACGGCGGGCCAGCTTGTAAGCTTTCCAGGTGAGAAATCAGCTGGTGTTAAGTGCTTAGGGTCATGACTAGGACTGAAAACGGGACCAATTAAAAAGCCGGGGGTGGGGTGACATGCGTTTGGGAGAGCAAAGAGCAAAAACAAAGATAATAATGGACGCATGAGTGATGACAAGAAAATGTGAAAGAAACTTATATGAAATAAATTATCTAATGAGAAAAAAATCTCAAAATCAGTCATCAGTCATGCTGTGTCCTTCTGAATCAAAGACAGGATAAAAAGTATTGTGAAAGCTGGGATCTGTGATTTCCACACTTTTCAAAGCATTTATGATTTTGTTTTTGTTTTGGTTTTGTTTTTCTACAAAACAGAGCAGCCATCCAAACCCAGGGAAACCCTATGGTTCAACTAGTCGAACAGCATATTTACCTAACAACAAGGAAGGGCAAGAAATTCTGCAGCTCCTCAAAAGAGCCTTTAACCAAAAACTGATTTTCACAGTGGGGCAGTCACGTAGTACTGGTGCAGGAGATGTTATTACATGGAATGATATTCACCACAAAACTTCGATGTTTGGAGGAACTAGCAAGTAAGTAATCTTTTTAAGTAATTTTGTTGCTACTCAGATATGTCAGGAAGGCTACCCTGTGAACATCTCCCACGTTGGAGCTTTCAGATTTTGTCACTGTCAAAGTGACTGTGGAATGCTCTGTGGATCTAGGCTTGAATCACCTTCACCAATTTGGATAGTTGGAACAGGGGTGAGCTTAGTCTTCTGCTGCCTCTCAGGCCACTCATTCACCAGTGAGTTGTGTAAAGCACTTTCTCAGTTAATAGCCACTCTGATGAGAAACTACTTCTAGCACAGGACAGGACAGCAAGCTCTTGATAGCAGCTAAGGATGGACTCCTGATCTCAGCCCCTTCTCATACTCTTGTTTTGGTCCAGGAGGTGCTGGTCCATTATGATCCCAGTAAAAACAGCCACTCAGACTCTGTAAAATATGATTGGAAATTTTACTTATCAAAGCTCACAGCAAGAAGAAAGAGATTGTACTATAGATATGGTTATGTCCCTTTAGATGTGAGGAGCCCCAGGTTGTGCAGCATTCAGTGCCTCCGATCAGAGCACAGGATGCTGTGCCGACCCCATCCATATGAAGGGTTACCCCATTTTGGTTGTTCGAGCTATTACTGGATTTTCTTAGTAGCAAACAACTCTGTTCAGCACTTCTTGAGGACTTGCTGTACTTCTAGATAAAGGCAAGGACACACAGGTGGTGTAATCACGGGCAGGGAGCGGGAGCTGCTGGCAGCACCATCCTGAGAGTGATCTGGCCGAGTTTGTCCTGCGGCCGTGGGGTGTGCACAGCCCACCATGGGCCTGAAGGCCACGCTGCATGTCCAGCACAGCACAGGCCTGTGTCTGCCTCAGCTAACTGTTATGGGGATCAATAATTCCTCAGTGCATAGTCGTCTTCTGGTCGGCATCACTGCATTCCACCCCCTGGTGTACGTACAATAAACCATTCTTAAACATACAATTAACTACAGATTATATCAGTGAACTGTTTGGCTCGTGGAAGAAATCTTACAGAGACAAGAGGGGGCTTGGAACAGAACTTTTGAGCTTGTTGCAGCCTCCCAGGGGCAGGTCTCTTCCTGCAAGCTCTCAAGATCGGTGTCTACATCCTCCTTCCTGAGCTAGGATCATAAAAGAGCTTTGCTTTCAGAAGAGTTTTACGTCATCACCCCCCACCTCCAGCCCCTGCCCAAATGCTGTCCCTAGTTATCGCTTGCTTCGTACACACTTTTGGCGATGCACTGCTTAAAATCCAAAGGTGCCATTATATTTGTGTTTCAAATGCTCACTTGGACACACCTCAGGTCTGATGTTCAGAAAGACGCATACCCAGATGCCCCATCACTTTCCAGTGAGAAGGAGGCAGCTTTTGAAAATCAAGTTCTTAGCTTCAGATTGGACAAGCAATTCCAGCAGGTCCTTAAGTTTTTAGCTTTACCCTGTCTGTATCACCTCTCTGACCTGCAAAATAGGGTCTGTTTTCTCTGTGGAGTAAGAGCTACGTGCATAAAATTTGTGAAGTGTTTTAAGAGACTTTGATGAGAAGGTTCTGTAGAACTGTGAAGTGCTTCATTGCAGAAGTAGCCTAAACAATTCTTTTCTTTCTCTCTTAGTTTTGGTTACCCTGATCCTGATTATCTGCAGCGGGTTCGATCAGAATTGAAAGCAAGAGGAATCGAATGAAGAAATTTATCAACCGTCAGCTCCTAAGTGTAATAACATGTAGCAGTTAATTTACTATTCAGACACTAAGAAGAAAGAATTCACTTTGTTCAACTGCTGTACTTAAATCACTTGTATTTCACAGTCAGCTAAGGAATCTTTTTTTTCCCATCAAATGATATATATTCTTTTTGCATATCATTTAGTTCACTGAATAATGCTTCACTCTGAGTAACCTTTCCAGAATTTGTGAGTGCAGCATCAGTGCTTGTTGCACTTGTCATATATCAGATTGTGTATCTTATTTTACTAGTGAACCTGATCTGTGCTTTTTCTGACCACCAAAATCTATAGGTTCAATACTAGTTTTTATTCGATCAAACGCTTACTTTAGCTTTGTGTAATTAGGTCTGTCATCATGGATATAGCATCATGTAATCCATCTGCTGGAAATGTTTTATGCAGTTCTTATAGTATCAGCTTCAATGAGGCCGTGATATTTTGCTCCTTTTCAGGGTAGAAATGGCATTAGTGGTTTGCGTTTTAAATGTGAAAGTAGCGGGTATAATGTGTGAGGGGTTCAGGTGGGTGCTGCTGGGTTTTTAACCCCGCAGAAGTGCTGAGTGCTCAGAGCTGCTCTGGAGTAAAGGGGAAGTAACAGCCCCCTTGGCCAGCTCTGGCAACGGGGTCCTGGTTCTGTGCCTTTGGTTGTGCTTAAGCTTAAATACAACTTTTAAGTCAACTATATTCTTCCCATTGCTTCCCGTAGACAGTTTAAATTCTGTTATGAAGATACATTGTTGCTATTCTGCACAGTCCAAATAGCCTGCTAGTTACCTTGGTGGTAGAGTGAAACAAATAGCTTTCACCTAATGCAGACATACTTTTTAGGGAGTTAAATCATTTCTGTTAGGCTATTGAATGTAACTAATAAATAAAATATAAAACCACCATCTTCTTAGTTCTGTATTCTTCTGTACAGCTTTTTCCTCCTGTTTTATATACATATAGCTGTATAATTTTTTTAATTTAGGAGCTTCCCAGCAACGCCATGATTTGGGGTGTTTTGGATCCCATGCCACATTCTTTTCCATATTTTTTTTTATTCAAGATTCCCACATTGTGACTAGGCAGTGCTACTGAAATTTTTACTGAACAAAAACCACAACAGGAAAGGTGTCCCAGCCCATGTGGAAAGCAAACAGTGCCCTGACTTTCAGATTTCGTAGTGCAGGGTACTGTTTGCTTTCCACATGGGCTGGGACACCTTTCCTGCTGTGGTTTTTGTTTTACTGGATTTGTTTTCACATTTTACACTATTTCAAATCCACACACCCCCCCCTTTTCTGTGCCATAAGATACCAACGCTACACTGGTTTATAAACGACCGTGCTTTTCTGCACACTGAAACAAGGCTATGACGATGGAACCTACCCAACTTCTTTTGGTCTCTCGTTTCACTTGCTGCCCCAACGAGCCAGTTACAGAATCACATGGAGTTGGAAGGGACCTCTGGAGATCATCTAGTTCAACCACCCTGCCAAAGCAGGTCCACTTAGAGCAGGTTGCACAGGAACATCTCCAGGTGGGTTTTGAATGTCTCCAGAGAAGGAGACTCCACCACCTCCCTGAGCAGCTTGTTCCAGTGCTCTGCCACCCTCAAAGTGAAAAAGTTCCTCCTTTTGTTTAGGTAGAATTTCTTATGATCAAGTTTATGCCCATTTCCTCTTGTCCTGTCACTGGGCACCACTGAAAAAAGATCAGCCCCGTCCTCTTGCCACCCATCCTTTAAGTATTTATAAGCATTGATCAGATCCCCCCTCAGCCTTCTCTTCTCTAGACTAAAAAGACCCAGGTCCCTCAGCCTCTCCTCATAAGAGAGATGCCCCTTATCATCTTTGAAGCTCTCTGCTGTACCCTCTCCAGCAGTTCCCTGTCCTTGAACTGGGGAGCTCAGAACTGGACACAGTGCTCCAGATGGGGCCTCCCCAGGGCAGAGTAGAGGGGCAGGATAACCTCCCTCAACCTGCTGGTCACACTCTTCCTGATGCACCCCAGGATGCCATTGGCCTTCTTGGCCACAAGGGCACATTGTCAGCTCATGGTCATCCTATTGTCCATCAGGACTCCTAGGTCTTCCTCCTCAGAGGTGCTCTCCAGCAAGTCAGCCCTTAGCCTGTAGTGGTGCAGGGGGTTATTTCTCCCCAGGTGCAGCACCCTGCACCAGTTCAGCGATGTCAGACACCCCACCACCTGAGAGTTCACCTGTTCCCCTGTCACCTGGGGCAAGGGTTTGGGGGCTGAGTTTTGGAGCAGAGCCCTGCTGACTGTCAGGGAAAGCTCCCAAGCTTCCCTATACCCAGCTGCAACGGACCTTTGCTTTCTAATCACAGCTGCACAGTTGAGGAATAAATCCGCCTGATTTATGAGACTTCAACCTACCAGATGTCAGCTGGGTACACAATATGGCTGAGAGGGAGCAGTCTAGGAGGTTCCTGGAGTGTGTCAGAGATAACTTCCTGACACAGCTGGTGAGGGAGCCAACTTAGGAGGGACCACTGCTGGATCTGCGGCTTGTGAATAGAGAAGGACTTATGGGGGATGTGACAGTTGGAGGCCGTCTTGGGCACAGCGACCATGACATAAGAGTTCTCGATTCTTAGGGAAGCAAGGAGGGGAGCCAGCAGGACCAACACCATAGACTTCTGGAGGGCAGACTTTGGTCTTTTCAAGAGCCTGCTTGACAGAGTCCCTTGGGAGGCAGCCCTGAAGGAGGGCAAAGGAGTCCAGGAAGGCTGGACTTTTTTCAAGGAGGAAGACTTAAAAGCACAGGAGCAGGCCGTCCCAGTAGGCTGCAAAGCAAGCCAATGGGGCAAGGGACTGGCCTGGCTGAACAAAGAGATAAGGTCACCGCTCGGGGAAAACAGGAGAGTTTATGGCCTTTGGAAAAAGGGGCAGGCCACTCAAGAAGATTAGCAAGGTGTGGTAAGGTGTGGTAGGGCTATGTGGGGGGAAGATTCAAAAGGCCAAAGCCCAGCTAGAGCTTAACATGGCCTTGGATGTTAAAAACAAGCTGGAACATGGGAAGTTCCACTCAAATATGAGGAAAAACTTCTTTATGGGGAGGGTGACAGAGCACTGGAACAGGCTGCCCAGGGAGGCCGTGGAGTCCCCTTCTCTGGAGATCTTAAAGACCTGGCTGGATGCAGCCCTGAGTGATATGCTCTAGGCATTCCTGCTTTGGCAGGGGAGTTGGACTACATGGTCTCTAGAAGGTCCCTTCCACCTCTGACAATTCCGTGATTTCATGATTCTATAAACATATTAGTAACAAGAGAAGGACTCAGGAGAATCTCCATCCTCCATTGCATGCAGGAGGTAACACAGTGACACAGGATAAGGAGGAGGCTGAGGTACTTAATACCTTTTTTGCCTCCATCTTTAGTAGTAGAGTACCCAGACCCCTGAGCCAGCAGACAGGGGAAGGGAGCAGAATAAAGCCCCCATCATCCAAAGGGAGGTGGTGAGGGACCTGTTCCAACATCTGGACATAAAAAGTCTATGGGGCCAGGTGGGATCCACATGAGGGCACTGAGGGAGCTGGTGGAAGTGCTCACTGAGCCACTTTCTATCATTTACCAGCAGTCCTGGCAAACCGGGGTAGTCCCAGCCAACTGACGTCTAGCAAAAGTGACACCCACCCACAGGAAGGGTGATTCTGTGACATGCAAGGACATAATTAAGTTTAATTAATTAAATTAATTAATGTCTCCCCTATGAGGACAGGCTGAGGGAGCTGGGGTTGTTCAGCCTGGAGAAGAGAAGGCTGCGGGGAGACCTTATAGCAGCCTTCCAATATCTGACGGGAGCTACAGGAGAGCTGGAGAGGGACTCTCTGTCAGGAAGTGTAGTGACAGGACAAGGGGCAACGGTTTTAAATTGGAAGAGGGGAG
>JAOTQQ010000079.1:10466074-10489995 GCA_026546715.1 Gallinago undulata
GGCTGGATGGGGCTTTGAGCAACCTGGTCTAGTGGGAGGTGTCCCTGCCCATGGCAGGGGGGTTGGAACTCGATGATTTTTATGGTCCCTTCCAACTCTAACTATCCTGTGAGTCTCTGAATTGTTTCTGCAAATAGTCCTGGTGCAAGAGGCCCTATTAAGTTTTAATTTCAGGAGCTCAGGAAGTTCAATCAAAGTTCTATTAGAATTGGATGCAGAGCCCTCATGCAACTTTTTAACCATGTTCTTGTGGCGTGGGTGGGGCTGGATTTTTCATTTCTCTGTCTCATATTGGGGCACATTAGTAAAATATGCAGCAAAGACACGGCTGAAAAGGGCGAGGGGATGTCACGCTGGTCGCAGGAGAGCCCTCGGGCCGCACGGCGCGGTCCTAGGAGCCTTTCTGAGGGAGAAGCGGGGGGAACGGGCCGTTTTACTTCGTGTGGCGGCCTGAGGCGGGGAGAGGGAGGCCCGCGTTGTGCGGGGCCTCAACATCTGAACCTCAGGCAGTGACAAAATAAACCAGCCGTATCTGTGTGGAGCGGAGCGGGACGAGGTGGGGGGCGGTGGCGGGGCGGAGCTCTCCGCCGATCTCCCCGACGGAGAAATGAAACCGAAAGAGAGAGGAAAGGAGCAGGGGGAGGGTGAGGGAGGGCCGGGACGGCGGCCATGGCGGGGCAGCGGCCGGGCGCTTTCCCGCTGCTGGTGCGCGGCGACTGGGGCGCCACCGAGGCCTCGCCCGCCCTGAGGAAGAAGCTGCTCTGCTACTTCCAGAGCCAGCGGCGCTCGGGCGGCGGCGAGTGCGAGCTGAGGGCCGGGAGCGGCGTCGGGACCGGGGGAGAGCTCCTCGTCTGCTTCGCCCAGCCCGAGGGTGAGCGGCCGGGACGGGGGGAGGCTAATGGCCGGCTCGTGTGGGGAGGTGAGGGGGGGCGGTGGTGGCGGCGGCCGCCGACTTCCTCCCCTCACGGCTGGTGCCTGTGGTGTTGGCAGTGAGGCAGCGGGTGCTGGAGCGGCGGGTCCATGAGCTGGACTGGGGTCCCCGAGGGCGGCTGTCGCTGCTGGTCACCGAGGTGCCCGCCGACGACGACCCCGCGCAGGTGAGACGGGAGGGGAAAGGGGGGAGAGGGAGGAGAGGGGTGGGCGAGCGGGGCCCGTGGGTGACATCTCTCCTCTCGTTCCGCTTCCAGGAGCCGGGACGGGCCGGCGGGGCCGAGGCGCCAGGTAGGGGCTGCCTGGGGAGGGGGGCGAGGGGGGGAACGGGGAGGGGGGAACGCTCGCCCCAAGCCCGGCGGTGCTGGCCCAACCAGCGACCGAGCCCCCCCGCTGGTGCGGGCTGGCTGTGAGCTCTTTCATTTTCCATTTCCAGCCCTCTCCTTGTTTGTTTGGGGTTTTTTTGTTCTGTTTTGGTGGTGGTTTCTTTTTTTTTTTTTTTTTTTAATTTAAACTACAAGGCGAATCTAACTCGTAAAGCACAGCCCCTAAGCAAGCTGCCAGGCATGCATTAAAACTGAACGAACTGATTTTCTGTGCAGCTCTTGTTATGGATCCAGTTCTGGGCCCTCCAGTTCAAGAGGGACAGGGAACTACTGGAGAAAGTCCATGTAGGGCAAGAGAGATGGTGGAGGGATTGGAGCATCTCTCTTATGAGGAAAGGCTGGGAGGGCTGGGGCTCTTCAGCTTGGAAAAGAGAAGGCTGAGGGGAGACCCTGTTAATGCTGATAAGTATCTAAGGGGTGGTTTGAAGAATGATGGAGCCGGACTCTTTCCAGTTGTTCCCAGTGACAGGACGAGGGGCAACGGGCACAAGCTGGAACATGGGAAGTTCCACTCAAATATGAGGAAGAACTTCTTTCCGGTGAGGGTGCCAGAGCCCTGGAACAGGTTGCCCCGGGAGGGTGTGGAGTCCCCTTCTCTGGAGATCTTCAAGACCCACCTGGATGCAGCCCTGAGTGATGTGCTCTGGGCAACCCTGCTTTAGCAGGGGAGTTGGACTAGATGATCTCTAGAAGGTCCCTTCCAACTCTGACAGTTCTGTGATTCTCCCTGCAGGCTACAGTTTGCTTATCATATGTAGCCTGCATGTCTGTACACGCAAATTGCTTATTTGTGCTAATGATGGGGGGGGGCACACAGGTGAAGATGGAGGGCGGGGACTAGAAAACTGGTCTGACATCACTGTTATCTTTTGGTTTTTAATTTAGCTGTATTCCCTGCTGTTCTAAACTGGCAGGTAGAGATGTCGTGGGGAGTAGGATACGTCATGACAGAGGGGCCCGGTTTCTAAAGGCACTTCTCTCCAGAGAAGAGGTGTCCTCGACAGAGCTCTTGTTCGACGGCGTGGTTCTTGCACAAGGATGGTGCTGGAATGCTCAGGGGGACCTGCTCCTGATGGTTCATGCAGCACCACTACTTGCCAGTTTAACGCTATGGCTGAGGGTTTTTTGAGCTTAAAGGGTGTTTCTGTAAACATATTCAATGTATGGTCTGACAAAAGTGAAGTCTATGATTCTGACAATGTCAAATGAAGCTAAATTCAAGCAGTGTTAACTCCCAGGTCTACAAGAGCATGACCTTGTCCTTCTTGAAGCACACAGTAACTGAGAAAGCATTGTGATTTATCTCTAGTTAATGAACCTGAGGTGTCTCTTCCCATCTGCCAGAATGAGGAGGCTCCTGTGGTCACTCGGCAGAAGACAGGTAAGTTTGCCACTTACCAAGCAAAGACCAGTGTATTCCTGTTTTGTTGGTTTTCATTGACCTTTATGCTGCAATAGTGCCCAGGTCACCTGGGTGGCTTGTGATGTTTGTCTAATCTAGTGTAGAAATCATGATCTCAGGCTAAAATAAATAAATTGGTTGGTTTTTTTTTTTTTCTTTGTCTGTATGAGTCCCTTTAGAAAACTCCTCACTTCACTGACTTCCTCAGACAGGTCGGTTCCTTAGGGAGAACATGCAGTGGATACTGACCTTTCTGGGTAAGGCTGTCCCTATTCAGACCTTCCCAGATGCCACCAGGCCAGATATACCTGTGGTAGAACATCAGTAGCTGTGTACCCCAGGTGTACCTGAGCTCCGTGGCAGCCAGCACATGTAGACCCATGGCGACCCACAGCAATGGCTGGAGCTGTAAGCGGAGAGGGTGCACAGGCAGAAGAGTGATGGTTCCCCTCATTGTGGATGTGTGAAGGAGCTTTCATAGCCGTTACCTCTGCTGTCCTTGCCTGGTGATGAATAGAAGCCTGTTCTCCTCACCTGTTGATATGACAACTCATGCTAGTGATAACACTCAGCTTGTTTGGGATTTAAAGGCTGTTGTGGGAAAAAGCCCACTGCCTGAATTACTGTTTGTTTACCTGTTCTTTCCGCTGATCTTATCTGTGACCTGAACAAAGCGTAGTGTAAAAGCTTGGAAAGTAATATGCTTGGGTTTTTTCTTAACTTTTGCCTAAAGCATTAGGGTGTGATCTTTTATTTCAGAGTCATGTGAGCAACTGAAAGTAGAAAAAGAAACATCTAAGAAATGTGCCATAGTAGTAACCACTGCCACTGGGGAGGAAATAGAAGATGAAATTGTGGAAATGTACTTTGAAAATAAGAAGAAGTCTGGTGGGGGCCCCATCGAGTCCTTCATCAAAAAGGATGAGCAAACGATCGTCACCTTTCAGAATCAGGAAGGTATGATCTCTTATGGGTCTTGCATTACTAAAGCTCCCATGTACACCTGGCCTTTGCTGGTGCTGGGTCTCTCTGTGAGAAATCTCCAGCAGAAATGACGTGTTATTCCCAAAGAGTGACAGGATGCAAAAGGAGCAAATGTGCCCATCTGTACAATGCAGGTGTGGATTTCTGACAGTGTTTGTATTAACCCCAGGGAAATAAGTGGTTTTCTAGCCCTGTCCCAAGGCTCGCAGAGAATTATGCAGGAGAATTGATGTCAGGAGCGCTGCAGAATAAAGAAGCTTTAATTCAAGTTCAGGAGATTGGTAACTCACAGTACAGTATTAACTGCAGATCATGGGTAAACATTATTTTGTTGCATTTTCTTTCATATTCATTTGAATTGCCAGAGTTTTGGAGATCAGGAGAAAAAGAGGTAGTAAATATTATTTATTTGTAAGCCAGAGAAGAGAATGCTCACCTCTGGAGAAAATTGTTTTGAAGTGGCTTCATTTTATGGTAGTTTTCCTCTACACTAAATTGCTGTTGGCTACTTGTTAGTGTGTGAAGGATGTATGCAAAAAGAGGAGATTGTTTATGCAGGAGAAATAGTGAAATATAGTTAAATATTTAACATAGTCAAATGTCGTTACATAGTAGCTAAATATTTGTTAAATACACAAGGTAAGCAGGATGGAAAAGCCTTTCTTTATTTGCTATTAGATGTTACTTATCTGGAGAACAGTGTCTTGCACTTGAGGGTAGTAGAAGTACTTGAGGGTACTTCAAAAAGTAACTTTTTTTTTTTCCCTTTGGGGGAGACTGGGGACATCTGGATCATAGAGTAGCTTTTATCTTGACCCTAACTTTTGATGTGGTTTTGCTTTATTTATTTTTTTTCTGTGGCATGAGAAAATATGGCTCTCCAAATTTTTAAAGCAGAGTATAATTTAATGCGTTTCTTTGCTGTGGCGGAAAGATGAAAGATCACATCCTTGTTTGTTTTCCTGTGGAACTAGATGCCCAAGAAGTTTTGCAGAGGAAGCGCCACTCAGTGAATAAAACTGATCTCTTCGTAAGCCCATGGCAAGCAGAGACTCTCCAGGAGCCGTGCCAAGTGGAGGACTCTCAAGGATCCCAGCCTTCCACCATAGTTCTGCTGGAAAATGTGCGGGAGACAGTAAAAGATTGCATGTTATTTATGCTGGTAGAGAACATCAGTGGCTTGTCAGAGGACGATGGTGACTTCAGTGTGGAAATGATTCCTGAAATACGTGCTGCTGTTGTTACTTTTACTGGAAATATTGGTAAGGAGTCAGAGTTACAGATCTTTTTTATTAACTACTTGTGCATGTGTGAGGGAGATTAAGCAGGAAATAAATGTTTACTGTCATAGGTTTAAGGTTCAGTCTGATAGTGCATCATTTTAAATGAGGATTTACTCTCCTAAAGTTAATGACACACCTTTTATATGTAAGTGTCCAGTGTAGGTCAGAAGAAGGCTGGCTCTGATTTGGACAGTAAACAGAACAGGCAGGACTGAAAACAAACTATAACTGTGTACAAGCAATGAAAGGATGTACTTGGTATTAAAACAGATTGATGATAAAGGCTGTCCTTGCCAAAAGGTGTTACATGTGTAGTAAGTTTGCGGGCATTTGAGGGGAAAATTGAACAAGTACATAGAACAGAGCTTTTTAAGGTTATTAAATAGATTGCATCAGACTTGGGAGGTCTTCTGTAGTAGATTGGAGGCTGGGAGAGGATGAAGGAAGCAGCATCTTCTTACCGCAGTACCAACTAGTTGTTAAGCTCCTGTTTCCCCCTGTGGGTTTTTTTTTTTTTAGTGCTTTCTATTCTGCCTTATTCGTGATTGATGACAAAGGCATTTTCCGGGTGGCAGAGAGGTCTTAGCTACTACTTCTCATCAGTGAGATGTTCGGGGACTTCCTGGTTCCTGCCAAGATGTGTGTTTGATATTGTTAACAAATTCCATCCCCGGCCATGGGCAACAGTAAGTGGTGTGACAAGAGCAGGTTCAGAATCGGTGTAAGCCAGTGCCATAGCTGTTGTTGTAGGGATAACAGTGCCGCATTGCCAAGAGAGCTGCACTGGTTCCAGGATTCTTTGGATGCTGCTGTGCTTGAGTCCTTTTAGGGACAAGGTGATTTTAAATATGCTTGATTCTGGGTGAGGAGGTGGGACAGGAAAGCAGAGAGAATTCTGTCTTCTGTGTGGAAAAATTGTAAATCTCTTTAGAAGGTAGAACGTGGTAAAAGCCAGGTACATTCCACTTTGAATCAACTTTGTGGGAATAGTTGTATTACTGGTCATACATAAGAATAAAGTGCGCAGAAATCTTAAAGTTGTGAAGGGAGTAGTCCATGGTATAACTAAACCAAAGAAGTTTTTAGTCTCTGGAAAGGCATAGGGTTTTCTGCTTTAGAAGTCAGAAATTATGTGCCTCTTGTATCGTGGTCCAGTACCAAATTTTTGGTGTAGCCTTTAGGAAATAAGTAAATCCTTTAAAAACTTAATTCTGTGTTTGCCTGACAGATGTAAAAGTGCCTTTACTATCTTTTACTGTGGTGATAATGGGGGGAAACATAGCCAAAAATAGAACGTGTTTATCATAAAACTGAAAGAATCCAAGTTTGAACTGTTGACTTATGCCTGATTAGTTGTGTATAAAGCCATAGACCAAAAATGAACCCAGTACTTATTTCTTCTGGAGTTACAGAGACCCAGTGCTACTCAGTAGGAAAACTGGTGACAAATTCTGGCTATGGTAATTGTGGTCAAGAATTGGGACCAACCATGTAGTGAATACTAGGTAACAGATCCTGAATATGTGAAAAGAAGTGCAATTCCAAGTTGATACATGCTCTGTAATTCAGTGCTTTGGTCAGTGCACGCAGTGATAGCCTGCTAACATAGTAGAAAAGTGAGCTACTCATTTGATTTTTCTTTTTTTTTCTTTTTTTTTTTTTTCTTTTGTTCTCTCTTCTCTTTCTAGCTGCAGAGGAATTTGCTGAAAAGGTTAACCAAAACCACAGAGCAAAGCAACAAAATATTACTGCACGGTGCCTTGAGCTAACAAGAAGTGTTAGGGCTGAAAATATACCACCGAACACATCCACTGACTATATAACTGTCTACTTTGAAAACAAGAAGAATGGAGGTGCACAAGTGGTGAATGTTCAGCAGCTGCCTGATGAAGATGCAGCTATCATTACATTCAGTACCCATGAAGGTAATACAGAAATAGGAAGCCTTTATTTCTCTGAGAAACTTTCACTGAAATTTTTACACTGAAAAGGTTATTAATCACGGGAAGGGGCTGCCCAGGGAAGTGGTTGAGGCACCATCCCTGGAGGTATTTAAAATTTAGATAGGTTGACATAGTGCTTAGTGACATGATTTAGTAATGGGTTCTTTTTTATCAGAGTTAGGTTGATGGTTGGACTAGATGATCTTAAAGGTTCTTTCCAACCTAGACAATTCTAAGTTTCTATGAGCGTCTGTGGAAGGTGGAGGACAAAGGGGAAGCTGGAGGCATTGCAGTGAAGGGGAGAGCTGAAGGGAAGTTGAAGAATATAGATGCTCTTTGGAGGAGAAAGGGAGGAGCTGTGGTTTGATAGTGCTGAGTAACAGCCCAGACAGCTGCTGAGTTGGGCACTTCAAGTACAGCACGTGACAGAAGTGGGGGCAGAGGCAGTGTTCCTTCTCTGGGGGGTGGACAGTGTCAATTCTTAACTGTCTCTCTCTGACTTAGTTTTTGGCATTTATAAACCAGTAATTCTCCAATAATTTGGAATTATTTTGATCTGGGAAGGGGGGGAAACTAATGTAAAACTATTCTTAGGCATAACAAACATTATGATGTAGAAAACAAAGTTTTTTAAAAAAATAACAGAACAACAAACAATACAACCAGAAGATCCTTGGTTTTAAGTGCTAGCATTAGTTGTTTGGGCTTTTGTTTGTTCATTGCAGATGTAACCAAGGTCTTGGCAAAGCAGCATTCACTGAACAAAACACCAATCTCTGTCTATCCCTACTATGTCTCGCTGGGAATAGCACTATATGGAAAGGAAGGGCCACGAGTAAAGAAGCCAGATCCAATTACAGTGCCTCTGGATGAGTATATCTGGTATTACTTGCAGACAAATAATAGTCTAACTAAGGCAATAAGTTGTGAAATGGCAAAGTGCAATTGTGTCCTAACGTGGCCTGAACCCCAATGTGCAAACCCCAAAGTTACCTTGCATCCTTCAGCTGCTTTGTCTGAGCAGAGGAGATCAGTACTGCAATTGATCAAGACATGGAATGAAAGTGTTTCTGCAGCATTTTCACGTAGCATATCAAAGTACAAAGCAATTCAATGTCAAGTAAGCGCAGAGGTGTGGGAAGCCATTAGAAACAGCTTTACCCCTGATGAAGTTATGATAATCCCATGTATTTCCAAGAATTTGCTTGTTCTAGTGGGTGAAGAAGTTGTTGTGAAGAGTGTTGAACAAGAACTGAAGTTTCTGGTAGAAAAGGCCACCAGAGAAATTGAAAGAGAAAAGCAAAGGACTGAAGAAGTGGTGGTAATGAGTCCAGGGGAATATGCAATTGTGCAAAGTACTGGTCTTGAAGAAAAAATTTGTACAGCATTCCCGGCCCTGCAGATAAATTATGATCATTTGCAGAAGATAATTAACTTATGTGGAATGCCTGAAGAAGTTTATAAAGTAAAAGGGGAAATATTAGATAATATACGCAAAATGGCAAAGAAAACAGTTAATATCCACCCTTATATTTTCAAGTTTTTACAGCATATTGATAATGAAACCCTGTCACAGAGCCTTTTTATGTCAAAACAAATTAGTGCCTTTTATGAGCTTAGCGCAGAAGCTATCATCTTGGAAGGGAGATCTCCTGAAGATCTCGTAAAGGCAGAAGAAGAAATAAAGAAAGAGCTGGACTACAGAAGCATTACTTTGGAGGATGAGTCAGTCTTCCAGAAGAAGGAATGGAGTATGCTCACCAAGGAAAACTGCAGTAATGAAGCTGTAACAGTCAGTCATGCAGAGGGTAAAGTCATCATTGCTGGTTGTTCTCAAGCAGTAGCAAAAGCCTTTGAGGAACTTTCCAACTTTATAGATGAAAACACGCATGTACATAAGGTCATTGGAGGAAAGCCCACGGCGGTCATAATGTTTTTTGAGAAAGAGAAGAAAAATGTTTGGGGTGACTTGCAGAATAAAGGTGTGGATGTTAACTTTAGCACGCAGAAGAAATGTAGAGTTATATCCTTGGGCGGGATGAGAAGAGAAGTGCTGAAAGGAGCCACTTTAGTTGAGCAAATTCTGTCCAGCCTGCATTGTAAACGTGTAGTAATTAATGAGCCAGGAGCCAAGTCATATTTCAAAGAGCGAGAACACTTTTTTGCCGCCACTGCAAAACAAGACTTTAAGTGTCTAGTCAGGCTGGAAGAGCAGCCAGAACAGCTGGAAGAAGAGCAAGAACATAGTAATAAAGGCAAGCCCTATGGGCAGGCGACCATAGGTGGAGTTGTAATAGCAGTGTATAAAGCTGACTTGAGCACGTACCCTGTCGATGTCGTGGTAAACGCATCTAATGAAGACTTGAAACACATCGGTGGCCTTGCGGACGCACTGTTAAAGGCGGCTGGTCCAGAGCTGCAGCAGGAGTGTGATGAGCTGGTGAGGAAGAACGGGCCTTTGCAGCCGGGGTGTGCGGTCATCATGGGTGCTGGGAAACTCCCCTGCAAGAACGTCATTCATGCTGTTGGGCCCAGGTGGAGGAAGGAGGAAGCAGAAAAGTGTGTGTTCTTGTTAAAAAAGACAGTGAAGAAGAGCCTACAACTTGCTGAAACACGTAATCATCGTTCCATAGCTCTGCCTGCTCTAAGTGGAGGGATTTTTGGCTTTCCAGTGGAACTGTGTACATATTCGATTGTATCCTCCATCAAGGAGACCTTGGAAGAATACATGGGGGACACCAGCCTGAAGGAGGTTCACCTTGTGGATGTTGTACAGAGTAACATTCAGGCTTTCTGCAAGGCATTGACAGAAGTGTTTGGAAATGACTCGCCTTCGTACGGGTCACTGCCTCAGACCAGTAGGAAAAGAAAAATTACTCAAAAGAGCAAGAACCTCCCATTGTTAACAACTGAAGAAGGCCTTGACATCATACTGAAAAAAGGAAGCATTGAAGATGCTACGGTAAGTGTTCTAAATTATTTGCTTTTAAAATATCAGTGGGGTTTTGTTTGGTTTTGTTGTTTGGGTTTGTTTTTTTTTTAAATAAATGCAAAAGCAAAAACTGACCAACCTTAGACCATCATTTGTAATTAGCAACGTAACATGTTTGATATATTACTGGAGGTGGCTATCACTGCTGATAATAAGAATTGCTGTTAAGTGGCTATCTCCTGTGGTAGATACAGGCAGCTGTGTAGTGTCGCATTTTTGTCATCTACTAACACAGAGGCAGACGGATCCCTGTGGTACATGCTGCATTGCGGTTTAGCAGAAGGAGCTGGGATCAGTAGGAATGGTTCTGGGCTCCAAACCCCCCTGACCCTGGTACTGTGCTGGGCAGGAACTACCTGCCTGCAGCGTTGACCTTCCCAGAAATCCTGATTACCGGAGCATGGTACAGGCACAAAAGCAAAAGAGGGATGCTCACTGTTGGTTAATGTGAGGACCCTGCCATGTGAGAATGGCTGGGCTAGATCCACCGTGGTCCTGAGGCAGCACAGCCATGCAGATCCGAGCCCTGTACTTACAGCCAGCCCGGTTCTCCCTGCTTCTGCTGGATATTGATCTGGAGAACTGTTATTAGTTATGTCACTGGTGAACACTGGCTTGGAATGTGCAGTTCCTGTTGCATTTCCTGCAGAGAACCAACTTCGCTAATCGATTTCTAGTTGCCTCCAGTATTGCACTGCTGATAGCTTCCATATGGAGATCACCAGTACTGGAAGCAACTCCTTTCAGAACCCTTTCTGTAATGGCTGGTAAATCCTTTCAGGAGTGGATGCCTCCTACAGCTTGTGCCTTCAGCTCCTCCAGTTGGCCAGGGCAGAGTACACATTAAAATGTGTAGAGAGGTCCTTCCTGAAGAGATGAATTTAGTGTCTGACACAACACTCGTAGCCGTTTGTGTTTCTCTCCCTTGTAAATTACTGCTTTTCTTACTTCTTCCTCCTTAGCTTTCCTTCAATCTCGTTTGTTTTCAGCATCTCCTTTTTCTCTAGATGGACCACGCATGGGAGGTCCCGCTTACCTGAGCAAATACAGATTATTATTATTTTTTAGTCTGTGAGCTTCTCTTGGAGAATGAACTTGCATAAACATTTTTCAAACGGAGGTAGAATGAGTAGACCAGGGATGCAGAATTTTAACTTTCTCCCACCGAGCTGAAATTAATTTCCCTCTTCACTTGGCTTTTGTGTATCTTCGGGCAGGCTCATGGTATTAGAATTGAGCATAACTTCCGGTTTACTCTAAAACTTTGTTCACTCTCAGATTGCTGTCCCAAAAATTTAGTTTGTAAATCAGCAGGCAGGCTGTATTTGATGAGTTGGTGCAAAATTTAAATGTGATACTTAAAAGCTAGAGTTTTTGCTTGTGTGTTTTTCAGACAGATGGTGTTGTCATCAGTGTGCCCAGAGATCTCCAGCTTGATAAAGGGCCACTCTCTAAAGCTTTGCTAAACAGGGCAGGGCCGATGCTTCAGATGGGCTTGAAAGAAAAAGGCCAAGGAAAAACACCTGAGGAAGGGTCTGTGTTGAGAACAGAAGGATACAATCTGGATTGCAGTGTTGTGCTTCACGCTATCGTACCTGTGTGGTCCCAGAAAAACGCATCTTCCCAGGTATAAGGGTTTCTATTTGATTGAACTCTGATTTGACTGGGCTTGATAATGGCTTTAATGCAACTTCTCCTTTGAAACGAGAGACAGTTTTGTAAGTGATGAGAGAGTTTGGGCTGTTCGTCTTTAGCTGTGTGGTGAATCCCTTGTTGACTAATATATTCCTTGTGATGTGTGCAATTATTGTATTTTAATACCAAGAGATAGCTATAAGGGAAAGTTTGATGTTGCACATACTCCAAAAAATTACTTGTGGTAATTGAAAAAAATAATTGTGCTTTACAGGTCTTGGGCTGCATCATCACAAAATGCCTGCAGATTGCTGAGGACCTGTCTTTAAACTCCATTACTTTCCCAGCGATTGGGACAGGGAATTTAGGATTCCCGAGGTCTGTCGTTGCTAAATTACTGTTTGACAAAGTGTTAGAATTCAGTAGTAAAAATAAAGTAAATTCGCTTAAGGAAGTTCACTTTCTGTTGCACCCAAAAGACACAGCTAATATTCAGGTGAGTTACCATGTTTTTCTGTCTCTATTGCGTGCTGTTTTATTTGGGTCTGTCTAATGATACTTGGCTATCTGATCATTCCCAGACAATCCACAGGGCTAGATTCTTTTATAAGTGTATACAAAAGAAGTTCGCTGATGGTCTCTCTTGTCTGCACTAAAAGTTCTCTTTTTGGTTCTGCCCCTCATGGTCACCTGCCTGTCCTGTACAGCTCTGCTCCCTTCCTGTCCTTTTCTGTTCCCTGGCAATAATACAGGTGAAAGTGTAATTGCTCAATTGCTCTTTTTCTCATGTCACCTGATTTTTCAGTATTGTAGGACTTGACTAATGTGTTTTTAGGAAGAATAATTATACTAGGATTGCTGTGCTGGTGAACTTCTCCATTAGAAAACACGTTGACATTCTGCATCCCTTCAGTATCACATTAGCACAAATATCCATGCGCGAGTTACTCCATTTCACACGTTAATCTCTCTAAAGAGAGCAGTCACGCTGTGGATTAATGTCCAAATAAGTGTTCCTGCATCTGTTGACTTCTGCTGTCTTGTGCAGTAGCTAATACGTTTTGAAGGTCCAAAAATGAAGGCTGCTGCACCAAAGCCTGAGCTGTTGTGCATAGAGAAGGGTGGCACTAGCTGCAAGACTTGAGTTGGGGTGTAAACTAGCCCCTCAGTGGGAGGAGGCCATCTGTTACCGTGTCCCTCTGGAACGGAACCAGGACTTTGACTGGGTTATTTATCAGTTCTGCCCTTTGCTCACCTCGCCCTCTGGGACCAACAGCGTGTCAACACTTGCCATCAACATTACGGCAAATAAGTGATTTGTGTGAAAAAATATTTAGAAAATGCTTAACTTTTCAAAGCTTTGTAATCCAAAGACGTATACAAGGGTTGATTGTCACTTCCTTCTCTAGGAATTTTCAGATGAACTTGAAAAAAGATGTGGAAATACTGTAGATCTTGAAGCGCAGAATGCTTCTCCCAAGAAGGATAATGAAGGTAAGCTTGTTTCGGTTGTGTGCCTAGTGGATTCTTTTAATTTTTTATTTTTTAAATATTCTAGGGAAGTAATTCAATATAAATGTTCAGATATTTCTTTGGTGAGCATGTCATTCCCAAAATCCGAGTAACAGTCAAAGTGGCTGTTGTAAAGGCAGCAGATAGTATTTTCAGGCTGAGCATCTGCAATGTCTGAAACGGGGAGGGGAAGTGCCGGTGATTCATCTTCTGGATGGTGTCCCTACAAATCAGGACAGCAGGAGTTATCATGTGCTGAGAACACAAGTAAAGCTTTTCTTTTTATTGCTGCAGTACTTGATTAGATTATAAACAGATTAGATTCTCTTCCTATGTCCTGGAAAGGTAGGTGAATTCCTGGTTATATGTCTTAAAGTGGACTCTTTGGAATAGTCTTAAATCTTTTACATGCTCAGATGAATAGCAAAACCAAGCGGAAACCTCTCTGGTGTTATCCAGCCTAATGGAACTGTAGAGTGTAGAAAATAAGTTAAGTGTTGAAAACTCAATGAAGTTTTTGCAAACAGCACATAGGTAAAGAATTCCTATGTGCAGTAGAGAACCTGCCTGAAAACTCTGCGAGACAGAGGAGCAAGGGAGTGAGACTTGGGAAGTCTGCTGCTCTCTTACCTTGGAGTTTCATAAAGGCTAATTTAATAAAATGTCACAAAGTACTGTCTGCATACCAGGTGTGCAGCAAAACTTTTTTTCCTGTCATCTCAGCAAGAATAGCAATGGTGGGAGTAGGTGAAGGTGGATCATAAACTCCCATAGGAAAGAATGATTTTCAGTTAACGTGGCAGGCAGCTCTCTTCACGGGCTGAGTCTGGAGGCAAACTATGGTCTCCGAAGGTTATCTCCTACCTCAGTGCTCCCTTCTCCTCAGAGTCTGTGTTTCTTTCCCACAGCTCTCCCTGGTGCCTCTTCACCCACACCACAGGATGTACATGAAATGACGATTGGCTCCGTGGTGTTCCAGGTGGCAGAAGGTGATATTACCAAGGAAGAGGGAGATGTCATTGTGAACATAACAAACCAAACCTTCAGCCTCAAAACAGGTATTTTAGTTGGTATTATGTATGAAAGCAGTATGTGTGGCTGGAAGGACTGGATAAGGAAAGAAGTATTCTTTTCAATCTTTCAAACCCTTCTGTCTCACAGCGTGGTTTCTATTTTGCTTCTTGGGATACAAAGGTTCAATTAGTTAGTGTCTGCAACTTTGTTTTTTCTAGTTCATCTATGTTACAGGATGGCGTGTTTAAGGCACTTGCAGAAAGGGAAACTAATAATTTAAATTTTTTTAATAGAACCATTTTATAGAACATCTCTTGTACTAGAGAAGACAAACCTCACTGAGGTTTCAACCTTGGTGAAACTTGTTAGATACTTTAGACATCACTTCAAATTGAAAAGCATAATCCTAAAATTTAGGCAACAGTGCTTTTCAATTATAACCTTTACTGATACCAGGGTTGAGATATTCTAGATACCATGTGGTATACAGTTCTGCCTCAGAAGGGACTTTAATGGCATTAACAGTAGTAACAGTGGATTCGTATGCCTTTTCTCATTCAAGGTGTCTCTCGAGCAATTCTGAACAGTGCTGGAAAAGCAGTTGAAGATGAATGTGCTCAACTAGGTATGGTACAATGCTTCTGTCCTCCTCTCTGAAGGTGTTCGTGCATGGCAGAGGATCTGTTAAAATAGTTTCTTAGTGCCTACTGTGCATCCATCTGTATTACGCACCGTGTTACATCAGCCAGTTCTTCATCAGTTAATGTGATATTTGTAAACATCTAATGAGAGAAGGAAAAGAAAAATCTTCAAGAAAGCTTCTAAGCATATGTCAAGAACTAAATCTATTTGTTATTGCATCCTCTTATTCTTAATATGCATTAGCAAGCATGTGAGTCTCCAGAGCTTGTCATGGTGATTTCAAAAATTACTGTTTCTGTTTGAAACAAGCAATATGAAGATACACACTTTTTTGACTATCTAGGAGCTTCATGATATACCTATTATGATAATGATGGTTACTACTGGAACTCTCTGCAGAAAATAGAAACCCTGTTCTTTGGTACTAGTGCACTAGTGTTTATTCCAATAAATCTTTCCATGACAAAAACAAATCAAGTCTACATTGAACAGAGCCAGGAGCAAGAGATGATGTTGGCAGAAATGTTTGCTCATTTTGTCATGCCTGAGTAAGAAAATACATCTTTGCTGTTGGCCGAACTAGCAACCCACTACTGCATCCTCTGTGTGACCAAGAGGGGAAAACTAGTGAAGTTGGGTTCCTGCCTCAGATGAGGCATTTATTTGTAGACCAAATTCAGCTAGTGAACAGCAAATACAAGGAATGGGGAGCTGGGATGGACAAGTACATGGTTTAAAACTCCACGAAACAAGGGGACTGGGAAAGAGGCTGGTGTGGAGGTCAAGTTTGGAAGAGGAGATAAGAGGTAAACCTCTGTTGTGCAGACCAAGAGGGTGATTCAGACTAGGTACCTGAAGGTGGATGATGTGCTTCTGTGTGTGTGAGGACTGAGTGTAGTACTAGTCTGCATGAAGTTCTTTGAGTCTGCAGAGCAAACTTGACAAATAAAGGCCCACAAAGTTTATTTGCCAAATGAGGCAAATATTTCACAAACATAAAATGAATCCTTGTGCCTCAAAACTGAAAATAAATAGAGGAGGGGGTTGCACAGTTTGTGGAAGGAGACTTGAAGCTTGTCCTGGGGTATATTTGTCACCATTTATCTCCTAATAAGGATTAGTACACATCTGTATTGTGGATAATTGTTGATTCTGTTCTCCTACTTAATGTTTCAGCCTCACAGAAGAACAAGGACTATATCACCACCCAAGCAGGAAAGCTGCCGTGCAAAAATATAATTCATTTTGTTGCCCAAGATGATATCAAGTTTCTTGTCACCACAGTGCTTCAGGAGTGTGAATTACAGCAGTACACCTCTGTCATCTTCCCAGCAATTGGAACAGGTCTGCATCTACCTTTTGAAATGGGTTCAGTGCATGCGATTCTGCTGATCTCGGGGCTCACGCGATGAGTTTAATTTATCTGGAGGGTTTATTCTTTGGTGAAAACATATTCAGAAACTGCGTACATTAAAACTGTTATTAGAAGCTTATAAAGATGTAGAAAGCAGTCAGTCTGCACTCCTTGCAGTGAGCTAGTACATAAAGAGTGCCCTAGACCTGACACTTCTGCTAACAGGGACTTGAAGTTATGTCTATACTTCCTGGAGAGCCATAAATATCTGTCACAACAGCCTGATAACGTGTGGGCAGTTCATCAAAGAATATGCAGGGAGCTGGTACTCCATTGCTGAACTCAGTAAATGATGGAACTCTGGCTCGCAGCTGGACAAGAAGGGTTGTTATGGGAGGTTGTTCCTTTTTCCTCTCTTGTTGTTTTCAGTTTGATCAGTAGAAATCCCTAGAGTCAGAGAATCCAGAACTGGGCCTTACCGATGCAGGGACCACTTGCATGAATGAAACTAGACTTGTTTTTCAGCAAAGAAGTTGGCTATTGTGCCACTGAGCATCAGGCCTGTGGCCTATTAGGTAACCAAGTTGTATCATGTGCATTATAACCTGATCAGTCACCACGACAAGAAAAATAAATTTCCATTTTTCCCTTGCTGGAAAGGTGGTCTTGAACCTCCTTCTTATACATAGAAACCTTTCCTAATTGCCTGCCTGAAATTATTTCCAACTTGTTTGTGATCCAAGTGATTGTGGGTATGTTCATAACTGTTCTTTTAAAGATGTTTTAACCATTTGTAACAGTTACTAACACTTTTTAAAGGCAAAATATTTATAATTTGTTTCAGGTGAGGCAGGCCGTGATCCAGTTGTAGTGGCTGACAACATGATAGATGCAGTAATTGACTTTGCAAGGAATAACTCTGCTCCTTCTGTGAAAACTATTAAAGTTGTCATCTTTCAGCCGCATCTGCTGAGTGTGTTCCATAAAAGCATGCAGAAAAGAGAAAAGCCTGCTAAAACAGCAACCAGATCATTAATTTCCAAGTTGAAGTGTAAGTAGACGTCACTTAAATACGTACCCCATCCCTGGAGGTGTTCAAGGCCAGGCTGGATGGGTCTTTAAGCATCCTGGTCTAGCAGGAAGTGTCCCTGCCTAGGGCAGGGGGGTTGGAACTGGATGATCTTTAAGGTCCCTTCCAACCTAAACCATTCTATGAAATACAGGTTATAGATAACTCTGTTTAGCACCAGCTGGTAATGGTTAACATTAATTACAACATTTGTGTATTTCCATGTAGCACTCTGGAGCCCTGAGAAACCTTCCCCAAAGGTAAAAAGCAAACGGGTTGTGGAGAAGAAAATTGACGTGGCTGTTGTGCAGATTTGTGGTGAAAACAAAAGGAAAGTGGAAGACGCTGAAAACTGGTTGAAAAATGCAATTTTGAAGGAACAGTGTCAAAGAAAAATCACAGATGAGTTTGTCTCTCATTTTGGTGACACAGAGATTGAGGAACTGCTTGACCTACAAAATAAATTAAAAATTGCTCTTTTTTTGGATGGTACCTCTGTTCAAATTTCAGGTGTTGAGAAAGATGTCTGGATTGCTTATTCAAATGTCCAGGAAATGATTCACAGGGTAAAAGCTGCTAAACAGGAGGAGATGAGGGCAGAACTTTTACAAAACTTAATTGAGTGGAAATATCTTGGAAAGGATTCCTATGTGCCCTTTGACAGTCTCACAAATATGCGCTTGGAAGATGCTTTCATGGGAAAGCAGAAAGACATTTCAGTCATCATTGATGGGAAGAAACACACAGTGAATGTAAAAGTTAGATGCGCTGTGGATGACCAAGGAGACCGTATACCCATTATACGTGTTGACAAATCTGAAGGTAAGTACAAGTATCTTGACAGACTGATGTTCCCACTTTAAAACCGCGTTCACCCAGCCTAGTCAGAGTAAGAAATGGTAAGATTATGCAAAATACTGTTAGGAGGCTTGTGCAGGTCCATTTCTGAAGAATGTAGAAAAGAACTGAATTGGGAAATGAAAATAAAAGTAGGTAATGTGTTCTGGATCTTAACAGGCTCACTAGCAGTAATTTGATGTTTGTAGCAGTTGTCATTCTGGATCTCAGCTAATTTCTGTTCTTGATATGTACCCTCCTCTGTTTATTTCTGGTCCCTTACAATACAAGGAGACACCTTTTTCTTACTCATCATACAGGACTTTTCCCAGTGTATTATTATTCTTGTCCTTCTGTGACTCAGTTTTACAGGGGCATGTTTTGTATCTTAACGGGAACATCCCTTTTGTCCACCTAACACTTGAAAGTGAAACTGTGCAGCTCCCAGTGCCTTAGTAATGCCTCCTGTGCATATTTTCGGATTTCAGATTTTTGTATTTTTGTCCTCTTACCAAAAGATGCCACTTCAGTATTATAGGTTTCCTCAATTAGGATGTGTGTAGCATATGCATCAGTCAGTATTACTGTTTGGCAATACAGATAGATACTAGGCCTCGCGTGAAATAAGGGAAGAAAAGGAATAGCTCAGCTTTCTAGAGGGAGAGTATATTCTTTAACTTCTGAATTTATAGCTTCCCTTGTTCGGATGCTTTGCTCCGAGTCTCCTAGCTAATGGGGTTAACTACTCAGTAAGTTGGCATTTGCTCCATGTCCTTGAAAACCTGATTTGCAGGGAAGGCCACTGGTAAAGGATGTTGCAAAGGATCTCTCTTCAGCTGTGAAGAACAGATTTGCCTACCAATTCTGGCACATCAGTTTCCAGAGCAGTGGCAAGCTGGAAACTACAGTGCCCTAATCTTCTGGTAAATGACCCCCTAGAATGCTCTTGGCTGACTAAAGCTGGTAGGCATGAGTGATGAGTGAGGTATATAGGTGTGTGGCCTTTTAGAAGGCTTTGTAGCAGGGCATATTTCATTGTAATTAGAGTAAATATGGGTAAATACAATTGATTGTGTTTCTTCTGAAGATCAAGAGTCAACAGTTCTCCCTGCAACATGGGACGATATGCAAAACCAGCGACTCAAGATAGTGGAACTAAAACCAGGAACAAGAGAATACACAGATGTGCAGAAAAAGTTTATGGAGACCTGTCCAACACTAAAAATTGTAAAGGTAAAAGTGTGTTGTCATTTCTGAGCATGAATACTTTGATAATAAGTGATGAAGAATACTAATACAGAAAAATAAATTCCACTGGGATTTCTCAAGTTGGACAAGTCTTTATGGCTGTCCATAACTTTAATCAGCATCAGTTTAACATTGAGGTATTTGGAATGACTCCTTCAACAGTTGCTTCTTCAGCATCAGGGAGAGTGCTCTTTCTTGAAATTGATTTTGCTATAGTGGTGCACAGCATTGACTTGCTTAAGCCATGTGTGCTATACAGGTAGGCACATCATCTGTGTCCTAGAAACCTGCAAAACTGTCCTGTATTGTTTCCCGTGTAGTGTTTATGACGTGTTTTGGGCTGGGTTCTGCTGTCCCTCATGCCAAAGTTCGGAGTCCTTTGATGAACTTATTTCATAGTCTGGTATACGTGCATTGGAGCTAGGAGGAGAATCTGGGAAGCGGATTGAATGCTTGATATGCTATTGTTTTCATAACAGCAAGCTAAAGAAAATCAATGTGTCTTACTTTCCAACTGTGCAGATTGAAAGGATACAGAACCCATTTTTTTGGAAGGCCTACCAAATAAAAAAGCGTGAAATGGATAACAAAAATGGCAATAGAAATAATGAGAGGCTTCTGTTTCATGGGACATGTAAGGATTCATTAACCTTAATTAACAACCGTGGATTTGACCGGAGCTATGCTGGAACGCACGGTAATGTGAATTTCAAGATAACTCTTGTTTTCCTGAATAGGGCTAGGAGTGATTTGCTATGGTATAGAACTGCCTGTAGTATGCAAAGTTCATTTGTTTTTTTTAAATCTCCCTGTTGCAAATAAAATTGTCAAGAGAGTCACAGGCTCTGAAGATGGCAGATAAGTGATTGCTGCTACTGAAACGATCACAAAACCACTTTGTTTTTTCTGATTACAGCTGCAGTCTTTGGAAATGGAACATACTTTGCTGTTAAAGCCAGCTATTCTGCCAATGACACCTACTCTACACCAGATGTGGATGGAAAGAAGTATATGTACTTGGCTCGAGTCCTTGTTGGAGAATATTCTCAGGGGACAAAAGGAGCAATTACTCCAGCAGCAAAAAACGCTAGTAATTCTATAGATCTGTTTGATAGTTCAACTGATAATGTGAGCCAGCCATCCATGTTCATCATATTTAATGACATTCAAGCTTACCCTGAATACCTTATCACTTTCACTAGATAAGCATTTTGATTACAGCCAAGATTGCATGTCTTTCTTTGTGAAGGACAGAAACACTTAAAATACACGATGAAAACAATAATATATCAAATTAAATTCTTAAAGTTGTTTATTTTTAAGCAATCTCTGGCAATTTTTGATAGCACTGAAATAGACTGCTTGTTTACATTCAGAGTAGGTGAGCACATTTAACACTTGAGCTCAATATTCTATCGAAAACCGCTGTTAGATTCCAGATCAAGCCTTTATATTGTATTAGCCTTTCCCTGCAGCCTCATGGCCATCCTCGTGGCACTAGGAAGGGAGGACTGGCTGGAAGGGATCCTCTTTCAGCCACCGACTGCTTGGTGCTGCATTTCTGATGGCTTTTTACACTCTGTAAATGATACTCTGCATCATGAATTATGATACAGTGTTATTTTCAATAAACAAACTAATTGTAGTTAGTGGCTTGTGTTTGTCTAAACCTCCCCCAACGTTTAACGTTGATTTTCAACCAGCGAACTTCAATCAACTTGATGTCTCAAATACAGGTTTGCTTGGTTTTCATAGAATAACCCTCCCTGGCAAGGTAGTAAGAGGTTCTACAGAAGGTTATAGAAGTCGCATGGGTTACTTAGATATTGCTTAAGAGAGACAGGAAAGGTGTTTCTGTTGCCATGTCAGCTCCAGCAACCTTCCTGTGATCTTAATACAAAATGAATAGAGCAAAGCGTAGAGGAGTTTGTTGGGGCAGGGATGATGGGGTGCTGAGGCTTAAACTGAACAGGTTATCTCAAAGGGATGATAATTAACAAGCTGAATTTCAGAGTTCCCTGTTGGAGGGGGGAAGTAAAAGAGGGGGGAAGTAAGGCAGCAGCAGCATCTTTGTAGCATGTTGATAGAACTAAAACATATGCCCTTCTCGGCCTTATGTAAGATTGTTTAGTGACAAAGCAGAGTGAGGCAACATCTCCAAATTCTAAAAAAACCTTTACTTCTGCAAATGCATTGGGTTTGACTTCTTATCTGGTTGGATGATTAAGAGAAAATCTTCCAATACTTTCTTAATGTAGGTAGGTTGCTATTACTTTAAAGTTTTCCTGTGGGTTGGTGTGTCCATATGAGTAATAATGGTTGCAGGATAAACATTGCTGAGGGACACGTTTTCTAGGGAAGGTGGTGTGAAATAACGTGAACCTCCAAGTATCTCAGTGGAGCCCTAAGTGTCGGACTATTCATTCACTCATGCTGGAAACACTTCTTTGGGCTTTTTTGCTATTGATTATGTGAGTTTTCTAACTGCTAAAAAACGCTGACTGTTGTATTCCTAGTGCCTGAAATCAAGATATGGGCGTGGGGGCCAAAGATCTCGAGTTTTGCTTTTGAAACTAATAAACTTAATTGATTTCCGTAACACCTTAGGTCACCAGTTCACCAACACGACAGGAGGCAGAGTTTGACGGCTCAGGGTGCTTCACTGCAGCTGGTGCATCACTCTGACCTTTCTCTCCTGGAGAGAAATCTGTTCTCAGCTTCTCCATCACCACGAGAAGCTGTGGAGAACATGAAGGTGTTTTTTTACTTCTACTTGCATCGCAGGTGCCTAGGGCGTCAAGCCCGGGTGTCCTGGCTTGAGACGGAATAAAACCACTTTTCAGTAATTTTACTTTTCAATTATTTTACTTTTCGCTTAAGTGTTTCTTAACTGACTGCAGCCTCTGAAACTAACAGCATGTTTTTCAGAGAGCGCTTCTAGCAGTGATAACTTCTGATGTTTGTGATGACTACTAAGGAAGGGCATGCAGAGGGACTCCTGCTTAGACTTATTGCTATAACAACCAAGGTCGGCCGACCTTGTGAAGCGTCAGGCTGGAGGAACATAGCGGGGTTGCACCTGCGGGGAGGAGCGAGCAGGACAGGTGACCCAAAACTGACCAACGGGGTGATTGTTCCTATCTTCATCGTGCTCCCTATAAAGCTGAGGGATCGAATGGGTCAAATCTTTTCTCCTTTAATGGCCGGTGTCCAAGGAGGACTCTGGCCCTTCTGCCTTTGATCCCCATCCGTGTGTTCCTGAATCTGGGATCCAGTTCCCACCCATTCCCGGATCCGGTTCCAGCACTGAAGTGGATCATCACCCTGGGAACTCAATACTGGTTTTGTATATATTCCGTTATTTCCTTACTGTTGCTATTATCTTTTCTTTTTATGTTAACATTTCATGGTAGCTGGTTTAGGGTTGGGTTTTGTTTCGGTTTGGTTTTCAACCCGTAAGTCTCCTGGGAAAGAGAAGCCAGTTGAAGTCAATGGGAGTGCACAGAAACCAGTAGCATCTGGAGTTCGGCTAGCGGCCAGCCCGGCCCAAACCTTGCCCGGCAGCACTGGGCTTTGTGCAGGTTGGCGAGTAGAAGCCACTGCTGCTCCCAGCCAGTTTATTGTTGCGTCCGGGCCGGGGTGAGGCGGAGGAGCGCCGGGGGAACCTCCCTCCTCCTCCTCCTCCCGCGTCCCAGCAGAGGGAGGGAGGGGACATTTTCCAAGCGCCCGTGGCAAGTTTGGGGGTTTTAGGAGGTCCTGACGGGGAGAGGAGCCGCAGGCGTGAGGCCGGGTCCGGGGAGAAGCCGGCCGGGAGCGGCTGTGTGGAGGCAGGGGGGCGGCCCGTCCCGGCGCAGCGTCCGCCTCGCGCGGCCCTGCCTGAGGGGAAAGGCGGCGGGGCGGAGCGGGAAGGTGGGCCCCGCCGGGAAACGGAAGCGAAAGCCGGCGCTGAGAGGAGTCGGAGTCCACCATGGCGAGCCCGGGGCCGGGCTGTTTCCCGCTGCTGGTGCGCGGCGACTGGGGCGCCGCCGAGCCCGCGCCCGCCCTGAGGAAGAAGCTGCTCTGCTACTTCCAGAGCCAGCGGCGCTCGGGCGGCGGCGAGTGCGAGCTGAGGGACACCGCCGCCGCCGGGGAGCTCCTCGTCTGCTTCGCCCAGCCCGAGGGTGAGCGGCCGGGGCGGGGTGAGGGGACCGGCGGGGTCCGGGGCTGCCCGCCTCCCACCGGGCGGTGGGGCCGGGGAAGGAAGGGGCCGGTGCGTGGGCCTCCTGGTGGGGTGAGGGTGGTGGGGTCGGTGACTCCCCACCGCAACCTCCAACGAGTTAAAAAACATATGCACTGACTTAATTATCGCACGTGATGCAACGTGTACGGTCTTGCATGTAACGTACACGGCTGTAGTGTATAATATGCCATATACATCCCATTATGTGCAATATAGGGTATACAATATGTATTTGCTTATATCTATGCTTAAATTGGGTGCTTAGTGCTAGCCTCTAGATTGCATTTTGAACAACTTTTGGCTATAAGTTAGTAAACACGCCCTACCAGGTGTGTATGTGTATGTATTAATTTTGATGAACAGTAATATTCTATGGATTGCCCTCAGGATAGACTCACAGAATGGTTAGAGTTGGAAGGGACCTTAAAGATCATCGAGTTCCAACCCCCCTGCCATGGGCAGGGACACCTC
>JAOTQQ010000079.1:10490005-10575430 GCA_026546715.1 Gallinago undulata
TCCCACTAGAGCAGGTTGCTCAAAGCCCCATCCAGCCTGGCCTTGAACACCTCCAGGGTTGGGGCAGCCACAGCTTCCCTGGGCAACCTGTTCCAGGGTCTCACTGCCCTCACGGGAAAGAATTTCTTCCTGATATCTAAATCTCCGCTCTCTCACTTTCAAGCCGTTGCTCCTCATCCTGTTGCTGCACTCTCTCATAGTCAGTGCCTCCCCATCTTTCCTGTAGGCCCCCTTCAATAATAAATAATAATAAAGCTTATGTTAATGTAGCTTAATACATATTGTAGATACATATGTACATATATTAAAAAGATGATGTATATGATGTGCATGTATTTATATAAAGTTGCAGCAAGGTGGAAAGCGTTTAGCTGCAGTTGTGTTAAATGTATGCATATATACGTATGTGCATAAAACCATATATATATATATACACACACACACTTTTTTTTTTCTTTCTTTTTTTTCTGCCCTGTCATGCTTCCCAGTTGCTGACTCAACCAGCTGGTAAGTTCAGGACATGCAGCCCCAAACCATTATTTTTTTGATGCTGTCTGGAAGAGGGTGTGCAAGGTGTGGGGCCGGCACTGGGACCCTGGTGCTGCAGCCCTGGCACAGGTCTGCCTGCTGGCAACCAGCCATGAAATGTGTAGTGGAGCTGAGCTTTGCATCTTTGGTAGTGTTTTTGCAGGAATAATATCTTCTGCTGCTCTTCCGTTTCTTTTCAAGAGGAAAGTCTTGTGACGTGTTGGTGTTACGAGTTTAAAGCTTGTTTTGTGGGACAGTATATGTGTACTGATGTAATGATGGAAAAGTGCTGCATAATTTGAAGTTATATTTCTATTTGGATTGTCACTGGGTTGGTTTATTTTGTTGTTTTTGTTTTATTTAGTGAAGCAACAAGTTCTTGAGAGACAGTCTCATCAGCTGTATTTGGGAGAAAGAGGAGTGTTGAAGTTTACTGTCACAGAGCCTGAAACAGCACTGGATGCTGAAGGGGAGGCACTTGGAGAAAAATTAGTTCCCACAAAGGTGAATAACAATTGTAATCCTAACCAGAGCTTTGAAATAGTGGTGAGAGTGTCAAATCAGCCACTGATATTTTGCTTTCATTTCACTTTAGACTCTGGACTCCATGGGCAGCCTTCCAACAAAAGGTAAAATGTTATCCATCACTCTGTGTACTGATTCTTCATAAAATGGAAGTGTTGGTGATTTCTCCAGACCCAGCTCCAGTTCTGTGGGGAGTTGTGCTGACAGTTTCTGAGGTTGGCAGCCCGACTCTGGTGAGACAGGGAAGGAGGTCTGGCCGGGAACACTGCAGACTCTGTCACCAAGGATGGAGTTCACCGTGCCAGACTTAGACCATGTGCCTGGCTTTAGCTTCTAAAATAGCCTTAAAAAGGTTAAAAATAAGAGGAGCATCTCCAGAGAGGGATTTAGTTCCCTTTTCCCGCATAACTGCTCTAAGGTAATATCTATGTAGAAATGCCTGCATTGAAGGTCTTAAGCCGAGACCTGGTGTCTTTGTGCTCCCTGCAGCGAGAGGAGTCTGTAAAGGCAAGCAGTGCATCTCCCCAGCACCTCAGTGACCTCGGTTAGGTCCTCTCTCTGCAGTGTTCTGCTAAGCTTTATGATTCAGAAAGCAGTCCAGAAAACAGTACTGCACACCCAAACGTACCTGCATCTGTGAGGAGTAAGTAGTCAGCCCCGGGACAGATTGGTTAATCAGGAAGTTATTCAGTAATTACCCCCCTATCTTTTCCTTTCCTTATGAAGTCTTGTTTGGTACTGGTTTTGGTGTTTTTCCTCCTTTTCAAAATTAGGTACTCAAAGTTGTCATCTACTATTTTTTTGGTTATACTAAAATTTTCTAGATGCTGCTCTTAATTGCTTTGTTGGGTCAGCCTAGCTCTCGCTTTTGGCTTTTTTTTGTACTTTTTGTTCTTTCTTCGTTGCACTTAGTGGAGCAGTTATGATTCCTGTCAGTGATCTAGAAATCAATAGCCAGCATCCATTGAACTGTTGCTTCTGTGGTTATTTCTTTTTTTTTCCTCTTGTTGGGCTCATGCTGGTAGGCCTCCAAAGGCAGCTGTCTTCTGAAGATGTTATGGGTTTGGTATCAGTTGTTATTGTACTTTGGGAGACCTTGTAAACCCGGCGAGCTGGCAGAGGTGCCCTGTTTGTGATGCCACCTGCTCAAGCCTTCCCACCCCACATCTGTCTCTCTCCTTGAGGCTGCCCACCACGGCCAGCCTGTTGTATGCTACCCCAGAATTTAGGGATTTTTGGGTGTTCTTGACCAAAAGCAAGTAAGAGGCCTTACTTCCCCCACATCCCTGGTCAGGTGCACAACTGCTCCACTGAGCTGCTCTCCCCTCAGTTGTATGTGTCCTCTGCCACAGCCAGAGGTGGTGGCTCCACTGAGAGTGGTGAATGCCAGGGTTTCATCAGGTGCGCGTCTCCCTGCCGTGGTGCAGTGATGTGCTGGTTTACCAGACCGAGAAGGGTTTATACTCCTGCTCATGTTTGTTGGGTCAAGGAGTGAAGAGCTGCCTTTGATAGCGAGCAATGGTCATCTTGAGCACTCTGGGGTGCCCTTTGGCCTGTGCCCGTCCCCTGCCACCCTGCAGTGCTGTGTGACTTGCCTTTTTCTATGATGTGTAGGACAGTTGTGTCACCACACACCTGGGTGACACTTTCAGTTTACTCAGGCGTGTGGAGGAGCACATCGCTCTCATTTGGAGGTTCTCTCCCTCCTCTACCCTCATCTGTCTGTAAAGCTGAAGATGTGTGTGCCTTCCTCTGGCAGCCACTGGACTTCTGGGGTACTTGGTGGGCAAACCCTGCTATATTTTCTGTCTGTGAAATTTTGTTGCATCTGTGTGCCAGCTTTCTGTGCACATGGGTCCTTCAGTGCTATCATGCCATGGGGACGGTGCAGCACCATGCTCATCAGGAGGCTTTTCATCGAGTCCCGCAGAGCTACTGGTGGCCTGTGGTGCCTGTGGATGTCCCAAGCTATGTTTGGGCTTTGTTACGCCTGCACCCAGGCCAAGAAACAGGTGCAGAGGCTGCAGAATCTCTCACAAATGCCTGAGCAGCTGTGGCAAATTATCTCAATAGATCTTTTTTTTATTTTATTCTATTCGTGTCTCCAACACGGAGACATAACGGTGACCTTGGACTTGTTTACTTGTGGCTGTTTTTGTGGCACCAAAGAAACTGCCTGCAGCCCCACAGAATGTTGCATCTGGGCTGTTTTGGATCCCTGCAGTTTTTGGTTAGATGATCTCTTTTCTTGGGAAAAGAGAGAAAAGGTAAGCAAAATCTGTTTATTACAGAAAATGTGTGCTGATATGTCACGTGGCTTACTTCTCTTTCTGTTGCAGATGATGCAGAAGCCTCGCAGGAAGTGGAGAGTTTTGTTTCGAGCAGTAAGCTCCAGGATGAAGCTGGCTCTGCAAAGAAGGTCGCAGAAAAGTGTGCAGAGACCTCACCTTCGGTGGTGTTTGAAAACGTACAAGGATGCAACCTCAAATGCTTAAGTATGCTGTTGGAGAGCATCAGTGGCCTGGCTGTGGATGATGACTTCACCGTGGAGGTGATACCTGAAAGAAATGTTGCTGTAGCTACCTTTATAAAAAGTATTGGTAAGACAGGATGAACACCCACCTTCATTTCTGTGTGTGTATGTGTAATGGCTTTCAGAGCTTGATTCTTCTCCCCTTAGAGATTCAGACGGTTTTTAAGAAGTACCTGGACTGTAGTCTCTCAAGAAAGATTTAAGTCTTAAATACAGATCCATGAAAATGCCTGTGATTCAAAACTTACCCTAAAAAAAGAAAATTGTGGCATCTTCATTAATTGAAGTTGGATGAGAATGTTTCATTGTCTCTGTCCGATTTGGGGTTAGGTGGAGAACAATTAGAAGCACACTGAGAGCAGAGATGAATTCTGCAAATTATTGAAGTATATAAAGTCTCCCTTTGAGAAGACAGAGAAACAGTGAGAAGTTCAAAAAGAGATGAATAAGAGGGGAACAGAGAGAGTGGTGTAGTTTAGTGGCAGTGAATAGCAGAGAGTGACATGGCTGTGTGCGTTTCCCCTTTTTTTTTCTAATGCAGAGTTATTTGGCACCAAGCAGAGTTTTGCTCCAAATACAGGGAGAAGTAAACTTGTCTCTTTTCTCTGCCAGGGCTGATAGTGACTGAGGAAAACACGTTCAGTTCACACTGTTCTTCTGTTTACAGATACTGAAGAATTTGTCAAGAAGTGTTCACAAAACAAGAGAGTTAAAGAATTGAAAATAACTGCCAGGCTTCTTGAATTGACCCGGAGCATCAAGGCTGAAAACGTACCGGCCAGCATTTCCACAGACTGCATCTCACTTTACTTTCAGAGTCCGCAGAACGGAGGGGGCCCTGTGTCAGACGTCCAGCTCTTCCCCAAGGAGAACGCGGCCATCATTACTTTCTGTGATCACAAAGGTAATGCTGTCCTTTGCCTGAACAAAGTGCTCCCAGATGGTGCACCTGAAAGAAAATCACTGCAAATTTGGGCATTAGGAGAAGCTTACTGTCTCTAGAGCCAGCATACACTGCCCTGTTCCTGGGAAGTGCTCTGGATTTAGGAATACTGCTGCACGTCTGGGGTTTCAGAGTCTCTCTGGGGATTTTTTTATGCAACTAAAGATTCATTTTAATACCTGCTTTCTGCATGGGTTGCTCTCACTGATGCTTTTTCACCACATACAGAGGTTTTTATCTGCAATACAACATTAATTGTACTTACAGGTAGAGGAAGCAGGATCTGTCAATGACTTCAGCTATCACAGTTAACTTTCAGAAACTAATTAAGGTCAGATATCTTGGTTATCAGGAAGAACTGAGCTAAAGAACAACCTTGTTACTATTCCCTGTGTTGAATTGCTGTCCCAGTTTTGTGCCAACACAGCCCATAGTAATTATATGTGTGTCAGGAGACTCCTGACTTAGTAAATTCCTTTACTTTTAATTAAGGGTATCTGCCAGGTGATTGTTTTTCTTCTGACTCTCAGAATTTGCTTAAAAATATTTTTTACATGAAGTTAATCTGTAATTTGAATCACTGTAATGTGATTTTTAAGTGCCTGCCAATATTATAATTCCTTTCCTTTCTCTGCTCCAACTGAAATGGCAAAAAAAAAAAAGTTGACAGTAAGGAGCATTTCATAGTAGAACGTCGATATGGCCATGTTCTATGGTGGGATTTCCATAGGAAATGAGAGCAAGGTGTAGCAGATAAATACAGGCACAAGCATATTTACTGTAGTAGTTGGGGCCAAGTCCCCTTGTCCCCTACACAGTGATTTGGAAATCAGAAGGACATAAAAATCACTCTTTCAAATGGAAAAGCAAAAATTATATTAGTCAATGTAATAGTTTTAACAACAGAGTCATTTGCTTGATTTAAAGTTAATGGTATATGTGTGTTTGTATGTGTGTGTCCTGCCTTTTAGATCTAAACACAGTCTTGGAAAAGCAGCATTTACTGCAACAGAAACCGATTTCTGTGCATCCCTATTACCCCTCCCTGGGAACAGCTCTCTATGGAGAATACAGACCAGCTTTCAAGATGCCAGACCCCATTGGGGTGCCACTCGATCCATATGTCTGGCAGTTTTTACAAAAGCAGGCTAAACTGATGCAAGACATAAACCAGGAAATGGCAGTTTGCCATTGTGAGCTAAAATGGCCCCAGATAGTCTGTGCAAACCCAGAAATTATGTTGTGCCCATCATCATCTCTCTCTAAGCAGAAAAGAGCAATGATTAAGTTAATCAAGACATGGAAGCAGGATGCTTTGGCTGAGTTCTCACGTATCATGGCACATTACATAGCTATAAAATGTAAAGTAAAATCAGTGCACTGGAAAGATACGAAAAACAGATTGTTGAAGAATGTTGCCTTGGTCATAACTGATATTTCTGAGGACATGGTGGTGATTGCGGGCAACAGAGCAGCAGTGGACAGTGCAGAGAAGGAAGTGAGGAAATGCATGGAAAAACCCATGAGTCAAAGTGAAAGGGAAAACCAGAGCATAGAAATTTCTGTGTCCGTGATCCCAGGGAAGTACACTGTTCTGAACAACGCTGGGCTGGAAAAGAATATTCACAACGAATATCCGTGCTTAAAGATCTTCTACGATGAGACAAAAAAAACTGTTCAGTTGTGTGGATTAGCTGTGGAAGTATATAAAGTCAAAGCTGACTTACTGGAAAAGATACTAAATATGCCATGCACATCAGTTCCTATTGATCCCTATATTTTCAACTATCTACAGCATGTAGATAATAAACCAATGTCAGAGATATTATTCACCAGGAAGAAAATTAATGCATTTTATGAGCTTGAGGATGATACTATGTTGCTATTTGGACATGCTACCAAAGATCTTTTAGAAGCAGAAAAGCAAATAAAGACAGGCTTACGGTATAAGTGCATCCAGGTGGAGGATGGTGAGATCATTAAAAAGCAGCATTGGTGTAGTCTTCTTGCCTTCTTGCGTAAGAAGTACAGTTCTCCCCAGGAAAATGTAGTCATTGATGAACCTGTTGGAAAACAAAACAAAGTGATTATTGCTGGCTTTTCTAAGGCTGTGACAGAAGTTTACCAGAAGCTTAATGATTTCATAGATAGAAACACACACATGGAAAAAGTAATCCTGGCTAAGTCGCTGCTGGCAGTGCAGTTTATAGAGAAGGAAAAATCCAGTCTTTATCTTGAATTGAGGAAGAAAGGTGTGACAGTATGTTTTGACACCAAGACACCGTGTATCTCCCTGAGTGGATCAAAAGCAGAAGTGCCAAAAGCAGTTGCCACGTTTGAAAAAATTCTCTCATCTCTTTACTTAAAAAGCGTGCCAATTAATACACCAGGGGCCAAAGAGATCTTTGCTGAGAGGGAAGATTCATGTGTGTTTGAGGCAAAGCAGAAATTTAGCTGTTTGATTAGGCTGGAAGAAGAACAAGAACAACAACAGATGGATGAAAAAGTTGTCAATAAAGAGAAAAAAAAGCTGTACTACAAGAAAGTGCTGCCAGATGGAGTTGTAGTAGCAGTGTATAAAGCTGACTTGAGCACGTACCCCGTCGATGTCGTGGTAAACGCATCTAATGAAGATTTGAAACACATCGGTGGCCTTGCGGACGCACTGTTAAAGGCGGCTGGTCCAGAGCTGCAGCAGGAGTGTGATGAGCTGGTGAGGAAGAACGGGCCTTTGCAGCCGGGGTGTGCGGTCATCATGGGTGCTGGGAAACTCCCCTGCAAGAACGTCATTCATGCTGTTGGGCCCAGGTGGAGGAAGGAGGAAGCAGAAAAGTGTGTGTTCTTGTTAAAAAAGACAGTGAAGAAGAGCCTACAACTTGCTGAAATATACAACCATCTTTCCATAGCTCTGCCTGCTCTAAGTGGAGGGATTTTTGGCTTTCCAGTGGAACTGTGTACGTATGCGATTGTTTCCTCCATCAAGGAGACCTTGGAAGAATACATGGGGGACACCAGCCTGAAGGAGGTTCACCTTGTGGATGATGCGGAAGAAATGGTTCAGGCTCTGAGTGAGACAGTAAAAACAGTGTTTACAGCTACATCACCCCCAGTACCACCGGCACCACGCCTGGGAAGCGGTAAGCTGAGAGAGAGCCAGGAGAAGAGAAAAGAGGATCTGCAGACGCTTAGGACAAATGAAGGACTGCTCATCCGAGTGGAGAAGAAAAACATTCAGGAGGCTACGGTAGGTCTTTAATTTCCTAGTTCCTCTCTAACTTGACGTCTTCTTTAAATTCAAATAGAAAAGGAATGACAATAGTTTTTACGTAACTAAATTTCTATGTAACTGAACAAGAGCTATGTGCTACCTAAACAAGGATGCAAGCTTGGAAAAATGCTGGATTTCAGGTTGGGATCTCTCACTCTGCAGCTGTTTCTATTGGGCAGCTTTGAATTTAGAGGTCTTTCATTCTCAGATAGGCTTTATTCATTCTCCAAATCGATGGACAACACGTAAAATAGTTTGCTTTTTTTTTTTTCTAAAAGTATTTATATGATCTGTAGCTATCCTGGTTGGATATTACAGGAAATCAGCACCTGTCTGGGCCGCCGTTTCATGTCATGCTAACAGGGAGGATGCAGCTAATTTCTTACAGTTCTCCTCAGATGGGTTAAGGTCTATGAAGAAGTTACTGGCCTCTAGAAAAGCAGCCCTGTAGAAAGGTGCATGCTTAGATTGTTTTTTCAAAACCTAGACCTGATTCTACTTATTTTTGTCCCGTGCTTTGGGTTTTTTTTTATTCTTTTTGCTAACAAAGGGTTTAACCACTACTCATCTAGACCATCATAACACCTCTGACATAGTTTCTTTCCCTTATGTTTTTTCTTCAGTGATGCCAAGTGCATCTTGATAAATCTCTCATTCAACTGCCCTTGATTTTTTCTGTCATGGGTGTTTAAAATTTTCCTAAATTATTATTATTGTCCTGGGTTTTTTTTCAATATTAGTTCCTCTGTTATTTTGTTGTCTGTAAAAGCCTATTCCAACAAAAAAGCAATAGTAGATGTAAAAAAAACCCTCAATATGGCATATATTTAAAATACTTTGTAATTAAAAGACCTCCTGTGGAACTGCAAAGCAAACAGCAGGCTTTGGGACTTTGCCTGTTCTACTTCATGAAAGGGCAGCCATCTCCCTTCGCCTCATTCCGCTGCGTGAGGTACTGTTTTTCTGATGTCGAGAGTCCCACATCAGTGAAAAGGAGGAAAGGGGACATTTAGACTTTCTACAGAGGGTTTATATCACCTGCCCAGACACGAGTGTCTGCTCAGGGTGAGGTGAGCCACAGCCTTGCCTCCACTGAGGGCTTGCCAGCTCTGGATGGATGGGTGGATGGATGGATTACCTGCTCTCACGTAGATACCTCTGGTGTTGTACCCACAGTGGGTCTGATGCTGCCTACTGTAGGTTTCCTACAAGTCCAGGAATACTCAGAATACAAAAGAAGTGCTGAAAACCAGGTTATTTCTCTGTTGGCATCTTGGTTTTCCTGCTGTGCATTGCTTTGGTGGATGTGTATATTTCATTGAAGTTTGGCTATAAGTATTTTCATTGCAATTTTGTTGCAGGCGGATGTTGTTGTCAACAGTGTTGGCACAGATCTGAACTTTGGCACCGGCCCTCTTTGCAAAGCCTTGCTGGCAAAGGCTGGCCCAGAGCTTGAAGAAGAGTTTGACAAAGAAATAGATAAAAATAGTGTGCTTCCTAATGAAGGGAGTGTGCTCTGCACCACTGGATGTGCTCTGGCCTGCAAGTACGTGCTTCATGCCATAGTTCCCGTGTGGGGTGGACTACAAGGACAGGGCCTGAAGGTACGTTTTAATTATTTAAAAAAAAATAATTATTTTGAAAACAGATTTATTTGAAATCCTATCCTGAAGTTTCAGGATTTAAAGTAGTTACTTCAGATGGCTAGATTCCATTTGCTTCTGTTTGAGTGACCTTAAAGATTCCCTGATGTGCTGAGAGCTCTTCCTCCTACCAGCACAGTCTTTATGGAACTAGTAATAAATTATATCTGTTTTTCTTTGTTTGTTTGTTTTTTTGTTCCTGTGGATCTTTGCTGTGTTTACAGATCCTAGAAGGCATAATTGATTCCTGCTTGAAGAAAACTGAAGAACTTGGATTGAATTCAATTGCTTTCCCAGCTATTGGAACCGGAGGATTTGGGTTTCCTAAAACCCTTGTTTCTGAGTTAATGTTTGATATGATATTCAAGTTCAGTAGTAATCACACTCAGAAGACTCTCAAGGAAGTTCATTTTCTCTTGAGTCCAAAAGATCTGGATAACATTCAGGTAGTTCTTCTCAGGAACAAAGGTGTCTGTTACATACTGTTCCAGTTATGCGTTAACAATATATTTTAGTTATATTGCTTTCTCAAAGGAATAGTTTAGCACTTTCTTATTGCTGTGGGCTGGTGACAGTGAGATGTTTCTCCAGTGTGTCATTCAGTGTCTCTGGAATGTGAACTGTCAGCAAACAAGCTGCAGAAGAAATTGGCCTCACTGCTGGCACTGTCAACTCCTGTAGATCCTCACTTACCTTCTGACAGAGGAGTTCTGGCAACACAAAGTCTCTGTTATCACACTGTCCACCCTGATGCTGCCGCTGTTGTTAATGATAACTAAACGTGCTTGTAAAATGTGTCATATGGCTCAGCAAGAGCTACGTGACTGTTAATTCTAGAAATATTTGGTACGTAAACTCCTAAAAGCTATTTTTGGTACCTTTTTTTTCTCAGGCTTTTACCACTGAGCTAGAGCGTAGGGTAGCTGGAAGTTGCAATGCTGCAGCACCGTGGTCAAGTAAGTTGTGTAGGGGAAGGAGGTGGGACATGAAGGGGAACATAAATGCTGTAAAGTGGTTTTATACGTCTCAGGAAACAGATGAAATGTCATCAAGACACAGAGTAGGGTTTTTTCCTTCTAATGGACTGGCATTCTTAAACCCCATCTGTAAAAATCTAAAAAGAGGAATTTCTTTTGTTGAGGGCGTGCGTGCTCCTCTCCTTGTAAGGCCAGTCTTACCGCATGGAAGAGGATATCCTGGTAGGAGAACCATCAGCTTGCCCTACTTAAAGGGTACAAGAACATAGTATTGCTTTGCCAAACAAGCCATAAATAACATGCACTTCTCTGCCTTTAATCTCCTATATAGAGATATACAGAAGGGATAATTTCCCTCCCATTTATTAATTGACTGTAGTGTGACAGAGTAGCAAAAACAGGAGTGAACTGCATCAACAGCAGAGGCTTATTCCTAGGAGCACATAGCTCTTTCTTCTCAGTTGCCGTGAGTATCAGCGAGATGGAAGTTAAGAGGGTGCAGATAAAATATGAATTAGATAAGTTCAGACTATAGAAGTAAGGAACAGTTTTATATCTGAGGGTAAAAATTAATTGCAAAATCCAAAAGTAGTGTGCTGGGGTCTGTATTATTGGCCATGCTTAAGCTGGATACTCCCATTTCCTGTAAGGAAGGATTCAGGAAGCTCTGAAACAGAGCTAGTCAGATCAGATAACCCTAAGAGTCCTTTCTGAATTTGTACTGCGTGAATTTACAGGAATAGAAATGGTTTCACTTTCACAGTAGTTGAATGGGAAGACTACTGCACCTTCCTGCTTTCAGAAATGGAGTAAAGAGACAGGCAGAAGCTCTCTAGCTCTATCAAACTGATCCAGAGCGTATTCCTTAAAAGATATGTTGAAGTTTCCATCAGTGAAACAGAATAATAACCCAAGCTAGAGGAGAAGTGTTTTAAGGTATTTTCTTTTTCCCTTACAGGTTTTGTTAGGCCTGTTTCAAATGAAGTATTGGGAGTTCATGAAATGCAGATTGGTTCCGTTACACTCCAAGTAATTAGTGGAGATATTACCAAGGAGGATACAGAGGTTATTGTAAACATAACAAATTCAACATTTGATGCCAAAACAGGTACTTTATTCAATATATAGCTCTTCAGTGATAAGTTTGGGTTAGTTTTTAGAAGGGGTAGGGGAAAGATTTGTCCATATGTGGAACTTCTATGAAGTATTTTTCAGCTGAGAGAGAGAGTTGTGATTAATCAGGAAATAGATCTTAAACAGGTTTTTTTTTATGTGCCCTGAATATTCTATTTAATTTCCAAAATACTCAAACAGAAAGGCATCTGGCCAGATTTTTCTTGTTTAAAAACAAAAATGCTTAAATAAAAGGGAATTTTTTGCTTAAATGTAATTTTGAAAAACTGCTCTTTCAGTTTCACTGTAAGCCAAAGCCCCAGTCAGGTAAATTGACCTGTAAGAAGCAGAGGATTGCACTGGAATAAGCTGCCCAGATAGGTGGTGGAGTCTCCTTCTCTGGAGATATTCAAAACCTGCCTGGACACCTTCCTCTGTAACCTGGTCTAGGTGGACCTGCTTTGGCAGGGGTTTGGACTAGATTATCTCCAGAAGTCCCTTCCAACCCTGTATCATTCTGTGATTCTGTGATTGCTTCAGTGATATTGTGAATTGCAAGCATGAAAAACATCAAATGATACAATGCAAAACAATTGGAGAGTTTGGGGGGGGGCTTACTACTGGCTGGTGAAACGACGAAATAGGAGCTATTCTTAATGATTTCTAATCAATAACGAAGGCGGTGTTCTCTTTGCAGCCAGTGCAGTGTGTCGTGGAGGGTACTTAAGGAAGCTGAAAAGGTTTTGCCCTTTGTGGGATCTTATGCCAAATTTAGGGTATTTGTGGAGTACAGAAGTTGAGTAGAGTTTTAAGTTGAAATAGCTACATTGATTTAATGAATATTTATTATTTTCTTGTATATTTAAGGGGTCTTCAAAGCAATTATGGGTGCTGCTGGGTCCCAGGTAGAAGAAGAATGTGCTCAGTATGGTATGTTAAAGCATACATTTTGTTTTATTAAGTTTGGGGTTTTTTTTTTGTGCTCTCTGAAAACTTAGTTATTTTATAATTCTCTACTCTGATGGTATAACTGTTTCATCTTTAAAAATAACTTTTACTTTTAGGAATTTTTAAAAGTCCTGTTTTTCTTTTTACAGTTGAACAGAAAATGGTTACCATTTTCTGATGCTAATAAGTGCTGGGAAATTAATGTAATTTAAGTTCTTTACCCCTGAAATTATTCTTGACTTAAGAACAGAAATAGTCCCATAGACTTAAGCATAATTTTTAAGCTCCTGTATTGTCAGCTACAAGGGAGGTGAAGTTTTGAAACTGAACAAAGTGGCGGAAGTCTTTTGGTGTAAGCACTTGCAGGACTGGTTTTTAAAAGCTGGTAGCAAATCTGGGCTTATATTCCTAAATACATAACTTATTTTTTATTGAAATAATGTAACTCTGCTTATCACCCTGATCACAACTTCTTCTGTTGTCTGTGTTCTGCCACACCGGTAGAGCCGTAAAATCCCATCTCACCGTGGTTGGCCTCTACAAGTGCAGAAAGGAACATATTCTGGTTGCATAAACAAAATGTTCCTGCTCTGAGTCCAGAAATTAACTTTCAGGATGGGGATTCCTGGATATTTTTCCCAGCCTTTGGCTCTGCAGGCTCTCCCTGTTTATCAGCCTGGTCCCAGCACATGCAGAGCATCTTACAGTCAGTCATTACCTTTGTGACCAGTAAAGTGGTGTGTAACTCTGTGCTCATCAATCCATTCATCCTCACAATGTGACTCCATTTTGAGGATCAAACGGTTTGTGATCCCTTCTGTGATCAAACGCGAGTGCTCTGAAAAAACACGAATGTCTCTTTAAAGATTCCTAACCACAGTTCTTAGATCAGTTGGTCTTTATCTTAATGGTATTACTGTAACTATTCTGCTTTTCCGTGGAGTAAGAGTTGGAGCATTCAAGGAATAAGTGGCATAAGAAAGGATTTATCATATAAATTAATTGTGCACATTCTATTTGCGGACTTTTATTTAAAAATACGCTATATTGAAATTAAAAATAAATTCTCAAGTTGTACTTAATAGAAAATGACTTTGCAGCAGAGATATTGGGAAATTAGGAAATACAATTACTTGAATTTCTTTCTCAAAGCAATTCTGCAAAACTAGGATAATAGAGCTCACAGTGGATTTTTTTTCATTTTTTCCACTTCTCTTCTAGCATCAATATAACCAGCTGTCTTATCAGAAGAGATAGCCACTTTGAAAATCTTATGTCTTCTTTTTTATCTTCTCTCTTCTAGCTGGGTTGCCTGGAAATGGCATGGTTATTACACAAGGTGGAAAACTGTTGTGCAAGAAAATCATGCACTTGATTAGCAGTAACAATGTGAAGAGTCAGGTCTCTGTTGTGCTTGAAAAGTGTGAGGAAAGGAAGTACAAATCTGTCTCCTTCCCGGCAATTGGAACAGGTTTGTGTTGTCTTGGGAAAGCGATGATGGCTGTGATGGAGGTAGTTCAGAAAGTGGGACAAAGTTAATACTTCTGATATGCATAACTGTAAACTTGTGCAAGAAACTCTGTAAATCACCATTTGTGAAGGTTCACTGTAGTCAGTTCAAATACCACCTGCACACCTCAAAAATGCTGCTTTTTCCAAAGTATAAATATTACAGTCAATATTGATTGAGCAAAAGCACCTAAAGAAAAGGTATGGCTCCGTAAAAGAGACTCTGCCCCAAAATAGACTTGTGTGTCAGCTGGCCACCCTGCACCTTTCTTCAAACTTCCTATAGACCTTGCTCTGGGATTTCAGCCCCACAGAAAGGCTGTGGTTGAGCTTTGCAGGCAAAGAAAGATGGAGCTGTCCAGAGACCAAAACCTTGCCTGGCTGACTACAGCATCTGGTTAGCTTGGGAAGCGGGGCTTGAAGAGAGCAGGGTATCATTCTCAGACCAAGGCTCCCCTTGACTGGAAGACAAAATTATGAGCTGATCCTTGCTCAGTGTGCCAGGTTAGGGTCGGAGCTGGTGTTCGGAGTCCACAGTGATAGTTGTGGCAGGTCTCCTGGACTGCTAACATCCTCTGTGTGCTGGTGTCGCCATGGCTGTCCAAGGGATGCCATGGCTGAAATTGGCAGGTGTCCTGTCAGCATTTTAGGATAAGCTTTAGGTTGCACTCCAGGCTTGTAGGGGAATAAGAGCAATAATTTTGAGCTTGATGTTCCTGTTTGTATGTTGAAATACACTGCAGGCTTGTGCCGAAATCCTCTGCTGATTTTGATTTGGTTTTACTTTGGTACCAAGCTTAAAGGTGGGGATAGAGTAGTGATGCTAAGGCTGAAGTGCTTCTTGGAGCCTCAAAGTAAACAGGGACTAATCCCAGAAGGACTTCTTTGGGTCTGTCTAGGGTGTCAGCTCCTGGAGGTCACAGGCTTAGGTGTAGAGCTGAGGTCAAGCCTGGGACTTTGGCCAGAAAGCATAATAGGGAGGGAAAGAGGGACACCAGTCCATGAGCTGGGGACACAGTCTGTTTCTCTCTGTTTTCAGACACTGCCTTGATTTAAGTACTGCTCACTGATACGTGCCTTTTATTTTTGTTTAGGTCAAGCAGGACAGAGTCCAGCAAAGGTGGCTGATGAGATGTTGGATGCTATAGTTGAATTTGCAACTGAAACATCAGTACAGCATTTGAAAAAGATTAAAATCATCATCTTCCAGGCAAATATGCTCAGAGACTTTTATGAAAGCATGAAGAAAAGAAAAGGTTCAGATTCATCCATAACAGGTGTGTGGGTGTCTGTTTAAATATAAGTAGGAGGGTTTTCCTTGTGCCATGGGCACATATAACTAAAGATCTTTTATTTAAAACTAATCATTAACATGTGTTTTTTAACAGTATTTTCAGGGAGCAAACCCCAGCTTAATGAGAAGAAAAAGCCCGTGGTTTTGGAGAAGAAAGATGATTTAGCCACATTTCAGATTTGTGGAGAAAGCAAAAAAAATGTGGATGCAGCTGAATCCTGGATAAAGAATTTAATTTTAAAGGAACAGTTTGAAAATATTATTTCAGATGAGCTAATTGAAAATTTTGATGAGAGGCAAATTGACGCTTTGGCAGATCTCCAGAGAAGAAAGCATGTTACCATTGAGCTTGAAAATAAAAATTCCCCCCATCACATTAAAATTTCTGGTATTAGCAAGGATGTCTGCTTTGTTTCTGTGGAAGTTCAAAAAATGATCCAAAAAATAAAGGATGCTGAAGAAGAACAATCCAAGGCAGAACTTGTTTACAACCTGGTAGAATGGAGGTATCCAGGAAGCAATGGTAGCTTTGTTGCTTTTGATAAACTGACAAATATGCAGCTGGAGGATGCCAAAATAGCTAAAAAGCCATATCTTACAGTCAGAATTAACAATAACAACTGCAGTGTGGATCTGAATAATCTACAGGCTATTGATGACCAAGGAAGAACTATAAACATTCAACGTGTGCCAAAGAATAAAGGTAAATTGCAGCTTTTTTAATAAAAAAACCTTTAGCAGCGAAAATAGAATGATAGTTGTCATAAATACAAACTCAGATATTCCAAAGAAGTAAGAATAGCTTTTTATTCCCCGTCCAGCAGTTTTAGCTTCATAATTAGTGGCAGGTGTGACTGAAATCAAAAAATCTGTTTTAAATACAAATTTTATCTGTATGTATGTGACTAGTGAGCACAGATTTCATGCTTAAGTCTGACAAAGGAAGTGGTGTATGAAGAATACGTAAAATTCTGTGGTTTTCAGACTTGTTTTAGTTAGATATTGCTACGGGGACAATTCAACTAGAGAAATTATAAAGTCTTAACAATGCATTAGAATAGTGATCTATTGAATACACAGAGTATTCTTGGAATAAAGTATTGTATAAGGTACTACCCTCTCAGCCCTCCATGTGCAGTTGTTCTGTAAGACATTCCTACAAAACTGAGCTAGATATCTGTGATAATAATGCAATCTCTGTTCTGCAGATAAGCAGTCAATAGAGCTCCCTGCGCAGTGGGAAGACATGCGAGAGGAACGGGTCAAACTGGTGAATCTCAAGCCATTATGTCGGGAGTACGTGGAAGTCCGGAACAGATTTAAGAAAACCTGTCCCAACTTTGTCATAGAGAAGGTGAAATCCTATGGGGGAATCAAAGTGAATTCTTGGGCTGAAAACATTAATATACTTTCTAAATACTTGTTTGTAAGTTGCTTGCAATCTAATGCTCCTTTCATATGTCAGTCTCCCAAGCACTCTGCAGGATGGATAGAAATCAAATCAAATTTCGTTAAGAGTTGCCCTACCATTTCTGCCTTCTAATAACTCAAAAACAGCGACCATTGGTTTTTGGGCTGACCCTATCTTCAACTAATGTGGTACTCACTAGTTAATGTCGTATTTCCAATTAGGAAATTCTGTATTGAAATGGAAGCATGAGCAAATGTGTTCAGAATACAAAGGAAATTAAGTCCTTGCAGACTGGCCATAAAGCAGTCCCAGAGCCTTTCAGGCTAGAGTGTTGGTTGTAACCAAAGTGTCAAGATTTGCTTCTGCCTGTGACACAGTACCCAGAGATTTAATTGCCAGGGAGAAGATGGAATTATTCAGAATCAGGATGAGTGATAAGTAGGAGAAGATGCCATGAAATTAAGAGTGAGAATATGTGCTTAACAAATTTTCTTCCGTCTTCCATCCTGAGCTTCAATGAGCATGGTCACTAAGACACAAGTAGAACAAAATATTAGTGTACAATGGAAAAAATCAGGTAATGGCATGAGGTCTTCTTCCATTGAAAATGGAAAGCTGTTACAGCAGTGCCTTTAAGATTGTACTTGAACACAGATACACTGTTTTCCCCTAAGCTGTATTCACATGTATTGGCATAGGGAGCCAGCAACATCTATCCTCCCACCCGTTTATTTTTGTATAGGAGTTTCTTAGGGGTTGCTAAGCTACACAGTAAAGGAAGTAATTTCGACTTCCAAGCTGAGATCTGGAAGAGAAACTTAAATTCAACATAGTGCTATCACTACAGGCTACTTTTTAGTGAGAAAATCATTAGTAAAGATGATTAGGATGTACAGAAAGCATCTGCTATCATTGGCTCTAGCAGTGGTACAACAGCCCATTTCAAAAAATGGCAACGCAGAGCTACCATGCTTGCCTGCGTACCTGGAATACCAGGCAAGACAAATGTATACCCAAAATTATCCATCATGAAAACCTCCTGTAAGCTACTTTGGTTTCTGATTTTTGATGAGGCTCAGGTATTTGGTTCCCCAACCCACACACTAGCAGGGCATAGTGAAAGCCACTGTCATTGTTCCAGTTTGGTTTGGTTTTAATACTTTCCTGCCATGATAAATATTGGTCCCTACAAGTATAAATATACTTCTGTTTCGTAACTTTGCAGATTGAAAGAATACAAAATCCCTTCCTCTGGCAGACATACCAAATTAAAAAAAAATCTCTCTGTAAAAAGAATAAGAATCAAAGTAACGAGAAGTTGCTGTTTCATGGGACCGCTGCATCCTCATTGAGCACCATCAACTACAATGGATTTAATCGTGGGTTTGCTGGAAAAAATGGTGAGTCATTACCCAAAGCGGTTCATTTCCTAGACCTGTATGGAGTTCTAGGGAATGTGGATGTTAGAGTGCTGTTAGCACAACATGAAGACTGGATAAAGTTGGAGAATAAAATGATAAACAACTCCAGAGCATAATCTATATGGACAGAGGGATTAACCTGTTCAGTTAATCCCTTGTTGATGAATGCCACCGTCTAGAGGGCATTAGAAAAATCTTGCCTACTCTGAAATCAAGCCTGGGCAGCTTTTGAGAAGTGTTTTGTGTGATCTGCCTACAGAAAGGAGCAAGGACTGCTGTTTAGCATCCTCAGCTGAGATACCAACCACTAGCTGCTGGTATCTCCTCTCTTCTTATACAAAGGCTTGTAGCAGAGTAGAGGTAGAAGAAATACTTCTCCTGTTGCCCCCAAAGATAAGGACAGCACAATCAATCAGAAGTGGCATAACTAGAAAACTGTAGTTATAATTACATAGTAATTTTAAGTTGAAAAGGCTCTGAAGATTTGCAATTTGGTGGATTGCAGGCTAAACAACAAGGCTAAACACAGAGATGAACGCTTTTCCCCTTTGGAAAGGGCAGACAAAACCTGGGTGTTGATAATTAGCTGACGTCTGAGTGGATTTGTATTTGATTCTGATATAAAGGATAATTACTAGAATTTGCTGTTTAAACTCTAACCAAGTTTATAACTTCTGCAGAGTAAAAAAAAAAAAAAAAAGTAAAATAAGGAGGAGCTTCAGAGATTCTTGTGGGAATAAGAACACTAACTCTATTTGAAAATGTCATCTTTCCAAACAGCTGCAGTCATTGGAAATGGAACGTACTTTGCTGTTGATGCAAGTTACTCTGCTCAGAGTACTTATTCCAGACCAGATATGAACGGCAGAAGATACATGTACTTGGCTCGTGTCCTCACTGGGCAGTACTGCACTGGCAGCAAAGGCCTCATCACTCCACCGGCCAAAGACCCAGCAGATCCTACTGACCTGTACGACAGCGTGGTCGATGATGTGGATTCTCCAGGAATGTTTGTCATATTTAATGACATTCAGGCATATCCTGAATACCTTATTACTTTCAGAAAATAGAATATTCTTAGAAGTCTGGAAAACTTCAGTGCCTTTTACATGTGGGAATTAGCAGGGAAATTCTTGATTCTTGTTTACATCTAGGTTTCTTAAGCTAAGTGGTTATTTATCTATCCGTGTGTTTTTAAGTATGTCTTCAAATTATCAATCCAATGAGGCCGGGACAAGCAAGTATTTTAGAAGATACTATTTCAATACTCGCGTTTCAAACGCAGTGATGGGGAGGTGTAGCCAGGAACTGTGAGAACAGCCCTGACCTCTCCCTGTGCGAGGCAGAGGAGACCTAGGGCCTGAAGTCAGAGGTGTAGGGTGGGCCAGCACATGCATGTGGGTTCCTCTTTCCAGTTACTACCATAAAGCACCAAGTAGCTGTCTCCCGGTGAGGATTTATTCAGAACATTCCACGTCGGGGGAGTAGCCTCTCTGGCTATTTTCAGTCATTCTCGGGCATCTGCTTGCCCTTGTTGGTGCTGAGAGTCCTGAAGAGATGTCCAATATTAAACTTACACTTTGCATTCATTGTTTCACCTCTCCTTATGCTGCTGTGGCATTCTTTGTTATTTTCTAGGTATAAATATTCATACCTGTTTCTTAGCAGCATTTTCTATGGTCCCCTGTGTTGTGTGCACATCTGCCTTGCACATACAAAGTCATCACCTCTGGAATTTTCAAGGCAGTAAAGGGGGACTTTTAATTTCTTCTGGTCAATGTCAAAAGAGTAGAATTACCAGTTTGCAGAGAGGGGCATACTCAGTTACCCCTTTTAAAATATTTGAAAAAAATTTTAAAAGCTTGGTAAAATGAATAATGGTATTTGTACATCTTTGCAAGCTGTACACTTAATTACAGTGATAATCTTACAACTGCCAATGAAAAGCCATATACACGCGTTTTAAATAAAGATAGTTTCAAACACTGGTGGTGTATCATAGAGTTGGTTTTTTACACAAAGGGATACACTTTAAGCTGAAATGTCACATTTGAGTGTCATGTGTTATGGTGAGGCTATAACTAGTGAGAAGCTGAAAAGAGGTAGAATTGTTTTCTTCTGTTGTCTGTGAGGGATGTGTGGGGTAAGGACTGTGGGTGGAATTGTTCTGCCCTCCTTTAGATGGAGGGAAGGAGGTCATTCTCCCCCTCTACTCCACACTGGTGAGGCCACAACTGGAATAACTGCGTCCAGTTCTGGGGTCCCCAGCTCAAGAAAGGCAGGGAACTACTGGAGAGAGTCCAGTGAAGGGCAACAGAGGTGATTAAGGGATTACGAGGAGAGGCTGAGAGAGCTGGGGCTCTTCATCCTGGAGAAGGCTGAGGGGAGACCTGATAGCCCCTTCCAGTGCCTGAAAGGGGGCTACAGGAGAGATGGGGAGGGACTCTTTATGAGGGAGTGCGGTGACAGGATGAGGGGGAATGATTTTAACATGAAAAACGGGAGACTTAGATCTTGGGAAGAAATTCTTCCCTGTGCGGGTGGTGGGACACTGGACCGGGTTGGCCTGAGAAGCTGTGGATGCCCCATCCTTGGAGGTGTCCAAGGCCAGGTTGGTCGGGGGGGTTTGAGTGGAAGGTGTCCCTGCCCGTGGCAGCGGGCGTGGGACTCCGTGATCTTTAAGGTCCCTTCCACCCCGTGTCGCTGCATCGCACTGCGGCGCTCCCCCCCAACTCCCCCCCCCGCCGTTGTGTGCCGCGTCCAATCAGAAGTGCCCGTCACCTCCCCTGCACCCTCCCCCGCTCACCCATTGGCTGCGGCCGCTACCAAGGGCGCTGCCTCCATAGCGACGCGGCGGCAGGGCGGCTGAAGATGGCCGCCGCGCCGGGCGGTGGGCGCTCGTTGCCCTACCGCCCTTACCGGCTGCTGCTCGCCGCTTTTGCCGCCGTGCTGCTGTTCTCTCCTTGCTCTTCCTCCTCCTGCCGCCACCGCGTGCCCAGCGGCGAAGAGGTAGGGCCGCCGCGGGGGCTCCTCGGGGGGTGGGTGGAGGGCGAGGGGTCCCCCGTTTCCCGCTCCCGTTGTGAGGGGAGCGCCGGTCTGTCCCCTCACGGCTGCCCCGGGCCGAGGCGTGAGGGGTGCGGCCCCTCCCCGCGGTGTTTATTGACTGACCGGCGCGGTAGAGCGTGGGGAGAAGGGCCGGAAGGGGTTTTTGCTTGAAAAAATAGGCAAAAAAGCGGCTCTTCGCAGTGGCAGAGGAGCGAAGGGCTTGGGGGAGCTCCCTGGCGCGGCTGTCCGGGCGGGCCGCCTCATCCAGCGGCTTGTGCTTCTCCCGCCAGGTCGTATATCGAGTTCCTCTCAAGGAAAATCATGTCTTGAAGAGAAATGTGGATCAGCAGCTAAGAATCAAGATTATATACGACAGAAGCGTCGAGGAGTGAGTATAGTGTTGTGGTGACTTTTTTTTTTTATTTTTCTTCCATGTCTGAGTCTGGAAATCCTATTAACTAAAGCTTGTTTGGTTTTGTTTGTTTGTTTGTTGTTTGTTTAAATATAGCTTGCTATCTGAGAAAAGGCACCTTATAAAGGTATGTCATGTTTGCTTCTCTCTTTTGTTTGTACATATTTTATTATGCGGATGAAGTTAAGGCTTTGCCAGTTCAAAGCCTTTAATTAAAGGTTTTGAACACCAGCCAGCTTGTATCCACTAGTCAGGGAAACCAAGGCTTTGTGTACAGATTATGCCTCAGTTCCAAATACTTCCAGTGTCCTGATGAATGTTTGACAGGTGCTTGCTATATCCCGATGTGTAGAGGTTTCAGGAACCAATATGTATATAGCTTTTTAAGGTTTTGGGGTTTTTTTTTGGCACTATTAAGAATATTTTAAATATCTCTCCTGGTTTCTTTTGAGATACTGTGCAAGTAAGGAATAAAAGGCAGTGCAGCAGTCAGGCTTGAGGACTGCAGAGAGACAGGAGCTCCTAGAAATTTGTGGACTGCTCACAGTGATCAGTAAGTTCAGGGCTGAAATAAATTCAGTCTCTTTGAAGCTGTACACTTGTATTAAATACTGACTCTTGTTTTGTCATTCCAATAACAAAATACAGGAATATTGAAATAAGATATTTCCCAAATACTGGATTTCTCCTGTTCTGCTATACTGCAGCATCTGACAGGTTTCATGTAACTTGGTAGTTAATGCTTGTATGGTGAGTTATGTCTGCGCTGTCTCTGAGTGATTATTATTTTTGTTCTATTTAGAACAAACTTTTCCCACAAGCTATATCTTATTTGGAGAAGACATTTCAAGTGCGCAAATCCTCGGGTACTATATTACTAAGCAGGTATGTGTAAGTTTCTTGACAGTCACTTGCTATACTTGATATTTAATGTCTTGTATAGACTTTGAGAATGTAAGAAACGCCCTCCTGAATTGGACCAGTGAACCTTCTGTCCCAATGGTGGTAGCAGATGTTATTTAGGGAGAGTACACAAATCTGATCCACGATCAACATCTACACTTGTTGTGTCTGAGATTTAATGGATATACAAGCTCTTTATTTACGTATTTAAAGGTTTAGGATGGATATTAGGAAAAATTTCTTCATAGAAAGAGTTATCAAACATTGTAACAGGCTGCCCAGGGAAGTGTTTGGATCATGATCCCTGAAGATATTTGAAAGATGGGTAGGCGTGGTGCTGAGGGACATGGTTTAGTGGTGGTTTTGTCAGTGTTCAGTTAATGGTTGGACTCTATGATCTTAAAGGTCCCTTCCAACCTAGACAATTTTATGATTTTATGCTGCCTGTTTCCTTTTACATATATCCTTATTTATAAACCTGTTCCTGACCTCTCTTTGAACTGGTGGATACTCCATTAACAGCTGGAAGTGTTACATCTTCCAGAGCAGGGTAACTAACAATTCTCACTGTGGAAGTTACTTTCAATACCTGTATTACAGTGTTGTTGGGTGCTATAAGTCTCTTCTACAATTTCTCTTTGATTCTAAAACAGTGCTGACTGTCTTTATTTGATTGAAGGCAGTGTGCAACAAACCAATATTTAAGGAGGAAAGCTGACCCTCACAGGTACTGCCTAGGAGCCTGTGCACAACATACAAGATGTGGGCCAGTTATAGTTCCTGAGAAACACCTCCAGGTAAGCTAAGGCATCCACGTGTGTCTTGACCTTTGAAGTATTACTGTTTGTGGAAATTACTAAAAAAGCTAATATTGCTAACAGTGACCTGTTTGCAGGAGATCACTAAGTTGGAATGGCAGAAGAGAACAACTTTAGTTAGTGGCAGTTTCTGTTCTGTTGAACCAAAACTAAAATAAAACTGGACTTTCTGTTCTCTAAGCTTGTGCTATAATGAACTGTACAGAGAGGATGAGAGTCAAAGCTTGTTAAATTGCAGCTAATCATTATTCTCCTTGGTCAGTGGGTCAGATTTTCACAGAACTAATAATAGATTTTGATTTTTTTGAAGATCTTATTTGAAGAGGTTATCCACTGAACCAGCAACATGGTGCAGGAAATGCTTTTAACTTGTTTTCTTGCATGAATTTTTGATTCAGCTATAGTTTGTGATCAATAGAATTCTTTCTTTCTCTCAGCTTGAAGTTTCAGCTACAGTATTAAAAATGTACCAGGTTACGTGTGAAATGCAGTTGCTACTTATGTGTACTAATTCTGTGAGCCAATTTTTATTTTTAAATTTGTAGGAAATAAAGGGTGCTAATTTTGAGATACCTAGCTAGCCAGGCCTCCCCCCCCCCCCCGCCAAAAGCTGCCACATTCCTAGTGTCTTTATAAATCAAAAGAGGTAGTTGTTTGAAAGTTATTCCTTGGCTCTGGTCTTGTTTGCTGTTTTCATACAGAGCTTTCTCATCTTCCACTGTCATGCAATGCGATTTATTCTTGGCTTTTGAATTTTGTCATGCAAAATTTCTGTCATATTAATGCATTTTAATTGTTCCATTTGAACGTTGTCAAAGCAATGCAGGGTGTGCAATGGGAGTGAGTGGCACTGCAGACCCACGGGCTTGCCTGACCAAGAAGGGGTTCGAGATGCTGACTTTGTACTTTATGTCAGCGCTCTCACCACTGAAAGGTGTGGCCATGAAAATATCATCGCGTATGCAGCCTACTGCCAGCTGGAAGCTGAAATGGACAGGCAAGTATTTTCTCTGCTGCAAACTCTTTCTTTAATTAAACTTTCCAGTTTTTTAATTGTTCGTATGTGGAGTATAATTGTTTGCCTGTGTTGGATAGTATACCAGAGTAGAAGTTATTATTGAAATAAAGACGAGCACTACCTTCACATAAAACCACAAAACAATCAGATAGTGCTTAACTTGCAAAGCTGAAGCATTTAAGTCAAAGCTAACTCCACTCCTACTGCTTAAACTTTCTCTCAAGGTCATGCTTCAATAGAAAGTGAATGTGATACTTCCATAAATTTAAAGGAGAATGTGAATAGGTCCTACTGATGTGGCTCTAGTTTCTAGCTTGCTTGTAGTCATTATAACAGACACCTTGTACCTCTATAGTGTCTCTTACTTAAAACTTGGATCTCCTGTACTATTGTCCCTAACACCCGGGCAGAAAACTGAATATAACGATAGATTCCATCCTTCCCCATTTCGACAGTAAACTAGTCACTGTATGGTTAACAGACTATCTATCGTGACTGGGGAAATTGTTTGGAAGGACTTATTTTTACATTAGTCACCATTTTCTTTTAAATATTCTGCCTCTTCAAGTGAATATGCTTTGAATTTGCTAGTATTTTACTGAAAATAATTTAACTTTAGAACTGTCTTCCAGGCCAATAGCTGGATACGCAAACTTGTGTCCAAATATGATTTCAACGCAAGCTCAGGAATTCATTGGCATGTTGTCTACAGTGAAACATGAGATTATCCATGCATTGGTAAGGGTTGGTGTTCTAAAATGCCTGCTTCCTTATATACCTCCAGCTTGTTGAAAAGAAAGACCTTTGGTGGAGGAAAGCTCTTTGTCTCCTTCAATTTGTGTGTTAATTGCCTTGACGTGTGGTACTTCCAGTGTGTACCTGGTGTGGGAGCAATAACTCTTTCGGGGCATTTGACTTTGTACGTGAATGTCTTAGCAAAGCTTTCCATGTGCTTGGTTTTTAACTTGAAGGGTTTCTCTGCTGGACTGTTTGCGTTTTACCGTGATGATGATGGAAAACCTTTGACAACAAGATATGCAGATGGACTCCCTCCTTTTAATGAAAGGTATATTCTTTTTTTTTTTTTTTTTTTGGCCCCATCAGTACTCCCATTGAAGGATGTATTCTTGCCTGTTGAAAATCCAACTTGAATGGTTGAAACATTGGTGTGTGGTGGTTTTTTGAGTCTTTCTTTATATTGGCATTAAGCACTTAGTTTATAACATATGTGGATAATATAAAGCAGGATTTCATTTATCAGGAGGCTTGAAGTTTAGCATTAAAATTACCTACGCTTAAATTTTGATGCTAGCTGAGCACCTTACTAAATTGAGACTTGTATTTTGTGTAGTCTGTCTAATATCAGTGCAGTTCACTTTTAAGATATTTATAATTCAAGGTTTATAGTTATGCAGAACTGAAAAATGTGTGTAGTCTGCTGTGTGATTTTTCTGACTTGTAAAAACTAAACTGTTTATTCAATAAACTAGTTGATGTTGTAGAAATGTTTTTCTAGGGTTTTGTTGGAGGTGGAAGGGTAGAGAGCTTTTAGGTTTGTTCACCTTCCTTTTTATAATAGCAATTCTGAGGATTTTTATTTCATTCCTTATACTTTTGGTAACTGTAGAAAATAGGTCTTGAACCTACAGACATCTTTTTAATAATCTTACTTTGGCTTATCAAATCAGAGCTGTGTATATAATGAATGTATATCTTATAAAGGAGAAATGTTGCATAATAAATTTAAACTTCAGAAAGCATGAGGAAGCAAGAGATTATTCATGATTCTGTTTCTTATGGAGGTAAATGTTTGCACAATAGTGTGTATTTGCGGGAAAGATTTGTAACCAAAATATTCTTCTTACAGTCTAGGTTTGTATCAGTGGAGCAATAAAGTTGTTCATAAAGCAGTGAGGTTGTGGGACGTCCGTGGTGGCAAAATGCTGCGCCACACTGTTTATCTTCTGATAACGCCTCGTGTAGTTGTAAGTTGGGTTAACTTGAACTTTTACATGCTGTATGTCAAGGCTGCCATCACATTCTCAAGTCCTAAATATTCTTTAAGAAGTAGTAACCTATCATTGAGTACCTGTTTCATGAAAGTATGGCCCAAAGACTATGCAATTAAGATGGTGTAATTAGTTGAGAAGGGTGTATCCAAAATAAAGTAGAAAATGTTTGAGAGACAGTAAGAAATAAATAGATTGACATAGAGACAATGAAAGGACTGGAAAGTAAATTATAAAAAGGTTAAGCAAAATTGATACTGAATAGTTTCTTTAATCCTATTCTTTAGATGTTTTCCTGCAGACAGACACAGAGTACTCCTGTTGCCTTAACAGTTAGTGGTGTCACTGCTTTTCTAATTTCTCTTTAAAAGCATTGTTTTAGTCTTTTTCTGAATTTATCAATTACAAAATGACACAGTTAACATTTTGTCATGTTTAAAAAGAAATACCTCGAGTATTCTTGGAAATCTTTCTTGCTTCCCACGCCTCTGACTCTCCTCCCTGCCCCCAGCAGAACATATGCCTAAGTGTAATAAACAGGTATTGGAAATAAGTTACAGTGTTAATCATGTTTAGCCACAAATAATCTTTTGCTTGATTTAAATCTGACACAGTATATAGAGTAAACTTGGTTTAATTACCCCTGTTTTGAAAATTGGCCATGCTAATCAAACTCTTCGGAGCATTAAAGGTGCTCCTGGGTATCAAAGGCTGGGTGTCTGTGAGCCGCAGCATTGTTGTGATGCCTCTTAAGATTTTCAAATATTTTGCAGGAAACACTTTCCCATGCAAAACTAGTTGACACTTACAGCTTCCTAATAGAAAAGTGGTTTTCTCTGAAATGTTTGACAGGAGCAGGATTGTAGTGTTCCTACATTGTTTGGGTTTATTGTTGTTTTTTTATTCGGTTGTTTGTGTGTGCATGCTGTTCTCAGCTAATTCTGTTGCTGGTTTATTCTTGTAAACTTCCATGTTTTATTTCCAGGAGATAAGTAGACAGATTGTTAGGGTTTGTGTCGGGATACTTGCAGGCTTAGTCAGCCTCCGAGTAGGAGAGGTGTTTTGCATTTTGAGGAGAACAAGATGGTAGAAAAATAAATGCTGAAATACTTCTTTTAAAAGGTAATTCTAGAAGATTAGGACTGCATATGGGCATCCATCTCAATATTTTGAGAGTTGTGTTGATATGTTTTCTTTCTAGGAAGAAGCTCGAAAACATTTTAATTGTCCAATTCTAGAGGGAATGGAGCTTGAAAATCAAGGTGGCATGGGTACTGAGCTCAATCACTGGGAGAAGAGATTGTTGGAGGTTAGTCCTGATACTAGGAATGGAGGGGGATGTGGGAATGTCTGCTCCGCTGCCTTTATTTTTAGGTTTATAGTGGTACCTACTGGAGCCTTGAAAAAGGAAGTGTATCAAACCTTACTGAAATAAATCACAAACAGTACTAGACTACAAATACTTAAATGTCCAATTTCTAGATAGATTTATCTTTTTGCCTTATTGCTAAATCTCAGAGTATCAGTTTGAGATAAGCTGAAAAACTAAATGTATCTTACTTTTGTCTGCCATTTAACCTTTTGAGAAGGTATATTCCCTTTTTAGGGGGCAGGGAGGCAACTTTGTGACCCTGTGCCTCTTGCATATCAATTATTTGATCATTCTGTCTAGTCAAGATAATGACTTCATTGTTATTCATGTGCCCTAGGGTTAGCTTTGCCCTCTCCACTCCAGAACCTCATCTGACCAAGGACACACTTATTTCCCTCCTGACATTTAACTTTGTATCTGAAAAGTAACCCATGTAGTCTGGTTTTGGTCTTGACCCCACTCTTGCTAAGTATCCTAACCATAGCAAATTTGGCGCTAGTAAGTCTGCTGATGCTAACTCCTCCTAACCATGCTAGTAGAGAGGGAAGGCTTGAAAACTACATGTTTTGAAGAAATAATAGAAATGAGATGAAGTTCAGTAACAGAAATCCCAAAGTTGTGTAATTTAGACTGAGTGACTTCTACTGTAAGCCTGAAGTTTCTTGGATGGAAATGACTGAGCAGGAAAAAGACACGGGTGTTACAATTGCCAGTTGGAAGATGATTAGGAAACTCCAAGGTGACTGGAGTTGCTCTTTGAGGATGGTGTGAACTTACTTCTCAAGATATGGAAATTTCCGCTGCCACACTAATTAAGCTTCCTTTGAAGTGCTGTGTTCCTTTACTCGTGTCCTGTGCACCTTGCTCCTGAAAAGAACTACTAGAAATTCTAGTAGTCAGTCTTGAGCAAGACAATAAAATGAGCTTGGCTTTCAGCTTACTAAAAGGAGACAGAAGAGGGGGTGTGATTGCTACTGATAAATACTCTAGAAGACAGAGGAGTTTCATTTTACCTAAAGAAAAATGAGTACATATTCGTTATGAACAGGGTTTGCCTGGAATTTGGAATGAGCTTTCTGACTTCCAGAATTCTGAATCTTTGTAGGGTGGAGTGATCCCTTCTATGAGGGAGGTTGGGATTTGATTGTCAGTAGTAAGAAGGGACTGGGAAATAAAATGCTTTTTCATATGAAGCATTTTCTTACAATGATGATTTTCAGTGACTTGTAACTGGTAACTTTCAGAATGAAGCAATGACTGGATCCCATACACAGAATCGAGTCTTTTCCAGGATCACCTTAGCATTAATGGAAGACACAGGGTAAGAATTCATAAGAATTGGGGTTTTTTTTGGTTCATTTGTGTTTGGTTTTCATTGTACTTCATTATATTTGGAATTGGTGCACTGGTACTTTCCTACCTAGCAACAATAGATAATCGGCATAATTAGCATTATATTAGACAAGGAGTTATATCAAGTATGTTAATTTCTTTTCATGTATTACAAAACCCATATATACTTAATCTAGCCTTAAAAAAACTCCCCCATGCATTGCAGCACATAGTACTATTTGTAGTATCTGTTTACTTTTTTTTTTTTTAACTGTAAGTGTTCTCTTAGTTGCATGTAGCAGATATTGATTATTTTTTCAGCTCTTCTTACAGATAGAAAGCATATGTGGAGGAATGGAAAAATGATCTAGGACTCTGTCTTTCTGTATGCATTGTTCGTTTGCGGATCATGATGTGTTGCTATTGAACAAAAGAGCAATAAAATTTTCTTTTAGTTCATTGTGACTTGAAAAATAGTGGAATTGTAATATATTCTGTTGTAGGCAGAAAGGGATGCAGTTTCTCTTTTTCTTCATTTGAAGGCCTTAAGGCATAGTATGAAATTCTTTGAACTGCTGTCTTGTTAATCAAAACATGAATTTTTGAATTAACTGTATGATTCAAAATATCGTTGCAGCTGGTATAAAGCAAATTACAGCATGGCAGAGAAATTAGATTGGGGACGTAATAAAGGCTGTGACTTTGTAATGAAGAGCTGTAAATTCTGGATTGACCAAAAGAGACAAAAGTAAGAATGGAGTCTTTTTTTTTAAAATTAAGAGGAAACATTGTTTACATTTGTCCTTTAAAAGCAACTTGGTAAGAAGAAATAGAGGTAGATAGAGATTAAAGAGGAATGCTGTCCTCAGTACCTTCAGAATGGACCGGAGAAGGAGCAGAAGAATCCCACCCAATAAATACAAAGCCAAACATCTTGGGTGTAGAATGCATTACACTGTAAGAGGACTGTGCTTGGGGGGGCACGGAGGGGAAGAGAATATAACAGTGTTTGCTTTTGTATATTGTCCCTTTTAATTGGAAGTGCAACCTGTATTGTTTTGCTATAGTGGATTGTGCTTAAAGCAACAGGAGATGATAGCCATCTTCAAAACAAAGAAACAAAGCCTTCCTTATTTGTTCATTGCAATACTCTTGAATATCTAGGACACAGCTGCATAGTGGGCCTGTTCTGCTTGTATGTTTTTTCTTTAGAGTTTACGAAGCAATGTCATGAAAACTAAATAACTGAGTGCATTGTAACTTTTTTTTGCTGGTTTGATCTTTAAATTAGAAAGGTTGTAGCCAGACAAATAAGAATAATTAGCCTCCAGGGAAGAAGTTGGTGCTTCTTTGTATGATTGACCGAGTGGGGGGGAGAGAGGAAACAGACAGCCTTGACAGACTGCTCAGATAAATTCTGAAAAAACAGTTAAAAGTGATTTAATGTGATTTTTTTTTTTTTTTTTTTTTTAAGGAGGCAATTAATCAGTCCATACTGCGATACTTTGAGGAGTAATCCTTTGCAGTTAACCTGCAGACAGGACCAAAGAGCAGTAGCAGTGTGCAACTTGCAGAAGTTTCCAAAGCAGTTACCTCAGGAATATCAGGTATAACGGTCACTGCATGCCAAGAAACTCTTTTTTTCATCCCAGAGAATACTGATTACAGAGGAGGGAGTGGGGAGTGGTACATGAAAATATGAATCTCCATGCATTATTTAAGTATTCTTAAATACTTCTGGCTCATGAGTTGCTGTTAATAGATTCCTCGGGAGTAATAGCTGATGTTCTTAGAGCTGTAGTAATTGGTTCTATTTAAAAACCAGTTGTACACTTGGCTTTGCGCAAACTGCTTCACTACCTTTTTTTTTTTTTTTTTTTTTTCAGTATTTCGACAATCTTAGTGGAGTACCAGCAGAAGAATTGCCTTATTATGGTGGCTCAGTAGAAATTGCTGACTATTGTCCCTTTAGTCAAGAATTTAGTTGGCATTTAAGTGGTGAATTTCAACGCAGCTCAGACTGTAGAATAATTGAAAATCAGCCAGGTCAGTTTTCAAGACTTCAGTGTGTTCTTTAATACGCTACATTTGTTAATCTGGAATGGACTTGCTATATATCCAAATTAACTGGATGTGAAGTAAGTTTTATGGTACTAGCTGTGTGAAAGCTGTGTTGGGGTGAGAAGCAAAGCGCAACTCGCTTCTATACCTAGGAAGCAAACGCTCACATCTAATACAAGAATTTCATGAGAGCTGAACAGAAATTAACTCCAAATAATGCAACTGTAAGACAAAGAGTGGAAGTGGGGTTTGATTGGTGTTTTTTTTGAGTATCTGAAAAATAATTCAATTTTCCAGCTCTGTAGATGTTTGTTCAAGGCAAGGAGCTTTGTGAATTACTGAAAAAAGGGCTTGTCTCCTGGGGTGGTACGTGAACTTTCAATATTGTGGAGCTCCAGAATGCTGTAGGATGTTACCTGTCTGTGCAGTTGTCTCAGAAAGAGATGAATAAACACCCTCTGCCCTTGAGCCAGCAATTGCAGCCCAGAGGCAAACATATCCACATAGTTCTAATGAAAACTGCTTTTTTTTTTTTTGAATTGGGTTTCTTCTCACTTTATATTCAAGATAATATAATTCCCAAATTGATGATGACTAACAGTCTGAAAGTTTCCAAAAATAAACCTCGAACTGTGTGTGGAGACATCGACTTTTTAAAGTTTTAAATCGACAATTTAAGTTGATGTGGACTTCCTGTTCACCTAGTAAGTTGCAATTCAGTATATTTTTTTCTACCTTAGATCCTACCAAAAACTATGGTGCAGAGAAATATGGACCAAACTCTGTATGTCTTATTCAGAAATCTGCTTTTGTCATGGAACAGTGCAGGAGGAAACTCAGTTACCCTGACTGGGGTAGTGGATGTTACCAAGTAAGTATGTGTTGGGTTTTTATCTTTATTTTTAAAAATAACACCAAAGGAAAAGTCAGGCATAAAATGTAGGCTGCTTGTTAGAGCTGTTAGAACTTTGCACTGGACACTGCACATGATATCCTCTTCCTTAAATTGCTAGATTTTATGACATGATTTGAAAATAAATGTCTTTTGACTACAAGCCTGTAGTTCAGATCGTGCATCAAATTAAGCATGTTGTTGCTGGGATGGCTTGTGTGTTACTTCCAGGTTTGTTTGGGACTTAATCTGTATTATCCCTGTGACAGTTTCTCCACAGTTTAGGAATACTTATATAGGAATCTTCTGTTACAGAAGCTTAATGTTAATTAGCCACTCTGATTTTTTTTTTTTTTCCCAAAGTTTAAAGCACTGTGCATGTCACTTATTTTTTTTGTTATCTTCCTTCTCCTTGGGACTATCTCACTAAAGTTTTCACTTTCAACACCACCAGAACTCTAAAAAAAGTAGTCATTGGCAGAAGCAAAATTTTACTCATTCTCAGTTGGTGATCTGCATAATTGCATGAAAGCAGTACAGTCAATGCTTTAAAGCGTTCTTGAACCATATAGTTGCTCTGAGTGCATTAAAATACCTGCAATTAATCTATGCTGTGATGCCAGCTGCTTACTGAATGTAGTATTTTCTTCTTGAAAGAACCTCCAAACCTCAAAACATATTTCTGATAAATCATAATACAGACTTGTCTTTTAATCTTTTATTTTAAGGTTTCTTGTTCTCCACAAGGGCTGCACGTTTGGGTGAAGGACACCGCGTACTTGTGCAGCCGCTCGGGTCAGGTATTAACGGTGAGCATTCAGATGAATGGTTGGGTACACGTTGGGAATCTGATTTGCCCGGCCTGTTCCGACTTCTGTGACTCCTGTCCCCCAGAGCGGGATCCTCCGGCTTCTAACTTAACGAGAGCTGCACCAATCGGTAGGTGGCCTTATTTGTTGAAATGAAACTACATCTGAAAACTAAAGGTTTTCGTCAGCTCCGACTGTCGGGGAACAGGAAAGGAGTTAACTAGGTGTAGGATTTAAAGGAAGATGGCAAAAGTGCCCAGCTTTTTGCTCTGCAGTCATGCAGGAGAGTTGCTGACATAGAAGAAATGTGTCTGAAACGTAACTACTTTATGTCAATCTAGCTTTAGCCTAGCAATTTATCAGAAGATCTGATCTGTGTTTTAAAGGCTGTTTCATTATTAAAACCTTCAAAATTATCACCTTGACGGAAAGTGAATTCTCACTTATTTAACTTCCCATTGACAATGTTAATGCTATAATGTCAGGTGTCAGTTTGCTTTATGAGGGAGGAAAACTCAATTGGTTGACTACCAGTTAATCTTCTGTCAAGAACAGATTGCGTCTTAAAAAGTTACTTGAGGAAAGAGAACAGTAGTATTCTTCATAGTATTTTACATTACTGGTTTATTTTTTAGCCCTTAACCAGTTCTTTAATAGCTGGGTGTGTTATCTCCACTGTAGTTTTCAAGGAAAAAAACAGACCTGTTTAGTTTACCTACAGACTCAATTATTTATTTTTTTTTTAAATGGTGCGGTTGGGTTTGTGTGTACCTTTTCAAATAGTTTTGTTTTGTCTCAGAGATAGTGACATTTCAGTGGTTGGTGGAATGAGTCCTGTGGGTTAGATTTTTAGAATGAGAAACCTGTAACCCAGGAGATTCACATCATCTAGCATCTATTTGAATTCATGCTTGGGGTTTCTCACACACATCTCTGTGTGTATGTGTATAAATATATATATTTTACATATATAAAAAGTTTTTTATCTGTGCAAGTTTACACTTGTATCTGTGTATTTCTTAAGCCTCATAGCTGTGTGATTACCTACTGTATGGACAAACTCCCTGATTTATGTATTGGGTTCCCTTCCATACAGCGCTTTTTTTTTTTTTTTTTTTTTCTTCAGCTAAGTGTTTTGTGGCTTGGGTTTTCGTGTGACTTACAGCCACACAGATCAAAAGTATTCATAAAACAATCTTCTGAGAGTCTATGGTTTTGAAGTGCTGTTTCTCCCCAGTTGTGCCGTAGGGAACTTCTTGCTTGTTTCTTACAATACCAATAATTTTTTCTCATTTGTTCTCCTAATTGCTATCTGTGAAGGAATGCAGAAATTTATTTAATTGTAAAGGGAATAATTGTGTTATTTGGTTGATTTTAATTCCTGGTCTTGAAAGCTAGAAAAAAATCAATGCAGATTACTGCAAGTATGTTTTTGCCATCTGGTCTTTTTTGGTGTTCTCTTTATTATTTTATATTCTATTTAAATACAAAATTCATAAGCTTTATATGTTTTGTTTTTTATTTCAGACTTATGCTCCTGCTCGTCTTGCCTGGTTGTAACCCTTTGGCTGTTGATGGCTAACTTAATTCCCCTGTTGACAGGGTTGTTCCTCTGCGCGTAGAGTTAAGCATGGGGTGAGAATATGTACCAAGGTGATCCACCATCATGTTGCACTCCTTATTGTGGAGCACTGAGTTTTTTGCCTCTGCAGGCATCTGTCTTCTGCTGAACCTCATCTCTCCTGGCAAGTATCGGTGCCGACAGCAGTCAGGGAGGTACTGACAAAAGCAGCCAGGGCTTGAGAGGAGGAAAATTTACCTTGTTATCTCAATAAGTGCCAGTATTTTCCTGAATTTCAACCTTTGATTTTAATTTATTTTTTTTGGACACGGTAACAAGATCTGCTATGCCAACTGCGTTAGACTACCTGGCAACTCGGTCGAGATTGAAAATGAGAACTCTTCTGTGACAAAACTGAGGGTTGTTTTTTTGTTATGTCCTCTGTGTGACTGGTAGCAAAGCATCCTCAAACTGGAAATATACCTCAGTGGTTTAGTCTAAAGCCATGTAAAAAACAGTCATCATAATAACCAGGCCTAAACAGGTGTGTGAATTGTTTGTTTGTTTTGTCAATTCTTACAATTTAGAGGGGGGAGAAATAATTCAATGGGATAGACCAGTGGTTGGCGGCTCTCTCCACAACTGGATTCTGCAGCTTTGAGGCTTCTCAGAATTCATACGAGTCTGTGGGAAAGCAACTAATTCTTGGAGTTCACCTAAACCTTCCTACATGCAGAAAGTGGAATTTCAGACTGGTAACCAAGACAACTGTCTAGAAATCCCATTCTCATTTAGCATGTGTCAGTTTTACTGTGAAATTCAATACATCAATGTTTGAAAATTCTCAGAGTAATTTGCTAGACAAATGCATTTTGGTACCGACATCCAGCCTATGAAATTGAGATAAGTTTTCTGGTTACTTTTAATTTTGTTGGTTTTTTTCTTAAATAATGGTATTATTCTTTTTTTAAATAGTATGAACATAAATACAGCTGTTCTCACTTTGAAGGGCAAACCCATAGCGATGGCAGCTATAATCTTGCAGGACCATATTGACTTCTCTAGATCAAAACCTATATTGAGTGTGTAAAGAAGCCTAATCTGTCTTTTTACTTTATTTGTCCTCCCTCCATTTTTTCTTGGACATATAGTTGATAATCCAAATATTTGGGTATTTGTAATAAGTTAGAGAATCAGCCATTTTGAACCACACGAGGGCACACCTTGGTGCAAAATTCATCACTTGGATGACGAAATATGTAAGAGGAAGGAAATGAGCAAAATCTATCTTGTTAAGGACAGCTGCTCTATAGGTCACTTTTAAGGATTTTTTGTTTGCTTGTTTCTGACTCTCTATATAATGTGTTACCAATAATCCTGCTCAGAGTGAACTCTTATGCGGTGCAATCCGTTGTCTGTCCCATTAGGATAGTTTTCATTATTGGAAGAGTGTTAAACTTGAGAGAGCAGATGTACCCAGTGCACTGAAAACCACAAATATAGGGAGAAAGGTGATGTTACTCTGCTTTATAAATGTGCTGTGATGTCAGAATTGTCAGTGACTAGATCCCTTTCTAAAATGAAAGGTAAGGGGATGGCAGGGCTAGGGAGTAAAATTTGCTTTAGCTACAATTAAACTTGTTTGATAATAGGACTGCCATTGTAATTGTAAGAAAAATCTTTGTGCCTACTGAACTTGGTTGTTTTTTTATTTATTTAAAGAAACTCTTACAACACTGCTGAGGTGAGGAAGCTGTACCCTAGAACTGTCTGAAGGCATCACAGCTGAGAGAGTACCTTGCACTGGGCTAGGTCCCCTTCTTAACTGCAGGTTAATTTTGCTTTGAATTATCCAAGGCCTAGGCTAGCCTTAAATAGGTGTTTCTGAGAAGCAATATAAATTAGGAATCAAATGCTTTAAATGTGTAGAAGTTCCAATTAAGAAACACTCAGATTACGAAGTAAACACTGATTATCTTAATATATGCACAATCTTCAGTTGGTGTAAATTGATTCCTTGAAAATGTAAAGGTTTGAGAAGGCATCTTAGGTCCCAGAGGTTGATATTGTATTTTTTTGTCTGTTGTGCAATAATACAGTTTAAATGGTATCATTCAACAACAATGCTTTTGATACTTGAAAAGAAATTATTGGTTATTTTTTCTTACTGTGAAATATTTGCACTGTCTGAACTTTCTGGTTAACTTTATAACTGTTAAACTTTTTTACTGGTGTTAATTTATTGTGCTTGGTATTTGATATGCTAGTCTCTTGTCTGTGTAAGTGTGAAATTTGTCATATTTAATTGAATATTTTTATTCTCTACACAGTTGTTTGTCTTGAGGGCTTTTCTTCTTTTATTCTCTCTACCTGAGAATTAACTGAAAGATGGCTTAAAAAGTCGATGCTCACCTACTTCTGAATTGTATGCGTTAATTAAAGAAAGAGGCTGTAGTGCATTGTACCTGCAGGGGAAAAAAATCGATGTGCCTGTCAGAGCTCTTGTGGTCAGATTCATCACTACCTGCATCAGTGAATCCGGTGAAGTAAAACTATTACTGCCTTAATAATCTGAGATTTCAGTTGTAATTTCTTTGACGTGCAGCCCTGCAGCTGACTGTGAGCAGCAGAACTGGCCGTGGCTTTGGGGAGTTGGAGTCGGGGGAGGAAGGTGCTTTAGCCAGCAAAATCCCACACGTTCCGTCCCGTCGGTGCAGGAGCAGCTGTAGCCATGTTGGAACTGCCCAAAAATGTCTCGAGTCCAGCTTGAAGCGAGAATGAATTTGGTGGCTGTCAAAAAGAATATTTGAGTAAAACTTGACTACCTCAGTTCTGTTTGAGTCTTCTAGCCTGCTGTGAACTTCCAGATCTTAAGATGAATTGAGTAAAAACTTGTCTCAGGTTCTTAAGAGCAAAATAAATACAGTAGGAAGCATAAGCCATTTTTGAGTGTAGAACACAGCTAAAACTTTAGCTTAAACCAATCAGTTAGGTAGCCTTAAGTGTAGTTTCCCTCTGTAAAAATCAGTATTGGTTTTAAATAAAATTTGCAGACACCTGCTTTAGGTGTCCTGACCACATTGTGGCAAATCTATCCTGCTGCATCTTGTAGGTGTGGAAAACTTTGAAATCTGGCCTAAATGAGCCTTTGTGTTTTCACCAGAGTAGGCAGGGCAGCAGGAGCCCTGGAACTAGTGCCAAGAGATAAAGGAGTTGGCTTGTCTGTAGCAGAAACATTTTCAGTATATCATGTTTGCAGTTTCAATCTTTTTAAAACATTCCGTGTTTGCTTATGGGAGTAAATTAATCTCACAGTCTCTTTTTACCCTGGTAGTTCAAATCTCTAGCGTTTCAGTTAGACATCGAGGCAGGTCATACTTCAGGAACACATTTTTCTAGTGTTTCAAGCAATTCCAAGGAGAAAGGATAGCTTTTGGCTGGAGCGTGCAGCAAGTAAAATTAGACTGCAAAGCAGGCAGTTCGTTCCTCTTGAAGTGAGTTGAGGTCTTGGGATGCCATCACGGCCTTAGGTGTGGCTTAATTAGTGAAGGAGAATTTTTGTCCCCCATTAGTTGACTGTCGGTGCAATGCAGCTCGTACTTTCTGCTGAGCACTAATAAATTGGGAAGACTGATGTCACTTAAGAGCAGACATATCCACAGCCCTTTGCAAGGGGCAATTGTTTTTAATTCTTCCTGTCCTGCGAATATTTCTGCTGGAGTATCTTTTTTTTGTCCTTTTGTCCCCACATTTCCTACCTGTCACAGTCTTCCCCCTGCGAGCTTGAACAAGCAGCTTGCGCTTGGCTGAATGTATCACTCGTGGGGATTTGCCTCTATTTGTATATTAAAAGAAATGGGATCTTTATTACACTAACAGATATCCAAAGGGTGAGTGTTGCCTTTTTAATGTGGAACTTCACCTTGGAGATAAAACAACTGTGGTGAGAGAACTGGCTGACCTTGAACATGTGTTTCCTATTTTGGTACAGAATGTAAATACAGAACAAACTATTTTACATAGATTTTGACTGGATTGAGATATAAGGGCTAATTTTTGTTATTTATGGAGTATAAATGTCCTTATTTTACTGTGTAAAAAAAAAAAAAGGTACATCATACAAAAGAAAAAATTGTTCATCAATAAAATGTCTGTAGAAAATTGAATCGTCTTGTCCTTTTCTTTGAGAGCTGACAATTATTAACCGCAAGAATAAGTGTGATAAGAGACCACCATTACAACAGTCATTCATTTTATGGGAATTTGGAAAAATGAAATTACATCAAGTCTGCATATTGACCACTTTATTAAACTGTAATCTGATACACTTTGAATGTGAAAGGTTGTATATTATTTTTAGCTCATACATGACTGAACAGAAGTTCAGCCTGCCAGTGAAGTAAGGAGCTTCCCGAATTCTCTATTCCATCCTCATGTATGTAATAATTAAAAATTATGTAATATTTACATCTCTCTTTTTTTTTTTTTTCCCCCCACTTGAAATGGAAGATCACATCTCCCTGTTTTGTGTAAAGAGTTTGGCCACGTGATTCCCGTTTTGGCAGAAGGGATGTTGCTGTTGCCCTGCGGAGCCCCGAGCCGCTGCCTGGGACCAGACTGGGAGCTGGAGGAGCTGAGCCACCGTCGCTGCTCTTCAGCAGGATCAGTGATGTCCTTTCTGGTACCTGAGCCAGCTTTGCTAACAGGGAGACTGAGATTCTTACAACATAATTGCAAGTAATGCATTTATTTTTATATATATATAGATATATATATTACTCTGATAAATGTGAAAGATATAACAACACTCCTCCAAAATGCAGAGTGGAGACAATTTCATAATCTAGATTTTATTTTATTTTTTATCCCTAAGTAATAGGTCAGCAGATACCTAGCTTAAAAAACCCGCTTGCTTCCCTCTCTGCTATTTTGGAAAATCAGATAAAGCAAAGGAAAAGTAGGTTACTCTTCTTTTCCTTTGCCTCATCTCAAAATAGGAGTCTTTCAAAAGGGTATTAAAGCTTATAAAACGTGCCACTGTTCATTTCATCGATGGCTTTAACTCTGAAAAATATCAGGTATGTAAAGTTACTAAAGTCCAGCTACAAGGTTTAAAAAACTTTTATGTTTCTAAAATTAGCGCCATTGGTAGCAAAATAATAAAAAAAAAAAAAAAAAAACCAAAACAAACTGGTTTATGAACCAGTTTAAAATTCATAAGTAGATAGAGAACTTGCTCTTCTGGAGTGTAAGGTGTGTGGCTTAGAGCTACAGCAGGATCAGGGCATCGGTCCACAGCCTGGAGTGATGCAGATGTCAGTCTGGTGGAGTTTCCAGTGGACTTAAAATACAACCCGGTTTCAAATGCAATTTTACAGGATTTCTGTGCGTTTACAGCGGTCATTTCCATGCACTTATGGAAAAAAAAAATAAAATCAAGTATCGCAGAAGGTTTTTCACTGTTAACTTGTTACATCCTCAAAACAACAGTGTTGCACAAGCTGGAGCTGTGTGTGCTTCCTCCTTGTCAGCTTCCAGCTCTCCCCTCTTAGCTATGCCCAATTAACGACTTGCTGAGAAATCCTGACGCTAACATGAATGTATTTGGTTATTCCACTTTTTTATCTTCTTTCTGTATTTCAACGGAATACAGCACATGTAATGAAGGTCAGACAACTACTGAGTATTCCTAGTGTCTTGAATTTCAAACAAAAAAAAACCTCAAAACCCCTTCTTTCTCCTTCCCCGCCCCTTAAACTGTTTTAGTTATATGTCTGCTGAGCGTTCACGTGTGTCTGAGCACAGTAATGACACCTATTTTTCCCAAAAAAGGCTTACACTGGGAAATGAAATCAAGGAAGGGCTAAATGTCACAAAACACAAAATGTTATTTGTGTTTGGGGGGAATGATGGAAACCCAACATTGGCCCATGTGATTGCATATTATTGTCATCAACTTAGGGTTTGGTTTTTTTACTAGAATTTTTCTGTTTGGATGAGTTCTTCATTATTTTTCTGCACCTTGTGCTGTTCTGTAAGTAGTTTTAGTAGGCAAAATGCTGAGGTTCACCTGAGCGGGATCGAGCTCTTGTTATGGAAATTAGGAGGGGAACTGTTTTCAATCAACAAGAAAGTAGTTCTAGGCAAATGCCTACATTCAAAAGCTCTTAAATTGTACATTCATTTCCTGTTCCTTGGGTATAATGTTGAAATTAAAGGCAGATTTTTACCCCCAGAACGAGGATGCTGAAACACATTCTCTGTTGCTTTTACAGCAGGCGTTTTCACACAGCCCGGTGCTCTGCTTTATTTGCTGCGGAGTGGACAGACGTCCTGGAAAGAGGAGGAGGTGAGAAGGTGGCCAGGTGAGGAGAGGAGATCTCTACATGTGCTCTGGGTGGTTCTGCAGGCACGCGATGAACTCCTGGATCGACTGGCCCTCGTAGCAGATCTTGTAGATGGTTGTAAATAATGGAAACCTAAAAGAAACGTGTAGCAATGCAAAGAGCTTTTAACATTTGTATAAACACTTCCATTCCATTTATAGTGAAAAAAAATAATTATTTTTTAAATGTTACATTAAAAGTGGAAAACTTTTCTTTCTCTTTACAATATAATTTTAACTTGGAGATGCCTTTAGCATGGAAGATGATATAATCTTCCAGTATAAAAACAAAGCAATTAAAAGGAACTAGGGCTGATTTTGGGGGATGACAGCAGAAAGGAGCTATTTTGGAGCTAAAATTGCTATCCAGTGTTTTCATTTACTGAAAAAATCTCAAATTGCATCTCTCCCTTTTCTTCCTATGTGCAAAATGCATATATTATTTGTATTCATTACTGATATTTAAAAAACCTAAAAATAATGAGAATGTTTAATGATTTTTCTCTTCCTGGCTTAAAGGGTTCTTTTCCCTTTGGAAGCTCTTAGTCATTATGGGGTAAAAAATGAGTCCAGTGAATGACTTGGAGCTGAGTGTGTAACTAAATGCAATTATAGGGATACTTATTAGATCAAATTTTGTTTTAAAGTTCACCTCCTGTCAAAATGAGCTTTTCTTGTCCTCATTTTTGAAAGATAATACCACTTGAATCTTCTATATCTGTTGTAATTCTAATAGTTTTTTTTTTTTAAGTATTAATTTAGCAATGTTCGACCTCTAAGTCATGCTAATGTGTGAGAGGGAATGGGATGGAGGGAAGTTTAGCTCTTCTAAAGTGCAAGGTGAGGCAAAGGTTTCAAATTATAAATAATCTTTACCCCATAACCCCCGAGAACTAGAAGTACTTTTAACCTCAGCATTATTTGTCACACTAACACATTGATACCAGCACATATGACCTTTTCAGTACGTATAATTTTTTTTGATTAGGAGTGTATTCCTGAACGTTATACTGAGATAACCCAGTTCAGGCTTGCACTGAGAGCGGTGTTCCTGCAAGCTGTGACAGTGATGTCCTGAGAACAAGAACAAGAAACCATTTGACCCATCGATCACGTTTGCAACCTGACTCTGTGCATGGCCTTCAGCCCTATTTAGAGGGACAGGGATGACTGGGTAGCTCCTTTGGATTTTTTTTTTTTTCTGTATGTCTGTGGTTTGTTTTTTTTTCTGATGCTGTTTAGCCTTCATCCCATTCTACCGACCATGGCAATGAGGGGTCAGGCTAAGCTGAGCCCTAACAGTGGCCTGGAATGTAAAAAGCAGTTGTTACAAAAATGAACAAGATAATTATACACAAGTACCTTTGAGGAGGTTATCATCATTTGATGTTGATTCCCTTTTTTTAAAATATAAAAGCACTTACTTATCGAGCATGTTTTTCTGTTTCAGAATCTTGTAGACTTCAGCTGAGGTCTGAGGACCTTGCAGCTTTTGTCCGTTCAGCATCTCATTTTCCAGTTCCTCAATGGACTAGAAGAGAGGAGAGTAATTACTTGGGTCAGGGGGGACACTGCTGCCAGACTAGCAGTTATCAAGAAGGTAAACAGCTAACGATGCTTTTTTAAAACATGGAAGGATTTCTTCATGTGCTAGTGTAAAATATTTCAAAATCCTCCTTACTTTTCCTGTTCGGGCAAAGGCTTCTGCTACTTTTCTGTTGCGTCCCCCGTAGCAGGTAGTGATTAGGTCAGCGACGCCGCAGCTCTCCAGGAAGGTGGCTATTGATACTGGTCCCCTGCAGAACATCTTGGCAAAGGCCACCATTTCCATAAGGCCCAAACGTATAACTGCTGCCTTCGTATTATCGCCGAAATCCAGTCCATCGCAGAACCCAGCTCCCACTGCTACGATGTTCTAAAAACAGTTTAAGTGTGAAATACAGGGGAGGGAAGGAAACGGTCATGCAAAAGACGTGCGGCTCATCAGCGAGCACTGAGCTTTAAGAAAATCCCACAAATCTGCCTTCACCACAACGAGGTTCACTTTCCAATGGTCATGAGTTTATCTTAGGAAGAAGGTGGACAGCTAGTTACTGTGGAGCAAAAGTAGCTGGACTTCCGGAAGATTTTTATAAAGTATCCACCTTTTTTTCCCATGGGCAAAAATCAAAGCAGCTTGTTTTATACAGTAATATTGCAATCATGTAGCGTGTATGCAGATAATGGTTTGATCTTCTGCAGGTTCCAAGTTGGGACTCACTGACCTTTCTGTTTTAACTATTTAAAGTATTCCACAAAGAGCCATGCCTTTCTAGGCTTGCTCTAAATGGGGTCTCTAAACAGACTTGGGTTCTACATACAGATGCTGCAGTAGATCAAATTTTGGTTTATCCTGCAAGAACGGTCAGTAGAATTGCCCTTTTCTACAGCTCTAAACAAACTTCTCAGGATCCTAAACATCTTCACAACTCCTCACCATCGTCCTGCTCACCTTCCTTCCCTCCTCACACTTCCCAACCCCTAAATAAGTCCCTAAATAAGTGTAGTTCACTGTGTACGAGTAATGCCACCTAGTACTGCCGTTGAAGTATTTGCTCCAGACGTGCGTGTGCCCCAGTGCAAAGGCAATGCCAAAGTGGCGATTTCAAGAAGAACAAAGATTTCCCACAGAGCAGAAACAACCTCTCCCTGCTCTGTGCCTGCCCCCAATTCCAGTCTGTGGCCAAAAGCAAAACCTGGGAGTCTTTGGTTTTGTATGTAAAGAAACTTTTCTTTTTGTATGTTAGGTGAAACAGGACCAGTTCTTTCCCAGTGATCTTGACGTGGGCATCACTGGATGCTGTGCAGACGTGCTGCCAGCACAGAGCATCGCTGCTGATGCAAACTTTCAAGCAGGTTACTGCTTGAATCATGGAAAAAAAGTTATGAGTGGGAGCTACAGTATGTAGTAAAAGTCTTTGTTCCTGTGCTTACCACACGCAGGCAAGAAAATACAGTGGACTAAATTCTGCCCTCAGAAGCAGAGGTGCCTCTGATAAGATAAAGATAAAAATACAACTATTTTGAAATGCCTTGCCAGCAGTTATATTTTTAACTAAAATTTCCTTTTTTTTACAGCTTGGAAAACCCGCACATGGAATACACGTCCTGTCCATGCTCAGTGACAAAGCGTCAGGACTCCTATTAGACCCTGTGGCTTATGGAAGACAGACTCAGGTGAGGGTAGAATTTGGCCCTAATAAAAACATTTTGGTTTGAAATTACTCACTTTTAAGGCTCCGCAAATCTCCACTGTATCAGAGTCAAGCACCACAGTAATCCTGAAATTGGGGGTCTGCATTAATTCTTTAAAGATTTCCCCTTGTTTTTCATTTTTGCACCCTGTGGAGAGGAAGGGTGAAAGTTAGAGGGTTTTTGCGATGTACACACAATTGTACACACAATTAACTGAAACCTGGAAAAAGGGCCCAGGGACCACTTTAGGTTTTGTGGTCCCAGTAACCGGGTGCTGCTGAACAAGAGGTTTGTGTGACAGCAATCACAGCAGCTGCTGGCAGCCAGTGTTAAATGTATGCAGGTCGCAGGGCATTCACCAAGCGTCGCTAAATAACGCTTTAAAGAGCTTAAAAGAAGGTATCGCCTAATGCAGCTTTCTGCCTGAAATCTTTTGCGAGGTTTGTGGTTTATTCAGGCTCACATTTACAAATCGCTCCGTACAGCACAATGGTGCAATTGCCGCTTTGAAAATGCAAACTGGTATAATTGCTAAATGTTATTATGGGGTGCAAATTATTAATGCCCCATTAATTCCCAATTACAGGAAGATTCACAGATGATGAGGCTGAATAGCGGCAGCGCTTGAACACTTTAGTTACCAATTCTATGGAGGCCACCTGTCACCCAGGTATTGAGAGGAAGGGTCACCAGCTGGGCAGAGACTTTCAAATGGGATTTCCCTTCATTTTTATATGGGACAACTCTGTTTCCTTCAGGGAGAGCTCAGCAGTGAGGAGCTGTAACGTTTTCCATCTATTACTCCTGGAGAGGTTCTAGGCACTCAGTGTTTTTGAGTATTAAAGAGCCTATGCAATAGCACTCTCGTAGCTGTGGGGTTTCTGCCCCATCTCACCCAAAACTTTGGGTTTGCTTCTCATCCTTAACAATAATTGATATTGGGGGACACCCAGCCTCTTTGGGGTGCCTGTTTCTGGACTATCTGGCTTTGCACAAGGCCAAAAGTGAAGGGCAAAGCTCTTTCACAGTTGCACAGTCATCACAGTATGGCTTCAAACTGGTGCAGCAGAAGTTAAATTACCCCCAAGAAAATGAATATTGCTCAACTCCCCTAATCGTGTCTAGTCCTGTTTGTGCCCCGCTGCTCTGCCAGCAGCAAATGCCCCACTGATATGGTTTTCACGATTACTGTAACAAGGCAAAGGAACAGCATTGCAACAAAATTTTATTTTTTCCTTCCCTAGCTATGGAAGGATGTAAGTTGAATTTTGACTGACTTTAAAAAGCAATGAGTTTTAAAAACTACTGGATGAACTTTCCAAATGAGGTCAGACCCAGTTCTGGGAGGATCTGAGGCTACATCTTGGCAAGCAGTCCGAATGGGAGGAAGGAACAGAATGTTTCTGGGTTGGGTTTTGGTCTTTTTGTTTGGGTTTGTTTCCCCCCCCCTCTATGTCTAAGACAGACATTTGACGATAAAGAAATACACCTCAGGGAGCATGAGCTCATACGAGCTTCTGATTACACTTCTCTATCTAGACTGTATAGCGTATCAACTGCTGACATACTCAGCATCGAGCTGCCCAGACACAAAAGGTGGCTCTTGCCAACTCCTACAGAAACGGGATTAAACTGTATTTTTTAATGGACTAAATGGGCTCTCAGTGCTGAAACGCGCTGTCGGTTTGGATCTGATCCTGCCAGCACTGAACTCCCTGGAAATCACGCTGCCTCCCTGAACGAGCTCAGTGGGCACTACAATGGGATCCATCACATCCCCCTGCTTCTTCCAGAGGTTCTCCTGTTGCCCAGCCACAGGCGATGTTAAGCCACAGCTAGTGGCTTTAATTGGCTCTTTGCAATAGTTACCAATGGTGGTTTCACAGAACTTCTCATCGGCCACTTCTTTGGCGATGTTGGCCCCCATGAGCACGCTGATTTCTATTTTCAGTTTCTCTCGAATGAGGTCAGATATGAGCTTCAGGCCTTCAGGACCCTCATCGATCCCCTGAATAAAAGATGATAGTCAAAGCCAAGTTTATAGAAGAGAAAAATGACAGCAGTAGAGCACTGGTAAAGCAGGTGTCCTATTGCCTGCAGCAATCTGGTTTTAATTGAAGGATTTGGGTCTTATATTCACTAGCATGAGCCATTAATACAAGTGCTCTGGGTTTGTACTTTGATAATTGCAAATTCAAGGCAAGTTCAGGAAGAAGGTAGCGACAGTTGAGGTAACCCTGCAAGAGGCCTCATATCCAGTGCTGCTGTCCTGAGGCTTTTTTGAGGCCGTTTTTTCCCTTTGTGTTAAACTCCAGTAGTACAGAACCAGACTTTTAAATTAAGCCTCCAAGCAGTGTTTTTTTCATAAGAACTAAGTATTAATCTGAGTGCTTCACTGGCATTAAGGAATATACTGAACTGTCTTGTTTGGTTTCTTTTTTGTTTCTTTTTTTTTTTTTTAAGCTAAAGAAAGAAGTAAATTTGCAGGAATTTTGTTCTTACCCCACCCTCCTCTCCACGGTGCACTGCTGCTCATAAAATAATTTCTATGGTGGGGGGGGAAAGAGGTAAGAGCTGGTATTGCAGTCTGAAAACTTGCATTACATTTTTGTCATTACAATTTTAAATTGGATATTTCCCGTAATGCAATCAAAAGTAGTGGTAGACTATATCTCTATGCTTTGCCTCTGGCTTTTAGTCTGAGATTCTCTTAAAATATTAATTCCTTCTAAGATTCTGATAATCTGGTATCTCTAACCTTAAAAACAGATTCCTCGGTTCATGCCAGATTTAAATTGCTTTGGTTCTGCAAAATCATTAGTGTGTTATTGTGCGTTTTAATGCTGCCAAGAACAGCTTTAGCATGCACTTGGAAGACGCACTTTGACCCAGCACTCTTTCCAGTTAAGGGTTAATTGAGGCTGAGTCTGATGAGTATTTTTTCTGGCAGCAGCACCAGCTTATGCAGCCCTCTGCCCATTTTCACCTCCCTGCTGGCCCCAGTGGGAACTGATCCAGGCAAAGGATGGCTGGCAAAGACAGTTACCCTTAGCCCAGATGGGTTGCCACATCCTTTCCTCTCTGTGGCCACGGGAGCAGCAGAAGGGCTGGCAGAGGCTGGGTACATTTTAACTCTTGCAGAAAGCGAAGCTGGTGTTCATTCTGGAGCTCCCACCCTTAAGCTGAAGGTAGTTATTTACCCCATACAGATTGAGTCCTGTGGAGATGGTGACTTACCTTGATCAGGGAAATCCCAAATGTCCCGGGTTTTATCTGGCCTGCAATCTGCTCGCAGATTCGGCCAATGAATTGGTGTGGCAGAACAAACACCAAAATGTCTGCCCCGTTTGCTGCTTCGACTGCGTCTGGTACAGCCACCTGGGACAAGAGTGACAAATGAAATGAGCCCCAGGTATGAATCCTCACGCCTTCCAAGATACCCAGAGGCCAAAGCCATTGCAGATGCGTTGCAAATGTCCTTAATTTTAACTGGCACTGTTCTATAACTGCTAGCTCTTCACATGAGCAACTGCAGCTCTCTTCTAAAATATTAAGTGCAGCCTGAGATTTTTTTTTTTTTTAGATTTGGATTTTAAAATTTATTTTATTTTTAACTTGTCCTCCAGCCCAGCCCTGTGTGGATCATCTGGGGAAGATGATATACTTCCTAAACTTGCACCGGCCTGGGAACCCCTTTGTTCATTCAGCTTCTTCAGGTGGTTCCTGAAGATACTGAGCAACCCTGTGTGGTTCTGCTGGAATGAATGGTACCACTGGGGAGCAGGGGAACAAAGGAGGGTGGTGAGCCAGAGCCTCTTCTGGCAGTCTTTAGTTTCCAGAGGTCACTAGCTGAGGGCTGCTCGGGAGTAAACTATATCAAGAAGCAGAGGTTATTATCATATTTGGAGTGGGATGGGTTGGTTGTTTTAGATATGCAGTAACTTGACCAATAGTTAGAAAAACTTGCCCAATATGCTTAATAACTAACATGCATGTATCACTCCAAATGCTAGTGTTGCTCAGAACAACAATTCAGTCCAGGCTACAGAGGCAAGGGCAGGTGAACTGGAGCCTGCTGTCTCAAGGAGTTGACAATCAGAGCAAACATTGCCCTTGGAGCAGACAGCCTTAGAGCCAGCGGGATTCCCACCGGGAGAACCGGAGCTGCTGCCAGCGAGGCCGCTTCTCCAGGAAACCAGCAAAGCGGGAGGAGGGCAGGGGCTGGCAGCACTGTCAGACAGTGCTCCTCTCTCTCCAAAATGACACAGAGCAATGCAAGGAAAAAAACTTTTTTTTTTTAAATTTTTCTCAGTTGGAGATGAAGATGTGAGGGTTCCTCCAGGCTTTATTGCAGCCAGCTGATTTCTGCCGGTAAAGTCTCAGACTTTAGGAAGGATGAGGCTGATCTCGTGTGATGACGAGGACCCTGTTGAGCTGCTAGAGGGTTGTGAGAATAACAGGGGTGAGTCAGTTGTAACCCAGGAGAACAGTGTGCCAAGCTCGAACCACGGGAGTCCAAATTTGCAATCGCAGCATGAAAAGGAATACTAAATATAACCACTCTCCAAGTGAGGAGACCCGCCACGTGCAACATCTTAACTTCCCTTTTACAACTGCAATTGTTCAAGAAATGTGGTGCTACTTTCTTTAATTTACAAAAACAGTGGCATTTGGGAAAATCTCGAGCAGCCAAAACTCCTCACCTTGCTTGTTTCAGTAGCAATAAATTACCTAAGTGGATTCACTTAAGTAGAGATGCATAACTTGGTATTTTAACTGTTCATGAAAATTAAACACCTTATATTTTTCATGGCATTATTAGTTATAGCAGAGCGTTGCTACCCTGAAATCACCATGAGCCCATATGTTGTTATTCATCTCCTTGTTAGCCACAGCTGTTGGTTCCTTTTTCAGAAGGGAGAGCAGTGGCTTTCCCTCTTTTTCCCCGGAAAATGCTGTGGGTTTAAAATATCTCAGACAGATCTCTGCCTGCTGTTTCTTGAGTAATGCTGATTTCTGCCAGAGAGCAGGATGGTGCGTTACCAGCCCCTGACACAGTTGGGTGTTTGAAGTTGCGTGTGACACGAGACAAGCAGAAGTCACAGAAATGAGATGGTTATATTTCAGCCTACTTAAAATGTCTGAGTTAGGTGACAAACCAGAATGAAGCAATGAATTACTTCCTAATTTTAATTTTGTCAGATGTTGCCTCCCTTATAAAAAATAACAATATTTCAGTAATACATTTTTTTTTTCTCCAACTTACCACATTTTTGGGTATTTTGTATCCAGGCAGATATTTAACATTTTCATGTTCCTGGTTGATTATTTCTGAGAGTTTTCTTCCATTGATCATCTCTTCAAATACCCACATCTTGACAGTAGGATCAAATCTGTTGGACTTCTGGACATTTTTGCCAATGATTCTTGCTATGGCTGATCCCCTTTAAAAAAAAAAAGAAAATTAATTGAAATAACTAATAGGAAACAAGTAGTTTTACTGTGAATTAGAAACACAAATTACTTTAAACATAATAACTCATAAAAGGCCTGTGCTACAAAGCTGTTTAGGTGCTTGCTACATTTATCAGAAAGTTTTATTCTTCCTTCCTCCATCAAAAACCCCTCAGTTTAAAAACACAGAAATTAGATCCAGAGAAAACATAACTGTAATAAGGGATCTATAGTCATATCAAAGACTATAGAATGGGAATGTGACGTACCATCAACAGCACTAAAAATACAGTATCTGGGATTAAAATCTCTCTTGCTCCCTGGAGAGTTCTTTTTTAATGAAGACCAACAAATGTAAAATAATCCATCTGTCAAAGCGGCGCTGAACGATCTTGCTGTGACAGTCTTTGTGCATCTCATCTAAAAATAGATGCATCCCACTTTCCTCCCAATAACCAAACAGTTGCAACAAGGATTTTATGTAAGAGCTGAAATCCTCAGGAATTGTTCTTTTCTTAAAAAAAATAAGAAAATATATTCAACCTGATGGTTTCTCTTTATATATTGCTGTAATTATCACTGTAACAGGATACGTAATAGTTGCAGCCTGAGGATATTTTAACCATCCAGTTTACTCTTCTTCAGTCCCACTGAGTGGTTTTTAATCTCAGTTTAGACAATTTTATTTCCCCATCCCCGCTGCAGCTTTGCAAACGTTCACTTATTTTTCTTGGCAAGAGAGAATTAAAAACCCCACAGAAAACATTGCAAGTATTGCTTAACGCTCTTTAAATTATATGGGAAGGAGGGGTGATTATTTTTACTCCTCCGCTCCTTCTTACCACAAGAAAGACATTGAGGTGCAGAGAAGGGCAAACAAAGCTGGTGAGGGGTCTGGAGAACAAGTCTTATGAGGAGCAGCTGAGGGAGCTGGGGGTGTTCACCCTGGAGAAAAGGAGGCTGAGGGGAGAGCTTATTGCTCTCTACAACTCCCTGAAAGGAGGTTATAGCAAGGTGAGGGTCGGTCTCTTCTCCCAAGTCACAGGCGACAGGACTAGAGGAAATGGCCTCAAGTTGCACCAGGGGAGGTTCAGGTTGGATATTAGAAAAAATTTTTGCACTGAAAGGGTTACCAAGCACTGGAATGGGCTGCCCAGGGAAGTGGTTGAGGCACCATCTCTGGAGGTGTTCAAAAGACGGGTTGACATGGTGCTGAGGGACATGGTTTGGTGATGGTTTTTGTCAGAGTTAGGTTGATGGTTGGACTAGATGATCTTGAAGGTCCCTTCCAACCTAGATGATTCTATGATTTTCATTTTAGTGCTACTTTTAATCTTTTGAGTACTAGCCGTTTTACTAACCAGCTCCAGCTGCAACGCTCTCGTCCTCTGACCTGCCTGTAACACACCTACATGAACAGGATTTGGCTCCATTGTCTTTTCTGGAATGAACAAAGTTCTCAATGATCTCCAAGACGAAGTCCAGGTAGGTCTATGCTCTCAATGGGTCAAAGGGAAACCACGTTGTAGCCGGCTCTCCTCGACTCAACCATACTTTGGGTGTAACAGGTTTGCACAAGGCTGAATTGCTCAATAAGTAATAAAAGGGCTTCATCTTAATCTTTCACGATAAAGAAACCCTGCTGCAATTGGGTTTCACTCTGCTTAGTGTTGACTATATACTGCATCCTGGCGGCCGTGATGCTTGCTTTCTAAAAAGGAATGATTTGGTTTGGTCCTTTTAAAATATGTAAGGAAATGTTTTAGCGGTGAAATATTTTAGGCGTTAAATTTTTTTGGGGTGAACCTTTACCAAAGAGAAATATTCTCTTAAAAAGTATTTGTGTTCTGCTTTTCTTACCCTGCTGCCAACAGAGAGCACACTCAAGGCCTAAGCTGAGGATGAATTGTGGCTCAGCAGAAGAAATGTTCTTCTTAAGAAAAGTTAATTTTATTAATAAACCTGAGGTCTAAATTAATTGTCCAGGTTGTGCTGGGGACTCCAATCAGAGGATTTAGTCTTCATCCAGCACAACCTGGACAATGAACTTAGACCTCAAGCCTCTCCATAAAAATAACTTTTCTAGCTATAGACCAAGTTCATATGAATTTCTGTTGAAAGATGCAGATTCCAGCTCTACCCTCTGAAAATTCTGAATGGGATTCACAACTCTGAATAGATAAATCTGATCTTCTAGCAGAGCTGTCGTTACCACCACACTTGGATGTTGCCACCCAAGTATGTTCCTATTGAGAAGGTACCTTCACCATCTCTGAAGATTTCTCAGCCATAAAGGTAGCTCCAAAAATTATAGTATTTTCTTTTGGTTTCTCTTCAGACAAATGAGGTTTTGGAAGAGAAAGGGTTTCATGTTTAAAAGACATCGAGCAGTCATCAGGGAAAATAGCTCACCACAAAACAAACAGTTCAAAACCTGATGCTCTGTTTTACTTAGTTCATTTAAAATTCAGTCACCCCTGGTCAGCCTTGGGAAGAAGAATTGCTCTGTCTGTGAAGGCGGTGGGCAGTAGAATACACAGGCTGGGCAGAAGAGGGCTGCTTATGCAAACAAAAAGCAAGGACCTTCACGTACAAAGATTTCCTCCAAAATTCAATTTTGTGACAATTCATAGAAGACTCAGAACTCTTCTTACATAATTTTTAAAAGTAAGTAGAAACTACCAATCAGATTTTTTTTCCCCAGTTATGTTAATTCATGTTGGAAGTGATTTGCATATTGCGAAGAAAAATAAAGCTTTTATCTGGAGATTTCCTATCAGTATAATGGGAAAGCTTTGATGTAGAATAACTCAAATAAGACCCATTATTAACAGATGTGAATATGAAAGTGTCTGTGGTGTACACCAGATCTGGTGAGAATGAGAGCTGAGAGGACCCCGTGAAGCAGCTCATCCGTTCCCTCTACAAAGGCCAGTCAAATATACTTATGCCATTCCTAATAGTTTTTCTGAGGAAAAACTTAAAGACCTTAGCAATTGCAGGTCTCTTCCCTTCCCCAACCGGCCCATCCCATGAATTTGCAGTCCTTGGCATGAGAAAGGTCATCCTCACATTTAACCCAAGTCTTTCTTAGTGCAGTTCAAGCTCATTTCTATTCTAGAAGGTGGAGTGTTGTTGGAAGGGACCATGAGAGGTCTCTAAAGCAGAAACAACACTGAGTTCAGATGCGTCGGTTACTCAGGGCTTTGTTCAGTTTAGTCTTGAAAACTCTCCAAGGACCACCTCCTCTCTGGGCAACCTGCCTCAATGCTTTATTATTCTCACAGGGTTGTGTTGTTGTTTCTTTTTTTTCTCCTATCTCAATATATTGAGTCAGAACCTCCTTTGGTTCAATTTATGACCACTGGCTCTTGTTTTCCTTCCATGCACACCAGTAAAAAGCCTGGCCATCTGTCCACATTGAAGACAAGAACCTAGTTTGAGCTGGACCTTCACTGAGGACCCTGCAGTCCAACTGAATCTGAGAAGATTGGGAGAGCTTTTGGACCCTGATGGGTCAGGCAGTGAATTGAGCCTCTATTTTTTAAAAACGGATGACTGAACCGCCATCAATGTAAACACGACCCCTCCAGCACCTGCCTGGCAACAGCAAAATGCCATGCGGCACTTAACTTCACTTAACCACATCGCTGGGGAGTCTCCTGGCAGCGTTGACTTAGTGAGTCCCCATGACCTGCTGAACTTCTGCAGCCGATACAAGCTATTGCGACACGCTGCGCTCACGTGTCAGCCACGTTTCTGAGCTGCAGGAAAGACTCGGGAGCAGTCATCTGAACTGCCACCCAAATGTTCAGGAGGAACGTAAGGGGAAAAAAAAAAAAAGGAAAAGTTTGCCAAAGACAAACATCGTGCTTCTGCGTTGTGCTAAGACAACTTGTTCTGCCACAGAAGCTACGAATAGATGCGATTTAAACACCCAAGCACAATGTTTACCTCCTCTCCAAAGATTTTGCAGTCTCTGTATCTGGTAGGAAGCAAGAAATGGGCGCAGGCAGATCGGGAGTTCGAGTACATAGATGGTATCAAATGAACTGGGGTCTCTATCTCTGTGGCACAACTCTTCCCAAGTTTGTAGGTACCCGTGAAAAAAAGAGAACTTTCTCGACCACAGACCTGAAGAATGACAACCAAGTGGTTTTGGAGAATGTCCTGTGGCAAGGGGACAGCCTGGGAAAGGCAGGAGGTGCTTGCTTGAGGATGCAGCAGGAGAATGATGAAGGCTGTGGGCTGACCAAAGGCAAAAGCTGGCTGTCAGACATGCAGCGATGGCTGTTGAGGGGCTTGGAAGTGGCAACGAGCTGCCTGCCCAGCCTTGGGTGCCCTGTGGTTAAGGTGAGGGAGAAGAGGGGGGCAGGGAAGGGATACAAGTGCTGGGAGGACATCATGAAACTGGCAGTCGGGGAAAGGCTGGTGCAGAAACGATGGGGCAGGGCTGCATCCCTCATGGCCAGAGAAAGCCAGCGGAGTTCCCAAAGATGCCTCAGCTGTGCAGTTACATGTGCAGGGCTGTATTGGAGAGATGTCACGCACACAGAGCCTGTGGTCCAGAAAAAGCCTGCATGTGGGGCTCAGAAAGCAGTAGACTGGTTTTGCAAGGCAGGAAGGCAAAGAGCTGAGCTTTAACTATGCTGTATTCTCAGCAGCTCACAAGCAACCACTCCCTTACCTATTGATTTTATTTTTTTTGGCATTTGCTTCCACTTAGCTGTCATATATTTTTAAAATCTTAAGGCATTTGCCCTCCTTGTACAAAAAGAATCCACTGAACTACCTGGAGGCTGGGTTTGCCAATCCCAAAGTGCATGCACATACCTGTTAGTCTGTTTGTCTGTGCTCAGCTCACATCAACCGTAAGAAGAGATGGGAAGTCCAGCGAGATAGGGCTTACTGACTTCAGTGGTGTTCGTCAGACCCAAGAAGCTCTGGAGGGCCATGCTTTTGGCCAGCGGGAAAGGTCTGAGCAGCAGCAGGCATATTCGTACAAATATGGGTAATCATAGAATGGTTTGGTTTGGAAGGGACCTTAAAGATCATCGAGTTCCAACCCCCCTGCCAGGGGCAGGGACACCTCCCACTAGACCAGGTTGCTCAAAACCCCATCCAGCTTGGCCTTCTGGAGGTACACTTCCAGGGATGAAGCATCCATGTCTCTGGGCAATCAACCTGTTCCGTATCTCACCACCCTCATGGGGAAAAATTTCTTACTGATATCTGATCTAAATCTCCCCTCTTCCAGTTTGAAGCCATTACCCCTCACCCTATCACTACATGTCCTTGAAAAAAGTCCCTCCCTGACTTTATTTTAGCCCCCCCCCCCCCCCCTTCAGATACTGAAAAGCTAGAATAAGGTCTCCCCAGAGCCTTCTCTTCTCCAGGCTGAATGAGCCTTACTCATCCTGTCTTCAGAGCAGAGATGCTCCAGCCCTCTGATCATCTTTGAGTCCCTCCTCTGGACCAGCTCCAACAGGTCCACGTCTTTCCTGTGGTGCTGGGGACACCAGAGCTGGACGTAGTACTCATGGTGGGGGTCCCACCAGAGCCGAGGGACAGAATCCCCTCCCTGGCCCTGCTGGCCACGCCGCTTGTGATGCAGCCCAGGATGCGGTTGGCCTCCTCAGTGCTCCTGGGCACGCACCCTCAGCGGGGCACAGCTCTGTGCGGGATGTCGCTGTCCTGTCGCCGGGCTTTCAACGCCTCACACGCCTCAGCGGTGCGGGACCCTCATCCCTCCCCAGCTCTGCTGCGGAGGAGCCCCAGGAGCCCCCCCCGGCAGAGGCGGGAGCCGGTCGGACCGGCGGGTTGAGGACCATGGGGACCTTTTCCTCGCCGCCCCCCCCAGATCCCGCCGCCCCCCGCACCGCACCTGTTGGTCCCCGCTGGGGTGGAGTGGGGAGAAAGGAGGAAAGGGGAGGAAAAAAAAAAAAAAAGGAAAGAAAAGCGGAAAAAGGGAGGAGTGGGGAAGGGAGAAGGGCAGAGAAGAGGCGGGGGGGGATGGTGGTGGGACGACACGAAGGGGTGACACCCCCCCGCCGCGCTGCGGCACTCACCAGTTCCCCGAGCCGATGATGCAGACGCGGAGCGGCGACATGCTGCGGGACTGCCCTCCCACCGGCGCTGCTGCCGGTGGCTCTGCCCGGCCCGGCCCGGCCCGGCTCGGCTCGGTTCTGCCCGCCTGCCAGCACCGCCCCCGCCGTGCCCGGCCCCCGGCGCCTGCGGGAGGGACGGCCCTGAGCCCCGGTGACAGTGCCGCCCCCCCGCGACCGGCTCCGCCCGCAGCCCCGGGTCGGTCCCTGCCCTGCGGGGAGAGACGGGAGGGGGGATCTCAGTGCCCTGGAGAGGGGGAATGGGGAAAAGGGTGCCTCCCCCCGCCCCCCCCCGCCGGAGTTTGCGGGGATGAAGAGCAGCGCGGGGACCATGGGCAGCCCCCAGGGTTTCTGCGGGGTGGGGGTAGGGAGGTGTGGGGGGGGCTTTAAGGGGTGTCAGCGTGGCCTTTAGGGGTGGTGGGAAACCTCCCGAGGTCCCACCTGCCCTGCCAGCCAGATACATCGTGGCTTAAATTCTCCCGAAAGGTTCCGAGTGCATCGGCAGAGCCAAATTCAGACGATTAATGGTAGAATCTATCACGGTTCTTTACACCGGACATGGACAGAAGTTATCCGCAAGGAAGGACAAACCAGAGCATCGTTCCTTTTTCCCCTACACGCTCCAATCATGCGGAATGCCCTACAAATTACCACATTTTTACCTCTCAGCCCTCCACTACACCCTGCCTCCTCGTCAAAGCGGCCTTCTCTCGTTTTTCAGCTGCCTTTGCTACCTTCAAAGCTACCTGTGCTTCCCCTCATCCTGCTGTGTCCAGGCTCCCATCCCCAGTGGGGGCTGTAGGGTCTCCTGCTTGTTCACCATCATCTACTCGTTCCCCGGCTGTACAGCTCCTCTGTGCCCCTTACCTCTCTTCCTCCCTTTAACTTGTCCAACCCCTGGGAAGATACCTACTGTGGAGGTGAGGAGGAGCCATCGTCCTTCCTGCCCTGTTCAGCCCCCAGACTTCTCTGCTTGTTGGAAGCTCTTCAGACCTGGTGAGTCCCCAGGCCCCAAGGGGAGGAGGACACACTCACTGAAGCACTGGCTTCTGCAACCAGTGGGTGCCACAGAAGGTGTCCCTAGTCGAAATAGTACTTAAGTATTGCAAACTGTAGTGATTTCACCTAAATTAACATGGAAGTTTTTAATTACAAAGGGGAGCTGTATCAGTTTGGTGGCCCTCTGGCCCAATGGGATTTATGTGCCCTCCACGTTCCAGCTGCTCTGACCATTTGGTTGGCACCCAGAAGCTGGCAGGGGTGGGACCAGCCGGGGACAAGCAGGCAGATGGATATGGCAGCCCTTGTGAAGAGCAGAGGACACAGCCCGGGACTGCAAGTGGGTGCATTGGCTTATACCTCTGTGACACTAATTGGCCATGGAAGCAGGTGACTCTGAACTGTCCTCCCCATGTGTGCAGTCACCGCTCCGTGGAGATGGATGGGAGGTCCTTCACGCACAAAGGACTCTTCCAGGTGGCCTGTGGCAGTTTTACATGGCAGGTTGGGTTGCCCAAGGCCGTCCCAGTGGCAGTGTGGTGTGGGGACACAGAACCGCCCCAAGAAATGGCTCCTTTGTCAGACTCCAGAGCCCTGGAGCCACATGTCACACTCCAGCGGATGCTGACGGCTGTTGTTTTATCAGGCAAGGAGAAAGATCTGTTCTTTCCCACAAAGGCACAATGTTTGTTTTGCACATGAACCCACAAGCTCTGCCCCTCAGGTGTGAGTCATTAGTACGTAAGAGACATTAAAGCTCTAAAGCTCAGTCCGCTTCATAGGGAGGGTGAAGACAAGCCTCTTAAGGCCACCCCCACCCAAGCTCACCTGATCTTCTGCACCTAATGGGTCATGCACGTGTCAGCAGCTGGAAGTTACGCAGCCGAATGGTTTTCCTCTGCCTCACAGCTGCTGCGAACAGAAAAACCTCTCTGTCAGTGCTCCAAAGCCAGGGCAGCCAGCGGGCATTTTTTTCTAAGCCAGGTGTGGCTCTTCCGATGGTGGTGATGCCGAAAAACGTGCCTGAGAAATGTCAGACCCGGCAGGCAGAGGATGGGCAGGGAGGAGATGAGGGGATGGGTGCTCTGTAGAGAGGGACTTGAGGGCAAGGTGAAGGGCAGTATGCTCTGCTCAATGGAATCATGGAATTGTTGGAGTTGGAAGGGACCTTCTAGAGATCATTCAGTCCAACCCTCCTGCCAAAGCAGAGTTGCCCAGAGCACATCACTCAGGACTGCATCCAGGCGGGTCTTGAACATCTCCAGAGAAGGGGACTCCACACCCTCCCTGGGCAGCCTGTTCCAGGGTTCTGGCACCCTCACCATGAAGAAGTTTTTCCTCGTATTTGAGTGGAACTTCCCATGTTCCAGCCTATATAGGTATAGCCACTGTGTGCTTTGCTTCCATGGCCACTGGTTGGTGACATTTGGACACCCTGTACTGCTGGGTGAGTTGGGTGAACCAGGTGAGTATGGCATAGGGCCAGATCTCTGTTCTCCTTCCCTGGGTGAGCCCAAGATGGGCCTGGAAGGACACTCTCTGCCCAGGTAGGTCTTGCTGCCAGCTCACAGCCTTAACATGCTCCACCTTAAAACTGGTTACGCTTTTTTGCCCCATCTTCTTCTACTGAGAAGCTGTTTGAGATCACTCTCACAGTGAGAGCCCTTCTCCTCCGTTCATATCCAACTTACGGCTATATCCAACTATGGCTATCTGCTCTAGCACAAGCACTGTCTATAAATGTGAATATTTGTGAATATGTGAATATGCCCCCCTGTTTATTCTCTATAAATGTGAATATTTGTGAATATTTGTGAATATGCCCCCCTGGTGCATATTCCCCCACTCTGCCTGCCTTAAACCCCAAATGTATTTACAGAGAGGAATCGGACCCCTCCTCACCATCCATTTTGCCAAGCTCAGCAAGACATACTCTCTTATCTCCTCTTTTCCTCTGATTATCCGGATGGTGCTTGTCTGTACCTCTTCCAGCATGAATTCAGTCTTGCTGAACACTGATAACCTGAATGATGCCCTAAAATCCCAGCAGAATTTTACCCACTGCCTTGTACATATTTACTTGTTGTTCCTGGCTTGCTACATATAAGACTGCATTTACCTTTTTAATAACTACATCAGGCACATGGCTCTTCCTCTTCTGTTGTTCATAGCAGATAAATTTTAATTTACAGCAGAAATTTTATCAATTTCTCAGTGTATGTCCCTGCATTTTGTGCTGTTAGATTTTATCCCCTGTCTTGTTCTAGGGCATAACAAAAATATAATTCTTCCTGTAGGATTTCCTCTCTATTGAAAATGTCTCCCAGCTTTGCTGTTAGCAAATTTCATTACCCCACTAGTCATTTTTTTGTGCCAAGATAGCTAACAAAATTATTCAGTAAGCCCAGTTCCTCCAGTTCTATAATTTTGCTATCAGCCCCATCAGCAGTTTTCATCCCCAATACTATTCCTTTGGCATTTTATAGTGTTTATGTTAACCCTCATCTTCTCAAGTTTAACTAAGAATTGTGTAGGTAATACCTAATCAAATACTTTACCAAAGTCCAGGGTGATATAGGATTTATTAGTTTTCCTTCGTTCTGTAAATGCAATTATCTTATCAAAGAAAGATGTTGGGTTAGTCTACTTACAACATACCTAGCTTGTACTTTAACCCATTTTCTGCTTCCCTCCGTGCCTTTCATTACTCGTGGCTAACATTTGCTCTAAAAAGCCTATAGATCTCAGTGATGGAGATTACTTAGTCTTCAGAAGAGAAAGAGCTGTTGAGTTTTGTGGCATGTTGCATGCGGTAATTTCCATATCCATGCCCTTTAGCCCATTAAACTGCGCTGCCTCTGCTCTCTGGGGTTGCATTTTCTTCCCCATGGAAAGTGAAGCAACATATTCCTTTAGCTTTTAGCTGTCTTCCCTGCTGTTACTGTCGGTGATCATTCCCTTTGCTGTCTTTGTAATCATGCAGCTAAATCCTTTATGTTCTTGTTTTCCTTCCCTGTGCAGGTCTGATTTCTTTTGATTTTGAGCTGTGCCTTTCTTTAACTTCAGATGTTTGAAGCATAGTTTTCTCTGCATATCCCTTCCTTCTCCTTTTTTTCACAAGGCTTTCTGTGTATTCTTAAGATGTCTTGCACTGTCTGCATCAGAGTTCACATCCTGCGTGGGCATATGGAGCTACAGGTAATATTCTCTGCCTTATTTTGTCTGATCTCTTTGGGGAGAAGTACGGTTCAGGGAGCCTCTCCTGAGTATTCGAAAGCAAAGCAGAATATGAATTTTGCACTCCCTGTGGTGGTGACCTGAAAGCATCCCTCCTTGGCATCTCTAGGAATGCAGGCTTCAGAGTTTAGGGAATGAGAAGCTGAAAACCAAGCTTTTTTCCTACACCTTGTGGGCTGAATTCCACAGGACTCAACAACAAACATTGAGTTTTCTCACCCGTGGAGCCATGGGTCACATTAATGTTGGGGTAGGTCTGGAGCTCAGAATGAGGGTTTCCAGGTTCAGTCTGGGTGTGTGAGAGGAGCCTGTCTGGTGTGAGTGTCCACAGAAACCTTCCCCTGGCCTTCCCGAGGTCTGCAGACCCTTAATAACCTACCACTTCAACTCTGCCCGAACTGCAAGCGCCATCCCTGACCCTCACCTTACACTGGGCAGCCTGGTGCATGGCATCAGCACCAAAATTTCTTGTGTATCACAGGCCTCTTTGTTTCCCACTGGAAAATTTTTGCACGTAAGCTTTCCCTGAATTATATTCTAAATAGAAGATTTGTGTGGTTTTAAATGTGTATATATAAACACTAAACTATTGTATGCTTAATTACTTTTAATTTTAGGTAGTAAATAGTAACCATTTATACTGAGGTAGCATCTAATATCTCAAAGCAGCTCTTCCAAGATATTAGGTACAAATAAATAATGTCAGTTTATGTCCCTAAGAGCTGACAGTCCAAATTACTTACAGCTTTACAGCTTCCACACGGACTTCTTGCAGTCTGCTTTTACTGACTCATGGGATCTAGAAAACAAATCAACAGTGAAGTTTTTATTCCTCTCATTTTATTTAGTTGAGTTCTTTGCTTCAGGTTCTGATCGGATTATATAGGAATAACAACTTTTTTCTCACACTTAAATTAGTTTTCAAAAAAGGTACTTAGCAGAGAGTGAGTCTGGATTTTAGCCCTATAGAAATCTACATAATTCCAAGTAATTTAAGGAATTCAAGCAGAACAGATTGAGAGGCCTGTTGTAAATCATCTGTACTCTTTAGGGCTTCCTGTAATCCAACAGAGAAGGTTTTCAGGAGAAGCAATAGGACTGCAGCAGAAAAATGCATTTGCCAGAAGAAAAACAGTGCTGGTAACTTAATTTTCTATAAAATAGATGTCAAACCCCAGGCAATAGATGTCTACAAAGACTTTCCAGAATCCAAATATACCAACTGTGTAGGCAGCACAGGCTGTGACGAGAAGGAAGGATGTCACTTGGAAATTAAGAAGGGGATGCAGAATTGGTTAGAACGCGCAGATACAAGTAGGAGATCTGGTAATGAGAATAACTCGGTATCAGTGTCCCACGAGTAGAGCTTAGATAGAAACACCGCAGTCAAGTTATGAAGGACAGGTTTGCCTACAAAAATTACCAAGTGCTTTGGCTTGGTTTCCAAACCGATCTTGTTGTCATGATACACCTGGAAATGGCATTTGACTGAGATAACGAGCAGCTGAACATGATAATGGAGATCTACAGCAGATGGAGAGACACTCATGTTGCCATAGAAACCATGCAGGAAAAGTGTGTAGGAGTAAAGCACAGCACAGAAAAGCTTCTAAGAGAAGGGTCTAGCAACTGAAGAGCTGAATTCACTCAGCAGCTGTTAAGGTTAGTTGAGACATTAATAACAACATGTTAGCTTTTCAGGAAATTGAGAATCATGGAGGAAAGGAGTACAAACGGTGAGCTGCAGAACAGTTGAGGGCAGCAACGCCATGTTGTGCCATAGGGTAGGGCAAGAAAAAGTCTTTGGAGAAAGGCTGGAAATGGCCATGAGTCGGATGAAAAAGCAGGGAAGCTCCTCAACTGCAACCACAGCGCACGCTTCCCCTTGTGCCTGCTGAGCACACAGCGGACCCAGGCTGGTGTTAAGGGGGTGAGGTCTCCTTGGCCTCCTCTTCTCTCCCTGCAGCAGGTCCATACGTGCTTGGGAGGCACCCAGCCCTGATCGTTTGGTACCCGCTCACTTTCCCCATGTGGAGAATCTGTTGGGTGGTCCCACAATGCTGCAGGGATGAGTCCTCAGTGATGGACTCACATGTGGCTACATTTATTGAAGAAGTCAGGACTTAAGCACAGAGATGTGGGGTTTTGAATTCCACACACGAAGGGCTTGAGAAGGGGGCTATCTGGAGGATATCTCTGTTTCACTCTCTGTTGGGGCGAGTAACATGGTGGAAAAGATCCCCTTGAGGTCAGGGAGCGAAGTCACCCGGGGGCTGTTGAGATAAGGGCAGAAGGCACCTGGTGGTGTAGGAGGACCAGACAGGGGTGATGGGCTCCAGCCATCACCCTTTGTGCTAGAGAAGCTTGCGCTCTGCCACAGCAGGTGGTGGGGCAATTCCCTGAGCTCTCTGCCTAGGTCGGGGAGCTCGAGAGGGAAGGATGTCCCCAGCTGACTTGAGCAAGCAGAGGGCTGGCACTCAGGGAAGTCCTAGGACACACATCCAGCTGTCAGCAGCATGGCTAAAAACCACGTGTGCTGGGCAACTGTGCAAGGGCAGGCAAAAAGATCAAGACGAAGTGCTCATCAGTGCTGTGGCTACAGAAATGCCTCAACCTCTGGTGATAGCATGGTTATCTCCTGCTGCTGGTGGTGAGCTGCCTCTCCAGGATGAGCTTTAGTCTGTGCAGGGAAATGGGAGTCACTGCCAAGTGTAAGTGCTATAACCGTTCCCAGGTGGTGGGGCTGGGTGGTTGGGCAGACTGCTGAGGTCTAGAAGATAAAAGGCAATGTAAGCCTGCTGACTGCAACACATTGGTGTGGAGAGAGATGGGGCTGCTCTTGTCTTTGCTCTCATGTGATGACTGCAGAGCAGAAGTCACTTCTGCTACTTCTGCAGTCCTGTGGCTGTATGATGATGACAACAGCTCCAGGCCGTGGCAAGTCTCCCTCCATGCAGAATAATTAAGGAAAAATTGCCACAGATGGGCAGCAACTCCAAAGAAGCTCCTCTGGAGGCAGATGCAAGGTCATAGAATCATAGGCTCATAGAATGGCTTTGGTTGGAAGGGACTTTAAAGATCATTGAGTTCCAACCCCCCTGCCATGGGCAGGGACACCTCCCACTAGAGCAGGTTGGCCTGGCCTGGCCTTGAACACTTCCAGGGATGGGGCATCTACAACTTCTCTGGGCAACCTGTTCCAGTGCATCTCCACCCTAATAGTGAAGAATTTCTTCCTGATATCTAATCATCTAATCTACCCTCTTCTGATTTGCAGCAATTACCCCTCAGTCCTGTTTTTCACTGAGCTCCCAGGGTACGGTCCTTTCCTCAGAGGGTGCCTCAGAGTGGGGAAGCTACTGGATTACACTCCCGGCTTCCAGCCAGACTGAGCCTTTGCTGCTGCCCCAATTTACATTTCCAGGTCTGGATCATGTTGGGGTGATGTAATGTTGGAGCCCAGAGCATGACTCAATGCAGAGTCACACTGAGTGCAACTGGAAATGGTGCCAAATGTGAGTATGAGGGACGCAAATGGGTTGTGGACGGGGAGGGAGACTCTGTAGGCAAGAAGAGCTGCTGCCGTCCGTGAGCCTGGTGCTTTCAGCTGGACCTGCATTACAGCAGAATATGACACACAGGGACTGACAGACAAGAGCAAGGAAATTAGGAGATGACTGACAGTGGCTGAAAAGCCCACATGAAAACAGGTTTTGACTCATTAAGGCTACAGAAGGGATGATGAATAACCATTAGAAGCAAGCACCAGAGGTCCTGCCTGTCAAACAGAGCAGCGTTTCATCTGCATGTTAAGATACAGTGAAACCACAGACTCAGTGATAACTGTAAAGCTCCAAAACCAAGGTCTTCTGTCAAAGGATCGCTGCAGCGTAAAATACCCTGGGGTTTGAAATAATTTGTATTACATTTACCTGGCCTTACTGGCCATGGTCAGGAGAATACAATCCTGCGCTCAGTAGGTTGCAGGAGACAGGCTGCTCTTCTGATCTGATTTCTTTTCTCGTTCTTTTGTCATGGTATCTAGAATTTTAGTAAGCAGGTATCTTTTATTCTTAGTAAGAATTGGGAGTTATTTCATGTTCATTATGTAGAAGAGCCCAGAAAACAAGTGTTTCCCACTATTAATAAATTCAAGTATCAGTTGCCTTGAGAAAGAATCTAAGCCTAAGAACTCTTAATTGTACAATTAACAAATGCAGTTGTGAAGCACCATTAGCATTGTTATTTTTCTGTCTGTTTTCTTATTAACCAGCAGCTTTCCCAGTTTGGCAATGATTGTGAAAAATGGTACTCCCTGTGTGGTAAAGGGAGGCTGCAATTCCATCTGTCCTTTCCCGGGACTGATATCTTTCCTTCACATGCCTGTAGAGGATGCAGGTCCCTTATGGGACAGGAGCAGTAACTGCTCATCTTCTGTGGACCAGCAGCCAGGGGAAGGCACAGGTTTAAAACTATGTTAAATTCAATCTCATCCAAAGATACTTCCTAGGTCAGGAAAAAATTCAACCCTGTCCAACTGACAAGGGAGTGGTAGAAAATTTGTATCATAATTTCCTTTTTTTTTTTTTAAAAAAAATATTATTTTAAAAAACAGGTGATGAAAATGCTGGATTTTAGAGATTTACTCTTTGAACATGGATAGATCTTGCTGCTCTGAAGAAATTATATTGACCTGAAGAGGTGCTAAGTGTGTATAGCCAGACTATCAGCTTCAGAAAAGAATCAGCAATAGTAGGACATGGTCTTGATCACATCTTGGACCATTTCCTAAAATTAACAGAATGATAAATTATGGCAAATTGGGCAAATTTGCTTTAACAGGAGTTATAATAAAATATGCTTCACTTCAGCTTGTAGCCATAATTGAGCCTAGAGGGATTTAATCTGACAAATGTTGATAAATGTATGTCACGCTTTCCTCCTCCAGATCCACAACTGTTCCTGAGTTCTTCCTCCAGACCTGGAAATGGCAGCCGGTGCCGAGGCTCAGTGGACTGCTCTGGGACCTTGATGCTCTCCCTCTGTCAGGCTTGCAAGGGCCAGGGTAGGATTTTGGTCATCATTTTGACCCACTGAATTATAACCGGGGAAAGAGACTGAGAGCTGTGCCTGCGGGAGAGCTGGAGAGGGACTGTTTATCAGGAAATGTAGTGACAGGACAAGGGGTAATGGTTTTAAATTGGAATAAGGGAGATTTAGATTAGATACCAGAAAGAAATTCTTTACTGTGAGGGTGGTGAGGCACTGGAACAGGTTGCCCAGAGAAGCTGTGGATGCCCCATCCCTGGAGGTGTTCAAGGCCAGGCTGGATGGGGCTTTGAGCAACCTGCTCTGGTGGGAGGTGTCCCTGCCCATGGCAGGGGGCTTGGAACTCGATGGTCTTTAAGGTCCCTTCCAACTCTAACCATTCCATGATTCTATGAATCTATGATAATTAGTAGCAACCGTAAACTAAAGAGAAAAGGCAGTTTGAACTGTAAGGCCTTAGCAGATGTGACCGAGCTATTAGCCTTCCTATGCTATTAAGCATTTTATCAATGCCATCTTACGACAGCCTCTGGTACTGCGAGTGCACCCCCCCCCCCCCCCTTTTTTTTTTTAAAAAAAGAGAAAAAAGCAAACGCGTGGGGGAAGCAAATCTGAGTTTGGGTATTGGAGAAGTTTGAGGTGGAGGAACATCCTACAGACCACCTGTGATGGTCCTGAAAGGGAAGCTCTGTCTCTGGACAAGTTGCCTTCAAGCAGGGGGGAAATAAAACACACAAGTGGAATTCTGGCCCGACTTGTTTTTGCTTCAAAATTTCCCAGGAAAATTTCAATGCAGGGTTTCAGTGGTGCTGGCTTGCATTACGATATCGTGCAATTGCATTATGTTTTCAATTAAAATGTCAAGTGATCGGCAGAGGATGAGCTAATATGTTTGGAGGGCAAGAGGAGTGCTGTCCTGGACCAAATTTTCTTCGATGGACGAGATGACTCTGCTGATCTGTTCACCCGTGATTCCTTAAGAGAAAAATGCAGCTGAAAAAGCCCCTTTTTTTTTTTCCCTGCAGTGACAACTGTGCTTCTAAAAAGGCAGAAGTGGGGGATTTTACACCTATTATATATTTACAATATATATTTACAATATATTATGTCTCTGTAAGAGAGAGGATAGGTGCAGGTGTAGGCAGTCCTCGCCTGGGGTCTGTTAGCTGAGACTACCTGTGCGTGTGCTTGGTGGGGAGGGATGGATGCGGGCTAATTTAGACACAGATTAAAGCTGATGGATATATTTTAAAGACATGGTGCTCCTAACATGCTACCCTCATTTGGTGGCCCAGGGCCAAGATGATTTGAATGTCACTGGGAAAGTGGGAACTTGCTGGTAGGAGATGGAAAAGCCTGGGCAGCCTTCACAGGGTCTGAAGCTGCTACCGGAGGGGAATGCTCTGGGCAAATAAAGTATTTGTCTGAAGTATGTTCTCCTTTACCTTTTTGCTTCTGTGCACATTCTCACATTGGGCATTTTTAGCATCTTTTGTATAACGGTTGTTCACAGTATTACAGGTGTATAATAAAAGAGCTGGAGAGAGGAGGAGGGGGGAGTCGGGGCCGGGCGGGATGTGAAGAACCTCAACCTTGCTAACGATGGCCATGTCCAATTCTGCCCTCCTCCTATTTATGTGCCAGCTGATTAAAGCCAGAACAAGGATTCTCTGCCCCTGATTTTAAGAACTAAGGAGGCTGCAGCCACGGTTATCTGAAAGCCAGGCCTGGTCTGAAAGGTGTCACACGACCAAACCCACCGCTCCCAGTCAGCTCTGTGAAGGAAAAAACACCTGCTTAGCTGTTTTGTAATGCAGTAATTGGAGAAAAAATAGGAGGAAAAATTTATTCCCTCCCCAGGCCTGGCGAATTTGCTCCTGTTTGATGGGTTTCTGTGAACACTCAGATCCCAGCCAAGGGCTTTCATGCCCCTGCTCATAAGAACCTGTGATCCTTCACTCTTCTTATTCCTCTCCTCTTCGAGGGGAGAAGCCTGGTTGCCAGAAGTTTAAAACGATTTTAAAGGGTTGCTGTGGCTTTAAGCCCTGCAGCGGCGGGGAGCGGCCTAGGCCGGGCACTGCCGCCCTCACTAAAGATGGCGGCGGCGCTGACCCGGAAGGGGTGGTGGGGCCGGGCGGGGCGGCGGGGTGAGGGAGCGGGAGGGCGGGTTTCCCCAGCCGGCCGCAGCCGTGTGGGGAGCCCAGCCCAGCCCAGCGGGGCGTGGGGGTTTGCCGGCAGCCGCCGCCATCGCAACACGCATGGGGCGGGCGCGGCCGGGCCCCGGCGCGGCCTGAGCCGGGGGGGGCGGCGGCGGGGCCCCCTCCCCTGGGCCGGGGGTGCCCCTGTGAGGGGGCGGGCAGCCGAGGCGCCATGCAGTGTGCCGACCCCGCGGCAGCCATGAAGGGGCCGGAGGGCGAGGGCAAGGCGGAGCAGCAGCCGCTCCCACCGGCGACGGGACAGAGCGGCGGCAAGAGCGGCGGCGGCCGCGGCGCCAAGGGCTGGCAGTACAGGTGGGCGCGGCGGGCCGGGGCGGCGGGCCGAGGGGAGGCGGGGGGGCTCCGGGCCCGGGGCTGCTTCAAGGCGGCCTCTGGCTCTCCCTGGCAGTGCCCTTTCGGTGGGGCGGGCCCTCATCCCGCTCCCCTTGGTGTTCTTGTGCCCCTGTATCGGCACAAAGCCCCCTCGCCGCCGGGGGGGTTGCGTGTCTTCCCTCCCTCCCTCCAGCTCCCCGTGTTCCCCTCACGGAAGGTGGAGACCGCCTTCAAGTTGCTGCCGGAGGCGCTCCCCGACGCTTTCCAGCCTTTCCCGAAAAGCCAAACTTTTTTTTTTTTTTTTCTTTTGTGTGCCGAATTTTAGCTCGGCGCCTCTGCTTGGGAGAACTTAATGGCAGCCTTCTTGTTTCGCTGATGCCGGTAGCGAGACCCCCGGCGCGGCCGGGCTGCCCGTCTGACCCGGCGTGTGGTGAGAACGGCCGCGCTTGGCGTAACTGGGGGTGATTGCTCGGGTACAGCGGGGGGGAGCGGAGAAAGCGGGAGAAGAGGCGCGCACAGCATGAGTTCGAAATGGATGTTCGAATTAAAATGCTTCCTTTGAATGACCTGCCTGTGTGTTCGAGGGATTTGGGCGTTTTCATGTACTTTCTTCCCCATCTCCCCACCCCCCGATGTGCTTTCTGGTTGAGTTTCCACTCGCAGGCTGACGGTGGGCTCTCTGAGGTGTCACTTCAGAGATTCCCAAATCTCTGCTTTTAGGTCTTTTTAGGTCATCCTTGAGTTTTGCCATGTTGCTGTTGAAAATACCGCTCTTAGGTGAAGTTCGCATGCTTCTCCCTCAAATGGATTTGGGAGTTTTCATGTACTTTCTTTTTTCCCTGATGTGCTTTCTGATTGAAAAGAGTTTCCACTCACACGCTGACAGCGGGCATCATCGGGGAGATTTCTGGATCTCTGCTTTTAGGTCTCTCCTCCTTGACTGGAGTTCTGCCATGTTGCTGTTGAAAATGCCGCTGTTAGGCGAAGTTTGCACACTTCTCCTTCAAATGGAGGCTCTTCAGAGCTGTCATCTGCCAGCCCAGATGGACTGGCTTTCTGTTTCCCGCACACGGAGATGGGGAAACCAGAGTGTGTTACAGGCGTGTGCACTGTGCGGGACGGAGGGCCATTGGATGATGCGGGCAGAGGAGCGCCCGGGCTGTGCCCACACTGAGTGCCTGAGGATTTTAGTAGCTTGGTCATTGCTGAGAACCTGGGCCATGAGTTATTTACCTTCCTGGTGACTGGTACCAGAAAGAAAAGTGGTGATTTTAGGGTCAATATTTCACGGTGTTAAATAGGCAAGATTCTTGTCCAATTCGGCTACTGGCTCTCTTATTCATTGTTTCCAGTTGCTTCTAAATGTTTTTAAAAAAAATCTGGATTCAAGTATAACTACGAATTTTCTTATGAAAATTTTCTTATGAAAATTCTTAGTACTATGACTATGTGTTTCACATGTGAAATGCATGAGTTAGTTTGTACAATCAAAATGAAAGTACTTAATGTTTTTATGTGGCATCAGAGACAGTGGAAAGGATGAGACACCTGATTTGCCTGAACCCTTTTTTGCCGTAGTATGTTTGAGGTAGTGGTTGCAGGTCAATGCTATGCAGTTGAAATTCTACTTTCTAAAACTATCCATCCAAGTGTTTTGTTTCTCCTCGCAGTGCTGTGGCTTGTAGGATGAAAGTTGAACTGACTCTGAGGGGTAGTCAGTTTGGTGGTTGGGCAACGGTAAGCGGGAACTATCTGTGTTATTCCCTGCAGCTATCAATAATCTGCTTTGATTTGCTCTAATACTCTAGTACAAATTATTCAGTTTTGGTTTTGTTTCTTTTTTTCTTTTTTTTTTTTCTTTCTAGATTATTTGGACAAGTTTAATATACTAATTTTATTATTGTGGACACTTGAGGTACCTCACTGTTAATCTCTGCTCTGTTGGAAATCAATTGTTTACAAACAAATGTTTGTCTCTATATCTAATTACCGACAAAATACCACATTTCTCCCCCTGCTTCCCTAGGAAGTTCTCCTGGATGAGATGCTATAGCTTAGTTTTCACTTAGCATTACTTCTATTCTAAAATATGTTTGACAAAAGAAAGCCCCCTCTCTATTAATAAATCAATGCCTAAAATATAGGATTTAGGAACAGATTTGCTGGGAGCTTCTGGTGGAAGTTTGATTTTTTTAACTTTAACAGCATGGAGTGTGAGCAGCGTATGGTCATGCAGCCTGGCAGAAGTAGGGTCCTGAAGTACTCACTCAGCAGAGACTGTTTGGTGCAGAAGTGTAACTCTGTATTTGGTGAAACGCCTTCTCAAAACAGTTACAGTGTAGTTGTCAGACAAACGGGACAACAGGTACTTGATACTTTAATGCTTCAAATAGGGAATTATGACTATGGAAAAAACTAACCACCTCCAGCGCTGCTGGAACCTGAAATAATGAAGTCTGAATCTCTCAAAGAGGTGGAAAGTCACATATCCTTGGCCTGAAGTGCATGTATATAAAGTAAAAAAATTAGCAGAAAGTTTAACTTTATGTTTTTGTAGGGGAATAGTAGGATGATTTTTAAATAGTCGTGATAGAGTTAGACAAATTGTTTGTCATAGTGGAGAAGAAGAGACAACCAGAGGCTGCCAGATGCTTCAGATGTGGAGATATGGCTGAACCTCTCTGCAGACTTTCTGCCCATAGCCTGTGTATGGTGAGTTTAGGCAGCCAGTACAGCAGCCCCTCTGTTGAAATTTGTAAGGGCTCAGTTTTTGAGAGTGCAGAAAGAATTGTTGGTTGGGTTTTTTTGGACTTAATAGAAGTTATAGTACTTGAGAAACTGTTTTTCTTGACCTCTGACAAGAAATGATCTTGTTTACTTGTGAATATATGATCAGGGTCAGAGTGTGTCTGAGAGTGATCAGCCCTCGGCTGCATTTTGCTGACTGGGGTTGGGAACAGTGTAAATGTTAACTTGTAATTAAGTAGATAAACAAAGCTGGAGAGGCTCTGCTGCACGCTAAACTCTTTATCCCTATTGTAATTTAGAAAAATAGTTACCATAAGGTGAGACTTCCAAATACCTTCAAATTATTAAGATTACTTGATAAAGTAATTTAAGATTATAACTTTTTCTAAGCAGCTGCTAACCAAACTAAGTACAGTGTTGCTGGTATAGTTATTTGCATTCAGCAATCCTGCTTTAACAGGATCATTTGGTTTTTGCCTTGCTGTAGGTTAAATGAACAGCGTAGTTTCAAAGCAGGGAGAGAAAGGAGACAGCTTTGGCAGGTTCTTCAGTGACATGTGAGTCGTAGTCATTCAAATAACGTAAAAATTTCACAACCGGAAAGCAGAATCTGTGTCTATGAGCTTAACAGAGAACTGGTCAGAATGTGTGCTATGTGTTTCAGCCTGGCTTGAGAGGCTTCCAGATAATTTGGAGCGAAATGACTTGCAATAACTGGCTCTTATTTATCTACAAAATTAAATGTTCAAAGTGTTATGGTTGACTAGAGAAACAAGATTGTCTTTCCCAGTTGGAGGCATGCTAATGTGCTGTCATCTTATGTTTTTCTTAGAGGTTCTGCTCTCAAATACATAAATCAATTCGGCCGCTATTGAAAGGATTCCCAGCACTTCTTCCCTTGCTGGTAGAAACACGTGTAAAATGTTCATGAATTTCCCAAGTTCTTGCTGATTTTTAAGCTTACAAGTTATATTTAAAAACCTATTTCCTTTTCGGTTCTGTATGTATTTTTGTAGGTATTTGCCATTGTTCCTTATTTCTGATGTGGTTTTAGCATCAGCTCACTATGGATTTAACTATATTTATATTTTAAAAAAGCTACAGATTACGTCTTTTGCTCCTTCATTTAAGGAAACAAGCTGTTAGCTGTTTATGAAAGCTTACTTAAGTGTTGCAGGGGTATTCACAGTTGTGAATTAGTATAGAAAGACATTTGGATGAAAGTAGCTTCTAAGGAAATGAGTCAATTTGCTATACTAAAGTTCTTTTTTTTATTTTTTTTTTTTTTTTGCTAGGGGTGACGCTGGCAGCTAAGAAGGTTCGTGCTGGGTGGCTTCTGCTTGTCTTTAGTTATCAATTTAAGGCAGATTCTCTTGCAGAATTATTCCTTGGGCTGGAGTAAGAGAGGCTTTTGGCAAAAAGAGTAACGTAATTATTTTGGTATTAAAGGCAAAATGATAACAAATTTATAACAAGTGGGAGGGTCACCAGTCTTCTTATAAGGGCCTTCTTCATTTTGTGGAAGTATTCTTCATAAATAGTAAAAAAAGGGAGTAAACAATTACTGACCTTGATTTAGTCTTCAGTGTTTGAGCAAGTCAGCATGCAATAATGTAACAGAAGAACTGCTATCCGAAACACGTGAATATATTTTAATTCTGCATTTTGAGACTATCATGAATTTTTCTTCATAAAGTGATCCCATTGCAAATGTGCGATAAAGGAGATGCTTGTTTCTGAGTTCAATCCCAGTTGTCTTTGGAGAGTGACCGACAATCCTTTGCACTTCAAACATGTGGAAGCAACAAGTGTAAGGCTGAGAGAGACTGGAAGTGTTTATGATTTTTATTCATGCTATCTTGCAAAAAAGATCTAATTAGTAGTAATAAAGGGAAGTGTCTTGGAACTGATACAGTCTTCCTGAGATGTTGATAAGAATCTTTTTTGGTTGAGGGTGACGTTGATGTCAGTCTTGATTGCACGAAAAAGATACAGAGTTTTTCTAGTTTCTATGCATTTCTAGTCACATTCCAAGAATGTTTGATCTCGGGAGGATAAATTTCATCTGTTTGGCCTTTAAAGCTGAAAACAGCTTGGTAGAAACAGATACAGGAGGTAATGGCATAACAACGCTTCATGTTGCCAACCTCTCCCTTGCTGGTCCTCCTTTCTTGTCTCTGAACTTAACATTTCTCATCATAGTATTAATGTAAGCATTGAATTCTTGCTTAGGCTGCAGCAGAGTGTGTTAGCTGACCTAATTAACTCTGGACTCTTGAGAGCAGGCCAGAATTTAAGTTAAGGCCCCCAACACTTGTTAAGTAGAAGAAAAGAAACCTCCCAAACCTTCATGTAACTGTTAGTGTCATCCTAGGACAGTTCTCTCTAATGCTGGTACTTCTTGGACTTCCTCTTTATTACCCATTTCCCTTGTTCTGGGGTTTCTCTCTACACTGCTTGAAAGAAAATTCTTTGGGATCCTATGTGGAATTTTTGTATAATCCAAGTAGTGGCTGTCCTCTTCTTTGTGTGCAACCTCAAAGGCGGAGAGAGGCTGTAATTTTGTGGTCTTACCTTGGGAGGTCTGGCGAGGGCCACTCTGCTTCCACTTTCCCCTGCTCTTACAGCCCACTCCACTTCCTCGGTTTCCTGCTGGCATTGTGACATCAAGGCACTGGCCACCAATGGAGTTGGGGTTTCTGTTGCTCCTCCTGCATCTGCCGGCGGCTTTCGGGTTGGCTGGTGGTGCTGATGTCAAGTCTGTGTCAAAGTGAGCCCTGGTCATCCTTGCTCCCCGTGATCTGTGGAGATACTGTACCGCTGGGTGGCCTTCAGAAAGCCCTCGCTGCTCGTTTTCTGACTTGATGTTGCCTTTGAGATGTGATGAAATGGGTGCTGAAAAGAAGAATTTCTCAAGTGGTTGCTGTGACAGAATTTATTTTTGCAATTTTGTGTGTTGTAGTCCTTTCATTGCTAAAAATCAGGTTAGGATGGCTATCACGTTTGTTTGATATGCTGGAGAGAAAAGGCTGAAAAACCTAGTGCCTGAATTTCTTTATACTCATCTGAATTTTTGCTTAAAGAGTGTACCACATTCGTAACACTAATTTAGCAATGCAGCGCTTCACATAAGTTGCTCATTAGAATAAACAAGAAGCCCGTATTTAAGATGGGCAGTTGGTTATATCCACCTCAGGATCCATTCTGTGTTGTTAAAATGTTAAGGTCATATTTTATCAAGCTGATTTTCCACTTGCTGAAGCCCTGAGCACTTCTGAGAAGTCAGGTGAGCCATTCGTGTTCACACATGTATTTAGGACGTGAAAGAATGGGGTTGGAGCAGATGGAAGCTTAGATGTGCTGTAAATTAAGAGAAGTAAATCAGTGTGTGAGGGGTGGATAGAGTTGGGGAAACAGGTTTGGGTGATTTAAACAGGAGCTTCATGATGGCTGATCCAGGTCAGCAGGGCCTGGGTTCCCTTCTCCAGCCTTTTGTCCCTCTCTGGAGCATCCCTGTGTTGAATGGGCAGGCTGTAAAACTCCCTGAGGCAGGGCTGACGAATGTGGGAGTTGGTTCTGGCATAGCAGCATACTTGTGTTTAATACTGAGATATTAATTTAGCATTCAAATTAAGTTAAACTGAAGAATCACAAACTTTTGAATAGCTTCTAAATATCAAATAATTTATGCTGTCTGTGGAATAGATTTCTGCAGGAGTTAATGGGCTTTACAAATCTCTCTCCTCTAAGTGCAAGGGGTGTTTTTCAACTTCATCATTTCTAATGTAATTATGTATCAGCAAGTTAATTAAAAGCACCTACAACATTAACATCCTGCTCTGCCACACACATTCCCTCCCAAGAGAGAAGAAGAAAAACAAACTGGATATGGTTTGCCTAGTCACCTTGCATTGCTTAATGCAGAAGCAGAAAGTGCCAGCTGCTGCTGGTGGGTTGTCCCAGGTGGCTTCTTTTGCTGTATTCATCATACCATGAAAATTAAGGCATCTGCGCAAGGACCCCTGTTTACTTAAGGACGTTGCCTCGACATGCACTCTGATCACCTGCCAGTGCTGATGAATTCTTTTTGTAGGAGGTCACTGGCCGCTTGTAATGCAGCCAGGCAACTTTCTTTTTCGGGTGCTTGCATAGCTTGTAGTATTTTAGATTTTCTGTATTGTATGTCTAAGATCAAAATGAGAGGGGAGGACCAGCTGAAGTGGGTAGGAGAAATGTTCAGCTGGCTATCTTATATTTAACAACCTGCTTTGGAGCAGGAGTGTCAGTGTCGGGGGAAAAGCTTTTTGCTATGGGTATGCATATTTTTTATTTTATTTTTCCTTCCTGGTGTAAATTCCTGAGTTTTTGATGAGGTTTGAAATCTTGAAAATCTTGATTAGCGTTAAAGCATTGGCAGATAAATTTCCTGAAGAGCTCAGTTTGTGTTGGGAAATTGATTTCATTCATTGCAGTGACAATGTAACAGAAAGCGTGAGCACTGCTGGATGCTATATTAAGGAGCTCGCTTCTGACCCTGGCTCTGAATTCCTCTGTGGCAATAGGTGTATTGTTTAAACTGGTTTTCCCCTGCAATCACTAATTGTATGTTCCTCTTTTTTTCCCTGAGAGGCCTAGTTTGGAACAGTTGGCTCTGATTTTGCAAAACTTTTGCAGGGTCACAGCTGCAGCTGAAATCAGCAGAAGCTGTGATTTGAATGTCTTGAGTAAAACGGGGCTATGACTACATCAAAGTTAGAGGTGGAAAATTCATTGTGCCTCAGTTCCCTGTATGTAAAATGGGATGCTAATGTCCTGCCCTTTTATTGTTTGATACATGACAGTCCTTCATAAATGTCAATAACAAGTGCAAGGGAAGAAAATCATAAGGAAATTCTTTATTAGCACATCGGTGCCACTTGAATAATACCTGATGCTTGTTGCACAACGAAAAGGAGCAGTTTTGAATAATTCCTTATCTGGGAATTGCTGGGAATTGCTTTCTTAATTAAAGCACATGTTCTTTAAATTAATTTAAACTTTCTTGTACATTATACCTCAATTTTATTGTAAGAATATTTTTTAAATTTTTCTATATCTAGGAATTATAGAATAATTTAGGTTGAGAGCAACCTCTGAGAAATCTCTAGTCCAGCCTCCTGCTCGAAGCAGGGCCAGCTCCAAAGGTAGACGAGGTCATTTGGGGCTGCTGGTTGAGTTTTGTGCATCTCCAAGGATGGAGATGCCCAAGGCCTTTCTGGGTTCACTGCCCAGAGTTTATTACCCCCTGCCCCGCATTGTGGATTAATTTTTCCTTGTGTCAAATGAGGAATTTTTTTCCCCACATCTTAAGACCATTGCCCTGCTGCTGTGCATCTCTGAAGAGCCTGACTCCATCTGATCTGTATGTAGGGGAGCCAGTAGTGAGATCCCTGTTAAGCCCTCACTGCTTCTGAAGGAGGCTGAACAGACCCAGGCACAACATACCTCACTTGCACTGGTCCATGGGTTAGTCCATCCCAGGCACAAGGCTTTGCATTGTTTTTGTCAAAGTTTGGGTGGTCTTGGTCACCCTGTTCCTCTGGACAGTCAGGACCCCTTGGAAAGCCAGCCCACCCTCCTGCATCCCGACTGCTCCCCTACTTTTGGTTTCACCTGAGAAGTTGAAGAGAGCATGTGCTGGTCCATCAGCCGGCTTGGAGGTGTTTATTGATAATGATCCCTGAGGTGCACCACTTGTAACTGTTTGCTAGTTAAACTATTGGCCATTGCTTCTTGAGTCTGGTAGTCTACGTGATTTTTTTTTGCTTGAGTTGTACTCCAGGCTTATGGTCTTTCTGCATATTTATATAACGTAATCAATTAAGTGTCTTCTTGCTTGCTTGGAAGGTGGTAATAATTGTTACCCTTTGTATTTAATCTGAAGTGTCTCAAAAGTGGTTCAAAGTAACTAAGAAGGCAAGAAGCTTGTCTGCAGTATTTAGTATATTTATCAGCCAGTGATTGCTTCAAAGTCCACGATGGCCATGTGTAATTGTCAATACAGTATTTTTAAAGTCATAATCACAAATACATCTTAAAATTGTGAGGGCATGGCTTTCTATTTCTGATAGGATAATTGCAAAGAGAGTAGAAGCAGACCAAAATACCTTGGGTTGGAATGTGCTGGAAGCAAATGCGTAGTGAGCCAAACCGTGTTGGACCGTGCGTAGAGTAACTTAGCGATGCCGAGGTTTGCTCCAGCAGTCTCCGTGAGTAGTGCTTACCGGGGTCCACTGCTTTCTGAGGTGTCATAGGTAGCAGATAGTCCAAAATTGTGAGGATTCGCATCCATCAGTGAGTTTGCCTTGGTTTTGTTGTGCCAGTACCATTCACTGCGCAGAGTTGCTTTCGTTTGATTGCTTGAGCTTTCTGAAACTAGACTTCAGGATAAAGTTTTGGGGTTTGGTAACAATAGTACGTGAAATTGTGCATTATGATTTGCTAATGCAAGCTGGTAACATAAATAGTAGCAAAGCTGCAGGCAACAGTCATTCTCCGGAGATAGCAAGCAGAGAGTTCAGACCCTTTGAGGTGCCTGGTTTCCGTATGCTCCGTCTCTAAAATGTTATTGGCTAAATCTACGGATATTTTTCCAGTGATAGCTTGAGTAGTAGTTGTCATTGCAGACAAACCTGCAGGGTTGGCTTCTGAACTCTTGGGTCCAGCTTCAGTTATGTTATGCTGACGCAAATCCACAAATAAATTGGATGTGAGTGGAGTTCTTGCTGACTTCAGGTGTTCATGTACGTGCAAGAGAAATTGCTTAGCTGATACTTGCTGCAGTTTTTTTCCAGATGTATTTTGAGAGCTAAAAAGCTCTCTAAGTGATAAAGTAGTTAAATAATCAGCTTTACAGTGGCCCAGTGAGAGCAGTGTTTTGCTACTTGTTAATTAAATATTATCTCTTTCTTTTTTTTTTCACTTGCTACTCTGCAAAAGCACTACAATACAGTTTCATTTGTGTATAATTGACCCATGTCATTAATGCACAAAAGAGGAGAATTGGATGCAAGTTGAATTAGTATGGTTTTAAAAAAAAAAACAACCCAAACTGCAAGCTTGATTTATCATTCCCCTTGAGCCCTAGTATTGACAGAAACTGTAGGTGCAAAGGCAATGGTGGTGCTGGGGGGTGGGAGAGCCCCACAGCCCTGGTGGGAAGCCTGGGCTGCATCACCCTGAGCTCAGGGAGAGCCAACAGCTCGTTTTGGCTCTGCAGCACCCTTCCTTCCTGGCAACCTTCTCTTCCAACGCATGTCTGCACTCTCAAGGGTTTACAAGAGTGCATATTAAGAAATATTTTTATATCTAATGAGGATGCGCATGTTGCTAGCACGCTTGCGGCCAAGCGGTAGGTATGCTGAAGCATCCCCAGGGTCTGTTGTCAATGTTCTTGTCATATCATTGAACCTTTTATCCTTGCATTTGTTGTTGGTTTCTAAACTCATAATTGAATAGTCAAAACCACATAGGCTGAAGAGCAGGAGTTCTGCTGCCACTTCACAGTTGACTGTGCAGCACTGCTGGTTAATTCCACAGCAAGGTTGGTTCATTCGTTCCTCCAAAAGTGGTTTGGAAAAGCAGAGCTAATTTACTGAGGTAGGTAAGCAACACGGAGGCTTCTGCCTTACCTTGCTGGGTGTACTGGGGAACCCACACTTGCACTAGCAAGCTGTGGGACTGGAGTGTGCTTAACACAGTGGTGGTTTCTCAGGAACAAGTCATCTTTGAAATTGCAGAAGATAAGCCCAAAGTTTCTGTTGCTGACATTTTTTTTTTAAATTATCTTCTCTTCCTCCCTGCTCTTCCCCTCCACGTAGCAAAAAGGGGAATCAGTGAATTGAGACAAGATCTTTGCAGTGATCAGTGAGGAAAAAGCCAGCTATTGCAGAGGGGGAGCCTGTAGGCAGATAGAGATGAACAAGTTCAGTGAAAATGGTTACTGCTTTTTTCAAACTATGTAGTCAAAACTACTCATTAGTTTGCAGTGTTACAATCCTGGTTTCTTTCTTCCCTCCCCTTTGTGCTTTGCTAGCTTTTAAGCTGAAGACAGGTCTCTTTCACCAGGCTTTTTGTATCTTGCTGTGAGCTCAGTAGAAAGGAGCCTCTTCCCTTGGCCACGGCCTGAAGGCACTGTCATAACAGCGGTGGTGGCAGCTACGGAGGCTGGACTCCCCCCTTCAGGACCCCTCCCCGACATCTGCATGAGCTCCAGGCTCCTGGTCATCCTTCCTGCTGGAATGAAATCCACACGTAGTCAGCTGCCATTTGAAGCCAGGCCTTACGCAAGTCTGTGGGGAAGCTTTGGTCTCTGCGGTTGCTCTTCAAACAGTTGTTGGGTCTTCAGAGACCTGGCTGCTCCTGTGCTATCTGGGTCCTAGCAAAATTCAAGTCATCGGCAGGGCAGTCTTGGAAGTTTTCTGTAATCGCTTTCCCAATGGGTGTAATTTTGTGCCACTGCTAGGAGTGGTTTGTTTCTGTGGGGCTTTTGGGGAGAGCTGCACCACAAGGGGTTGGAAAAAAGGGTGGAGAGGGCTTCTGCGTCGGTGTTTCTCCTTGGAGAAAATGTCGGCCCATCAGGTGTGAGCCTGGGTGTCTTGGCTGAAGCTCCTGAAAGACGTCATTCTGAGGCTGCTGTTCCTCAGCATCTGTGTTCAAGACTCAGATGCTGCATGTAAACAGGATACGGGGGGAATTTGGCCTAATTATCACTGTCTTAATTCTCCTCCAGGACAGGAGATCAGCCTGTAAGGCACTGACAGCTGCTGCAACTTAAGAAGTGTACTAAAAAAGGATAAATAAAACTAGAAAACAATAAAGAAACTAACAATAATTCTTTGTGGATGTTTTATTCTTACAGTATTTTACATAGAACTCTGGCTTGTAGTAAACATCTTTGAAGATGGGGAGGGATAGTTTTCTGGAAAGAGTATGAGCTGATTTCTAATTTTTCATAGACTGCAGTCATTTGTTTACAAGGAAAGTTTCAGTCCATCTCATGATATTTATAAACTAAATAAGTGTGATAAATGGGCAGCCAAGCTTAGTGGTGTTCAGCCTTTGGAGAAAAAAAAAAAGGGGGGTAAATGTGCTGGGCTGGACTTCAGATGTTATACCATGAGCTCCTCCATAATTTTTTCCTGGATTGCGATTTGCATAGTATCCTTACTTAAAGTAGTCCAACAAAAGTGAAAATGACATTCTTTTTATGTCTTTAAGGCTGTGACAGGTCTGCTGCAACAGATGTTTTTTTGTCATCCTTTGACAGAAGGATATGTGATTTTCTGCAGAATATGGACTTTAGAGGTTGTTGGCTCATTATTACTGAGCTGGTGCCATTCCTTTGACAATGTGAGATGCTGTGAGCATTTTGAAGAACGACAACATCTTGGCTATGAAAAGATACACATACCCACAGGTACACGTACATGCACGGAGGCAGCGGTGTGAATGCAAAGGTATTCTTAAAGTTGGGAAGGATCTCAGGGCAGCCAAGTCTCGCTGTCAGTGCTGAGTGTTCTGAGTGCACTTGTGAAGAACTCTGTTTTCTAGAAGTCAAAAACCTCAGTGTGGGGAATTGTGGAGACTTCTGAGGTACACAGGTGACTCTGAAACAGGTTTTGCTGTTGTTTCATTAGAAACGTGTTGGTAAGACCTTTAAGACAGATCTCACTCCTTACAAACTATGGAAATCTGTGAGCAGAGCCAGTGCTTGAACCTCAACTTCTTGATCACAAAGTCTATTATCTTAAAAGCTTTCTGTAGTGCTCTGAGGAGCTTTGCTGTTAATTCCATACTAGTGAGATATTGCTGGGGGTTTGGGTTTGTTGGGTGGGTTTTTTTTCTACAATGTTAACTGCCTAATACTGCCATTTTAATAACAACAAATACTGTAGTTTTATTCTTGCTGTGGAGACACTAATCTTAGAGTCATTGAAGGAATGTGCTAGTTGTGATTTCATGGCCTTGTTGTTCATAAATAATACTGAGACACTTTTTCTGTATTTATAGAAAAATACTAGTGCTTGCCCAGAAGAAGAGTAGGAGGTTGACTGTATTTCTGTGCCAGGTTTGTGTACAGTTATAGGATCTACCTTCTGTGAATTGCAATTTGCAGACTGGATTTAAATCTCTTTGTAGTGTATAAAATTGCTACTTTTTAAAAAATAATCCTTAGTTCAAATGCTGAGGATTCCCTGGCTCACGTGGTATGGGAATTTGTGCTGGGAGAGAATGATCAGTGCCTGTACGGTCTGTGCTTTTACTCTTCTGTTTGCTCACTTGTTTGCCTCTGGGCCCTTACACTGTCAAGGGAATTGTTTTCAAAACGAATCACGTTTTTCATACCCTTCAGGCAGTTACTTGCCTGGGCACTAGAAGTTTGCCCAGCCTTTCACAGGGTAAAAACTAAATACAGTCTTTTGGGGTTGTGCAGTTCTGTTGCAGATACATGAACACAATGAAGAAGGAAAATAATCGGTATTGTCCAAGAGGCAGGTCATTTAGCAGGGACCTCTGTGTCCCATCTCTTTGGACTTTGGCTCTTCTGATGTTCTCTGGTCTCCCAAAAAGCAAGCCACAGCTCAGTCTCTTCTCCCTTGCCACAGAGGTTAGTTTCCATGGACATGTGGATGAGGTCTTTTTGCTTGTGAATGGGAGATATCTGCTAAAGGTAATCTCAGCTTTACCTTTTACGTTGAGTTATAGCTCTTTTGTATGATGTGGGGTTTAGGTCTCCATGAGTGCTAAGGTAGGGATTCTGAAGCTCAGCTGGTCAGTGTGTTTAACATAGGATGGTTTGGGTTGGAAGGGACCGTAAGGATCACTGAGTTCCAACCACCCTGTCCTGGGCAGTGACACCTTCCGCTAGACCAGGTTGCTCATGAACGTGCTTGCTGCAACATGCTCCTTCCAGGTTGGCAGCGCCGATGATGCTGGAGGTGACTGGCTTGCTTGTCCTTAGTCACTTTCTCAGGCTTCTTGAAGGGGCTGTTTTTTCAGTTAAACCATCAACTTTTGGGACTGTGGAGGCTAGAGATAGCAATCATTGAAGAGGAGGCATTTAGAGAAGTTTGGGTCTAGTCGAAGTGAAAATCCAAGTGGAGAGGGATGTGTGGGTGAAGACAAAATGTATTCAAGTGCTCCTTTGATGTGGAAGTGCATCACCAAAAGAGCTGCGTTCTCTTCTACAGTGACTTTTTCTAAAGACTGACAAAATCAGTGATCTCATCTGTCACACTCAAAAAAAAAAAAAAAGTCAAATGATTTCAGTCAAAGACTGTTTAATTTACCCATGCCAGATGAATGGGCTTCCAAGGCCATACGTATAGTCCTTATGTATTCATTGCGGTCTGAAGGTACTATTCTGATTTTTCTTGGATTCAGCTAAACATAAAATACGTGTGGGCACGGCCGTTAATGGGAGCACAGCAGCTCTTGCCCACGTGCACAGGGCTATGTACCATGCCTAACTGGAAAGCAAGAGTGAAGCTTGCATTCACTAGAACTGAAAAACAATTAGCTCTGACTAGGGACAATTTTCAGGCAATTAAAGCCAAGCTCATACATTTTTATGGCTAGGCAATCTCATAATGTTCAGCTAAATTAAGGCAGCGAGCAAGTCTAAACTACTTCCCTTGTATGCCAATAATAACAAATGAGAGGCGTCTGCAGAGGATGAGTTTGGCTATGTCTCCTGTAGCATTTTTGTACGCTTAAAATCTATGATATCCTGAATACCCTCTGCTCTCCTCGGGTTTATTTTTATCTGTAATACCACTTAATGAGCTATTAGAAATTAAATTCCTAGACAGTCCTGCTGGCTGCTCTCCATTGCAGGATATTACTGCAGTACTGATTGCTGCAGAAATACCGAGAACATGTATTTTTATTTTGAAATGTTACATTTAAAAAGTCAGCAACTTCTTTTTTCTTTAAAAAATATACATATTTTAGTCTCTTTTTTGAACAGTGTTACTGAATGGCAGTGATATGACACTGATTCGTATGGCAGTGTTTTACTCTGAGGTTATCTTCATTAGCTTCCTTTAGGATGAAACTTATGTTTTATTTATTGAATTGTCAGGTATCTTACTAATCTGATGATACTGACACTGTTTAGAAATGAAGTGTAGACAGCAGCTTCAGCCCTTACTTGAAATTTACACCAATAGTTCATCTTTGTGTTTGCAAACAAAATCCACTAATGAAGGTGAGCCCTTGGCTCTAGTAGTCCTATTTCTCCTCCCTTTCCACTTCTGCTGATGTGGGGGTACTTCGACTTCTTAACAAAGAATCACAGAATGATAGGGGGTTGGAAGGAACCTCTGGAGATCATCTAGTCCAACACCCCTGCCAAAGCAGGTCCACCTAGGACATATTGCACAGGAATGTGTCCAGGTAAGTTTTCAATGTCTCCAGAGAAGGAGACTCCACCACCTCACTGGGAAGCCTATTCCATGGCTCTGCCACCCTCAAAGTAAAGAAGTTCCTCCTCATGTTTAGGTGGAATTTCTTATGATCAAGTTTGTGCCCATTTTCTTTTGTCCTGTCACTGGGCACCACTGAAAAAAGACTGAGAAAATTTCCAAGACACTGACCAAAACACCACTGAAAATGACCCAGACATACTGCTGCTTCAATGAACTCTAAATAATTTTCATATAATCTTCAACATACTATAAGCTACAGAACTTTTAATTTAAAATCTAAACAAGATGGCTTAAATATAAGCTTCTTGTGAAAAGCAAGTAGTCAATATCTGATATTTGGGGGATTATGTCCACTCTTCATTGGAATAATAGGAGTTTTTCTTATGCTGGACCTGAATTGTCTGTCAAGAGTGTGTTCTTCAATGTAAATTTGTGACCTACTGTAAGAGGCGAGGGCATTGAGGTGGCATTTCTAGAATTATGGGGATGTACAGTACAAAATCGGTCTTTAAACTCGTTTTAAAATGATTGGCTTGTAAATATAAGACTTGTAAGCCTTATTTAGGAGAACTGCTTTTTCCTGTAGTGATATGAAGCCTCTGTGCCGAATGCTCTTGATGGGTTTTTGGTTTTGGTGGATGTTGCAAGTTGAGGCTTCAAAAGAGAAATTACCTGATTTTCCTGCCAGGCCAGAGGAGGAGATATTATGGCTCTTGTTTTACATGTCAGAATATCTTGATGTGACCTGCACCCGCATGTTGGGTTCTGTGGAACATCTGTTCAAGAGCATGATTGCTCATGTAGTTGGGAAGGGTTCTGGGCATTAAAAATAAATAAAACCACACTGGTTTAGGAGTACCTACGGACTGTTTTTAGTTAATCACCGTGATCAAGTTTTTGTTAATAAGCTAGTGAAAGTTAACTTTGTTCAGGAGTCCAAAAATATGAAGCTTGCTTAGAAGAGGGAGCAGGAAACAAAAGAAACATGGATACTGTGTCTTTACTCAAAGCTAGTATGGACTTGTCCAGAAATGCCTTCGAAGTAAAACTCAAGTATTGGTGAAACTAATTATGCTTTGAAATTATTTGCAGTTCAGTAAGCCTGGTTAAATTGTCTTAAGAGATAATTTTAGAAATTAATCTGAAAAAGTCTTAAATTTTGATAGAAATTACCATTTTAATAAAACTACCATTCATTCTAAAAATGAAGGTGAAAATTAATTTTCTGAGTGTAGATAATGATCAAAAGCTGGTAAGATCTAAAATTTGTTTGGTCTGATTACTTGTTTCTTTTTTTTTGTAATAGTGATCACATGGAAAATATTTGTGGCTACTTAATGAAATATACCAATCTTGTCACTGGTTGGCAATATCGGTAAGTCTTTTATGATGCTTTTTAATAATTGTTTAACTTATTGTTCAACTTGGTTGAATAGATGAAACATGCTATTCACTTGAATTTTTTTTTTTAAATCTGGAATTGCTTCAGTTTCACAGTTTTGTATCTTGACTGTTTTATACCTGGAGCTGTTTTACCCTTAATTTATGTAGCTTAAGGATATAGTAAGCTTTGGAGATTCAGGATATTTTTCTAATTCCCAAAATCTTACAATAGCACTCTTCTGTGGGCACAGCTATTCTGTTGTGCAACAGCATCCCTGGTCTCTGAGGAAAAAAAAATTGGTAAGAACTTAATTTTTGTGGGTCTTGTTAGGGACATAATTTATATATTTGGGGTTGTACTGATTCAAGTCCCAACCCCATCCATGCCAACTTATAATGAAAGACTGGACTTTTCTCCATGCCCACCCTCCTCCCTGCCAAAAAAAAAAAAAAAAAAAAAGAATGAGCTGCTTTTATTTAGTGTGTTTGCTTTGTAATCATTGCAGGTTTTTTGTTTTAAACAATGATGCTGGCCTGCTGGAGTACTTTGTGAATGAGCAGTCCAGACACATGAAGCCCAGAGGTACCCTGCAGCTAGCTGGAGCTGTGATTTCACCCAGTGATGAAGACTCTCACACCTTTACAGTCAATGCTGCCAGTGGGGAGCAGTATAAACTAAGAGGTAGGACCTAGATTCTTGGGCAGGGGATTCTTCCACTAGAGGACACTCCTGGCTCTCACCTGTGGCTGCTCTGCTGGGTTTGGCTGCAGGTCCAAAGCAAGAGAAATTGTTTGGCAGACTGCTGCAATGGAAGTTATATGTAAAACTTTCATCCTACTCTTCACTTGAGAACTATCCTTCTTTATGAATGATTCCATACTTTGGGTTTGACTTTCAGAAGACCAGGAGCTTAAGATGTGTAGAATGGGGTTTAACCTCCATGTATAGTGTCCTTAAACTCTACCAATTCAGCATTTTCTAAATCATTGTAGATAACAGTACTGTGTTGATGCTTACACAGAACTACATTATTCCTAATGTTCAATATGTTGGCCTTCTTGAGATGGTTATAAAAGCCCATTCTCTGATTTTGCAGGCTATGGAAATCTGGGCTAATGTCTCATAGCATTTCTTCCTTTGAAGACTTGCCGTCATGATCTAATTCTGGACATTACTCTAATGTCCTCATGACTCATGTCATTACACTAATTCCAGAAAAATATGTCATGTTGTAAGAATTAAAATGTGTGAGAGGGGGGAGTTATTGTTTGTTGAAGCTATTTCTGTGTTACAAAATTAAAAAAAAAAAGTACATGCCATTTATTGTGAACTTTTAAAATGTTATAGTTATAACATTATATATAGTTATGTTATATATAACATTATATATATGTTATAGTTATAACATATATAACAACTTTATTTAATGTTGCTGGTCAGCTGAGCAAATTTTAGATAAAAGGTAATTTGTCCTGTTAAAGTCTTTTG
>JAOTQQ010000079.1:10584488-10603924 GCA_026546715.1 Gallinago undulata
AGTGTAGTATCCTTGGAAAGGAGTCACCTGTGTGATACTTCAGTTTCATCAGGGTTTGAGCTCTGTGTGAGGGCTTGGCCCCCTGTGCTTGGTGGCTGAGTGTTCACAAGTTTTCCTTGAGCTGGGGCAGCGGGTCCAGGACAAAGGACTTTGCTCAGGCAGATGGATCTTGCTGCCCTCCTTGGCTTTCAGTGCCTCTCCCCTCTGCCTCCCTCCAGCTGTTTGCCCCAGGAGGATGCTGCTCAGAGCCCAAGGAATGCCACCTGAAGCGTTTGCCCTTCTGCTTGCAGGGTGATGGTGGTTAAAACTGTGCTTGAAAGATGGCGGCTGTTAAAACAGTGCAAATACCATTTCTGCTGGTCTGACTGGGCATTTCAGTTATAGTAACACACACCCCATACACACTCGATGTCTGTGTGTTTTTTTGTTGTTGTTTTTATAAAACTGTTCCAAGTTACTTTTCATTTTCCCTTTACCTACTGGCACTAGCAGCAACATTGATAATGCTTGTGGAAACAACCGTGGAGATATGTTAATTGCCTGTCATTGGGCCTGGCAGTAAGCAAATAACTGGGAACTACCACTTAGCTTTGCAGTAATGATGGCAACACTGGAAAGCCTGAAGTAGTGTGGAGGTGGAAGGGTGTTACTGAGGTGGTTGGAATTTCTGCTAGCATTTGTTTTGCTATCTTTGTGTATGTGCTAGATGCTTGCCTTTCTGTTAGTTTACAAAGCTTACAGGAAAACTGGTCATATTCGCTTTTAAACTCTCCTCCCCCCCCCCCCCCCCGACTCATGTGAGAGATGGTGAGAAATCTTAGTCTGAATCCTCTAGACAAAATCCTCATTAAGTTATTTTAATGTCCCTTTAAAAACTTCAGCTGCTGTTTATCTTGTAGATTCCATTGTGTAGCTCTCTACAGGAGATTTTTTTTTAAGTCTTCTTCATACATGGACAGTTAAAGATAACATGAAGTCCTTTTTTTGGATATTGTCTGGCCAGTCACATCTTTGAGCTGATGTTTATGGCTCTTATCTTAGGAACCTGAAGAAATAAATCCAGATGAGGAGCTGGAGGATATCTGTGATGATAAAGAAGATGACCTAGGAGCAGTGGAAGAACAGCGCAGTGTTATCTTGCATCTCTTGTCTCAGCTGAAACTTGGCATGGACTTAACAAGAGTAAGTAACTTCTGTATTGAACAATATTGAGTTTCAGATGAAACTGTGACCTGTAGCAAATTCAGATCTCAAGATCCAATGTCCCAGGACATTGCAGGTTTTAAGTGGAACGCACTGAGGGACTGGGTTTTCTTTAATGCAGTTGGCCATATCTTTCCTATTGGATTCTCTTTGTGTTTTCTACAATGTTTTTGTTGGCTTTCCTGTAATGGCCTGTTTTCTTCCTGCATTTGCACAGTAGTCTTTCCATGGTGTTTTCTAGAGCCTTCTCATATTTTTGTCTTTCTGCTTTCCTTCCACTTTCTCCCTTGCTTATGCTTTTATACGTAAGTCGCATAACCTTACACCTGTATTCATGCTGCTTCTGAAAAGAAGCTTTCTTTTGGTTCCTCATTATCTATCATCAGATGTCTGTTTATCTCTGTCCTATTCTCACTTCTGTGTTTGCTCATAGCTATAGCAAGCAGGAACAAAGTTACACTGGAGAGAAGTGGGTTTGACACATCAGTGCAGCTCTCAAAAGCAAGCAGCTTTGAAAAATTAACAGTTGCAACTAGACAATTTGGGCAGTAATTCTGGGAAAATTGGGCTGCTACCAGCTTGTGTTCAATTAACTCATATAAGGACTTCTTATCACAAGCAGTAGACACAGCGAAACGGATTTTGCAGTGGCATGGAATGAGGAAAGCAGTCCATGTAATTCTTGGAATTATGGATTATAATTACTCTAGCTATGTGTTTTGAGCACTAGCTACTTGGCCACTTGTATTGTGAAGGTTACACATCACAATTTGATGGTATGAACAAGTCCTGCTGCCTGGGAGCCAAACTAACACCACTGCTGATGTTCAGTTCAGTGGTGGTCAGGAGGAATTCAGTAAGACGTTATTTCATTAATATTGAAGCTTGGATTTGGTCTTTTTCTCTTAGATGGAACAAATTATCAAGTCAGCCTCCCAGTTGTGCCTTTTGGCTCTGTGTGTAGAATTGTCTTTAGTTCAGAGCAGACAGAGCATTGAAATGCAGCAAGTTTGACTTTAAAACAGGTAATGAGTTTGTTAGAATAGCATTCAACCTAAATATCAGGGCACTGAAAAGAAAAGCACCTTTAATATTGCAGGTTGATGTTGAAACAATGTGGCAAGTGTATTCAGCCTAACTTGTATTATTAAGAGTCTTTCGTCTGTGTTCCACCTCTGTGAATGCAGCTGATTTAAATGGGCTGTCTTGATTGCATTCTTGAGACACCCTGTGTTGTTTTTGACAACAGTTACATGAGGTTAGTTGCCACTACAGGGAAGGAAAAGACATGATACCTGCAGCCTCTTATCCTACAGTATTGCTCTGGGCCCAGCCAAAGCCAGGGCTGCTGTTTTTATAGTGGTAAATACAACTGGGAAAGCATAAGGTCCTCTGCTCAGAGGTACAGGATAAACCAGCACTGTGTTATTTCTCACAGATGCTTGTCCTAGTTGCTGTGTTGAGAGAGTGTGGGTTCTCAAGAGCACTGGCATAGCTTGCCTACTTTTCTCTTTCCAAACCTCTGCTCTGAGCCTTTCTTGCTATAGTTTGAGCTCCTTCCTGCTTGTTTTCTCCTCCACAGACATGTGGAACACATTATTTCTTTGCAGCTCTTTTATGTTTTTTGAGGTCAGTCCCTTACAACCTCTTAAGTCCTAATAGTACTTACTGGGCTCTTTTCCTCCTTGTAAATTGCTTTTCTGGGACCTGTATTTTGTTCATCTCTTAGAAGAGGGACAAGTCTGAAAGTTCAGTCTGAAAGTGTGGTGTCCAAAACAGGACAGAATCTTCCACCGAAGAACTTCCTTATGGCTGTTTCTTTGTTTTACTGAGTTTCTGGGTTTTCTTTTATTTCAGGTGGTTCTTCCCACTTTTATTTTAGAGAAGCGGTCATTGTTGGAGATGTACGCAGACTTCATGTCCCACCCAGATCTCTTCATTGCAATCACAAATGGCACTACCCCTGAGGAGAGGATGATCCGTTTTGTTGAGTATTATCTCACTTCGTTTCACGAAGGTCGCAAAGGAGCTATTGCAAAGAAACCCTACAATCCAATCATTGGGGAAACCTTCCACTGCTCCTGGAGGATGCCGAAGAGTGACGTAGCCACTGATGCTGGCAGTAACTCCTCTGCTCACACCACCTCAGAGCAAGTAACTCTTTCTAAAGATCTGGAAGGCCAAAAAGAGCTGGACTACTATACAGTAAAATTTGTAGCCGAGCAAGTGTCCCACCATCCTCCTGTCTCAGGGTTCTATGCTGAATGTGTAGAGAGAAAGATGTGTGTCAATGCCCATGTCTGGACAAAAAGTAAATTCTTAGGAATGTCAATAGGAGTGACAATGGTTGGTGAAGGTAAGTGTAACTTCTGTCCTTTATTAATATTATAAAGGTAATAAAATACTTGTTTGAAAGGAAATTTGATGTTGTGTGCCTCTGGCAGAAATACAGATGATTACTGGTCACCAGTTTTCTTTCAAAGACTTTTCAAAGAAATTTGCTTGCAGAGATGCCAGCTGCTATTGTGTGTTTTCAGTTTTTTTATGTACTTTTATTTTTCCTCTAATCTTTAGGATCTGCTAGCCTTAATGTGCAGTCATTCAGTGATCTTTTACTTTATTTTTACAGTTTACAAAGTACAGAAGATAATGAAAGTCCTCATTATTAACAGCAAATTTTCCTATATGGAAAAAACTAGATGGGTTTATGCTTTGCCAAAAATTGGGATTATATTTGGAAATAAAATTCTTACTTTTAAAACAAAGGGCAGTTACTGTATTGTAAACTGGTATTTGGGAATGTTTCTAAAGCATTGGACAAATTAATTTGCATCCAGACATTTATTAAATAGAAGTGTTGTTGCATTTGCATATATTGCACTCGGATATCTTACTATGCAAGCTTTAATTTTCTTTAACTGGAGAAATCGGATCCTTTAGGGCCAGAGAAGATTATCTGCCCTTAAACTGTCGTTTCCCTTTAGTACTATTCTTTACTGCAAGAGGTGAGACGGCATCTCCTGTTCTGTGTCCCCTGTGTGTATCGCTCGGCATCTGGGCATTCCAGGCACACGCATGTAAAATGCATGTCTGGCAGGGGAATGAGCATGGCAGGGGATGTGGAAGCACATCTTGATGCTTTCCCTGCACCAGGTAATTTCTGAAGTTAATGTCTCCTTTGGGGCATGTCTCCCATCGTGTCGTGAGTTTGAAAGCCATGAGAGTATCTGAAAAGTAACCTCGGACACACAGTGATAGTATACTACAGAAGCATGGTTGATGCAGGCACCAGTCAAGGGTCATGCTGTGCTCTTGTAATGGCAAGAGGTAGATCTTGTGTTTTGTGTTTTTTATAGGAAGTGAATAATGTGGACGCATATATTATAGGAAAAAAAAAAAGTGGGCACGCCTCTTAAAAGCCAAAGAAAAATTCTAGGTTTTAGGAGATTCTTGACATCTATTGCAAAAGTCACTGCTGGGAAAGAGTTGGGTTTATCTTAGCAGAGGGTAAGGAGGTTTGTCTCCACTACCTGCCTTCAGATAGGGTAGGGTGTATCACAGAGACAGAGATACCACGACAGGAATATTGGCCTTCCTCAGGATCTGCAGTTCAGGGTATTCATTTGTTATTTGCTTTCGGAGGTGCAAGTCTTGTGTTGCCGTGCTCCTGAACCATCAATAAGAGTGACCACCCCTTTGACATGTTACTGACAAGTATGTTTCCCAGCACAATATGATACTTTATGGAGCAATATTATTAAGATGAATGTATTTTCCAAAAGAAACATAAATCCCTGTTATTCAGGTTAGTACTTTCAGGGAAATATTTATATCTAGAGTCTGTAATAAATGTCACTTTCGTGGGGTATGAGGTTTTTTTTTTTCTTTTTGGTATGAGGGCCTATGAGGAAAAGTAGTCAGATGTAGTCAGACTGGATATCTGTTTCGATAACGTTTGGTCTTTTCTAAAATGGTTCTGATTGAGGAATTCTTGTATTTCTTCACACAGGTGTCTTAAGTCTTTTGGAACATGGGGAAGAATATACCTTCTCTCTGCCCTGTGCATACGCTCGGTCAATTTTAACTGTTCCTTGGGTAGAACTGGGAGGAAAAGTCAACATTAACTGTGTGAAGACTGGGTATTCTGCAAGCATTAACTTTCACACCAAGCCCTTCTATGGTGGCAAATTGCATCGGTGAGAACACTTTTCTATTTTTTCCATGTAATCCACACCCTAGAATCGTAGTAGCTGTGTAACTGCCCTGTTCTGTGTGCTGAATAATAGTCATTGGTAGTCTGAGAAAACATAGATTTTCCTGTTCATAAATGCTTGAAGGTATTACTGTGGTCTTAAACAATGTCATAGCTAAACAATATTATTGTATGTGATCCTCAAGGAAAAAAACAGGCTGCCTTTAAAGATGGTAAGGAAATTCCATGTTTGTTTGACCACTATGAAAACAGAACTCCTGGCTTTTATTCCTGGTTGCCACAGGTTCTCTTACTTTTCTTAGTTGGTTAATGTTTACTATTTCTTTTATTTTCTCTGTTTGAAATGAGGTTGAACTTGCTGTCCTAAAGGTTTGTGTTGTATGCAACATTCACTGTAGTTGCACTGCAGGGAACATTAGTAAATAGTCTTCTGTTACTGATTTGTCTTAGGATTTCTGAATAACAAACATAATACTGTCAAGTTTAAGCAACTATAAAAATCTCTAAGTAAAAATACCTTTTTAAAAACAAAAATTGTTGCAGTCGTAATTCTTAATGTTTATGCACAGTTAAAACCTAACAGATGATGAAGATACAGAGAAAGTTTGCTTGGGGTTACTTCTACCAGTTTCTAGAAAGTGTCTGCACACTTGGTGCAAAAGCTTTTAGAACTCATTAATACTGGTGTTTCTAGAGAGTGTGTAGTAAGACTGCTGCAGATTAGCCTCATGCTAATATATAGTCAATTAATTAAGGAAGGAGAAAATTAAGTAGTAGTTGCACAAAGAATTTCTGGTTGCAGAGCGTTTTGCTGGACTTCAAACCTTTCTTAAATTGAATGTGTAAGAGATAATAAATATGTAACAGCTTAGAACATCAGAACTTCTTAAACATAGGTTGCTCTCACAGGTTGCAAAAAAATCATCAGTCTTCTACAAATCCCTTTTTTTCTAAAACGGTAGGGAAAAGCTGTATTTCTCATTTAAAGGAAAATAAAAATCCCCACCAAAGCCTCCATCTTGAAGCACTTTGCTCCACAAATTCCCACGTGTGCTTGGAATTTAACTTGGGACCATGTCTCATGTCCCAATGGCACCTGGGTAACTGAAGCTCACACGTAGCTCTTTCACTGGCAGCAGTTGTAAAATGATGCATGGTTTGGGATTTTTGTTCCCAGTGCTTACAATGGATCTTCCACCTTGCAATAACTCCTGTTACGCCATAAAGAAGCAGCAACAGGATGCAATTTTACTTCAACGACTTAATTTTGGAAACTGTTTTTGTTGTTTGTCTCCCTGAAATTGGTCACAGATGTAGAGGCATTTCAAAGACAGATCTGTTCAAGGTACTGTAGCTATTGAAAATTTGACATGGTGATGATTGGACACTGCCAAAAGACACTCTTGATGGGGAAGCAGCAATGTTGTCATGGTTACACAGAGCACAAGTGAGTTGCTATGGCAACGTTATAGATTTTTTATTTTTTTTTTTTGTAGAGTGACCCTTGTTGTTAGACCTCAGCTGGATATTGGCTCCTTGGTCCTGTTCCTCTTTAGTTTGATGAAACAGAGGGTGTTGATAATGAACAGCTAGGCATATACCAATCGTGCCAAGCTTACAAATAAGTTCTAGCAGATTTTCATCATGAATATTCGTTCAGACAGATATTGTGATCTGTGGTGCTGGGAATGGTTGTGTGATACAGCAGCTCAGTACTTGCACTGTAGCAGTGAGTGATACAACTTTGTTTACTTGAAGCTGAGTGGAGGCAGTCATTTTGTGATTGATATGAAATACTGGATGTCAGTATTGTGTTGTAACCACATGGTGCCTGGAAAAATTAAGCTCTTAAGGTTGTCAAGATGTAACTGCAAAGTCTGAATGGGCCAGCCTCTGGCACCTTGTCAGAGTCAGTCTGTTCAGAGATCCATTGGGAGGAGGGCAGGGACTCCACCACTTACCACAAAAAAGACACTGAGGTGCTGGAGTGGGCCCAGAAAAGGGCGACGAAGCTGGTGAGGGGTCTGGAGAGTAAGTCTTATGAGGAGAGGCTGAGGGAGCTGGGGTTGTTCAGTCTGGGGAAGAGGAGACTGAGGGGAGACCACACTCTATAACTCCCTGAAGAGGGGGTGTAGAGGAACAGGGGGGGGTTGGTCTCATCTCCCAAGTCACAGGAGGTAGGACCAAGGGGAAATGGCCTCACGTTGTGCCAGGGGAGGTTCAGGTTGGATATTAAGAAATATTTCTTCACCAAAAGGGTTATCAAGCATTGGAATGGGCTGCCCAGGGAGGTTGGTTGAGGCACCATCTCTCGAGGCGTTCAAAAGACGGGTTGACATGGTCCTCAGGAACATGGTTTAGTGATTTTTTTTTTTAATTTATTTTTTATTTTTTGTCAGAGTTAGGTTGATGGTTGGACTAAAGTTAAATTGGGTTGGAGCTGCTGGACTGCAATGTGGCTCCAGCTGCCTCCTGCATGTGCAGGATGTGACAAAAGCCCTGGCTGTTTCCTCTTGCTCTGACCTGGCTGTGAGCTTGCCCTGCTTGCCCTGACGATCCCCCACGGGTCTGATTGCACTGGCATCTGGTGTCTCTGGGCTGCAAGATCTGGCCTATGGTGCTCCTCTTGCCTGAGAGATTAATTTCCCTATTTTGATGCCAGGCTCGGGGGGGACAGGTAGGTGTAGACACAGCTGGAAGTGACCAGTGGATGCAGAAGAGGGAGAGTGGCACCTACGTGTCCTGTGCTCCTTTCTGAGCATGGCACCACGCAGCCAGCATGGGCAAGGTGGGAGCTGCTTTCTGCTCCTCTGTGTTCAAAGGAAATAGCAGCAAAGCAGTGGATTGCAAATTAGCTGTTATCAGCTGCCCAGAATGTAAGTGTGAAAGGAGATGTAACGTGTGGTTTGTGTGAGCGCGGATGAAATGCGGGAAGGGGAGCTGGAGAGAGGGGGTGTTTGTCGAGAGCTTGTGTACAGGTAATTGCAGTTTAATTGGAGCTGGAAATGGCGAATCCTTTGTGAATCCTGCAGCACCTTCCAAGTGAGAATGTCTCAAGTCTTGTTTGCATCGTGTGCTGACCCTTTAGTTTCTTCAAAAAGTTGTGTTTGAGGGTGGTAATCGAGGGTGCCTAGCAATGATCTCTAAGGTTCCGTTCCTTCATTCAGGATGAAGTGAGTGTTGGGAGGTCTTTGGACAGGTCTTGATGTTGAGAAGAAAAATATGCATAAGTGTGTGTAATTATTGTGATACTTGAGCATCTGTGCAGCACTTGGGATGAAATACTGCATATTAGAAAGACATTTTTAATATCGTGTTATTGGCAGAGGTTTCTGTGGAAGAGACAGGGAAGAAAAGCAGTTCTCCTGATTCCTAGTTTCCTACCTTGCTTTCTGCCTGTGTGTGACTGCTGCTTATGTGAGCAACATAAAAATGAGATCACCTACGTTTGGGGTACATTGGGATGTAAAGATGTGAGATAAAGTGCCAGCGGGTAGCGAGATACATTCTTGCTAGAAAGCTCAATTTTTATTTTTTTAAGTCTGAACTACATATCTGATGTGATGTTTCAAGTGGAAATGATGAATTGCTTGCTACACACGAACCAGCCTGTGTTAGTTTCTTTTTCATTTTCCATTCCATTAAAAGGTTTGAAAATGGTTTAAGCTGAAGCCAAAAATGGAGTTTCCTGGGTGACAGGAAGAGAACTAGAACAACCAGTGAAAGTCACTTTGCTCTTTGAGCTTCTCCACACAAATACAGTTGAAGTAACTAACATTTTTCAAGAGAGCATGACGAGTTTGCAAGCTCATCCAGAATGAAGTTGAGTGGTTATGCAAGGAATAATCCTCAGGTGTCTTCAGCCATGCCTTTTAAAAAATAAATTGCTTTCCTAGAGTCACGGGTGAAGTGAAGCAGAACACAACAAACACAGTGGTGTGCAGAGTGCAAGGAGAGTGGAACAGTGTGCTGGAGTTTACCTACAGCAATGGGGAGACAAAATACGTGGACTTGACAAAGCTGTCTGTGACAAGAAAACGAGTCCGGCCCCTTGAGAAACAAGGACCTTTCGAGTCTAGGTAGAGTATGTGTTTACTGTTGTCTGACCCATTTCCTAAGGTGAATGCATTAGGAAAACCTGCAAATGTAGATGATGTTTGTGGATAATGCTTAGCAGCGGTGACCTTTGGTTTTTTTTTTAAATATAAAAACTAAGTGCATAATAAATGCAAAACACAAGTGCAGGCACATGGTTGTTTATCTTGTCTCTTATGCATGGACAGAGTCGTCTTAAGTGTTCATAAAGTGCCTGCTGGAACAGAGCCTCCTTATTTGTTTTGGTTTTAATCATCAGCTACACAGCAGGGGCAGCTCCTGACAAGGGAGGTCCTCGCAAGAAACTGCTCATTGAGTAACACTCCCATAGCAACCCCAACAAGCGTACAAACAGACACCAGATTGGCACAGCCAGAACCTCGGAGCCCTTCCTACCCGCTCCTAATTGCTGGTGTAGCTGTACCACCTGCCCTTCACTGTCGTGCTCCCACCTGGGTTGGCTTGTCATGTCTTGAGTGCAGGGAGTGCTCCTGTTCCAAAAGGGTTGCCTGTGGTGATCCTGGGAGTTCCAGGCTTTGAAAACTGAAGTTAACGATTTGTTTTGTAGGAGGCTGTGGCAGCATGTAACAGAGTCTCTGCGGGATGGAGACATCGATAAGGCTACGGAGCACAAGCGAGCCCTTGAAGAACGACAGAGGAATGAAGAGAGGCTTCGTGCTGAAACAGAAACACCTTGGTGTACTAAATACTTCCTTAAAGAAGTAAGTTCCCAAGCAGTTAGCTGTTGATGAAGGCAGAGCTACAGTGAAAGCAGGTGCACATGTGGGTCCGTGTCCTGTCAGAATAGAGTATTTGGCCTTAGATCTCATAGTTTACCTCCGTGGGGTCCGTAGGAGTAAGGTGACATAAGCATGCTCCAACATTTAGATGTGTGACTTTACCCTTTGCTTCCCAAACACTTTGGCAATTTCCTTGCAACAGATTGTCTGCCTGATTTGTGGTTCAGTTTCTTTTACTGAGCACTTCATTAATCTAAGGAAATAATCAGTAGTACTCACGTTGCTTATCTTGGGTGTGTATGAACCCCAGATATTACTGTTAGCAAGAAGGAACATGAGTTAATTCTTAGCCTAGAACTTCTTGTGTCCTTGTACGTTATATTTTGGATGGACCTTATTTGTTCAGAGGCTTAACCTGTATTTCAATAATGGTAGTAATAATAATATAGTAAGACTTTTAACAAGGTAAACTGCAGCCTGCTCAGGAAGCCTGGTGGCTACCAGTATGATAACTTTGAAATAGTTTTTCCTTGAGACCCAGACAATGAGACCCTGCTTGAGCAGAGAGCTTTACTGAGCTCCATGCAAGAGTGGAGTACTCAAAGAAAATTTATGCTGTAGTAGTTTAGATTCTCCTTGTAGTAAAAACACCTGTGAAACTGCAGTAATGTAACTCGTCCTTCATCTTTTTGCCATATATGTGGTCTAGCAGAGGTTTAAAACAGGCTAAAATTTTTTATTGGTTATCTTTCTGGTTTTGTTTTTTAAAGTTCAGGAATGTTAGCTCCAATAAAACTTGTTGTTCTCTAAAGCTATGTTGGCATGACTGGCTCAGATGTAGATATTTGTATTGTTAGCGTCTAGATTTAGAAGAGGTGAAGTTCTGTTGCTGGTCTGAGAGATAGATCTACATGGAAAATGGTTCAATGTAATCCTGAGCTCCTTCGTTTCCGGGTCAGCAGTCGGGCAGTGTTAGAGCTGATAATCTTGGATGGCTGCCTCTCTGCTGCCTTCTGGGTTGGCTTTTTAAAGTAATCTGGATCAGGGGGCTGAGGAGAGTGACTTTCCATCTGGGCTAATTACAAGTGCAGTCGATTCCCAGGGCGCGCTGTGGCTCGGCGCGAGTCCATGTGTGTTCTGGAGCAGTCAGAGAGCCTGCAGCATTGATCTCTCTTGTCTTAATCTACGGGAGTTAAACACATAAGATATGTCCCTCTTGGTTTTCACAGCTACTGCTCTAATAGTTGTGTGAAGGGAATTCTCCTGGGGCAGTGTCTTTATTTTAACCGTATTTTCTCTTACATTTGCAGGGAGATGGCTGGGTTTACCATAAACCCCTCTGGAAAACGGTCTCTGCTGTGCAAACTCAGCAAATGGACACTAACTAAAAAAGCTGCATTGAGATGAGTTTTCTGGTTTTCCTCTCCTTTTCCCCTGTTTCTCAAAACACATAATCACACCGAGTGTCCCCTTTTTATGTAATTGTGAAAGTTTAAATGAGCATAAAGAAATAAGTATACTAGGGCACTTTAAAGCTATTAAAAAAAAAACAGTTATAGAGACAAACTTGCCAGGTACATTCAACCAACTTGTTTTTTGTATGATCCAAGAGATTTTATCTGAATTGTGTAAGATTCTTCTAAGTAGATCTGATTGCAAAAGCTGCCTAAGAGGAGAAGGAACTGTTGGATTTTGGAGTGACATGGGAACTTTTTTTCAGAATCTGCGTCCAGCTCTTTAATAACTGAAACCTGCTTAGTACCCATGTAGACAACAGCAACAAAAAATTGCTGCTTTTATGCCCAGTGATTAACCTTTCTGGCAAAAACTGGAGGGATGTTTGGAAGATATGCCTGAAATCAGTGTTAAGAAACAACTGGATCGTGATGACTTTTTTTGTCTTCGGAGAGAACACGTGCATGCATCGGAGGAATATGGGATATGTGTAGAGACTACCTTTCTTTTTTATGGATTTATAAAAGCAATTAGAATTGTAACCATGGAGAAATTTTTCCTCTGAAACGTTTTAATATACTTGAAGTAATTGACTTGAATTGGAAAAGTAATTTGAACACTTTTCAGCTCCTAATTTTATTAAATCTCTTTGAGTGACTTTGACTTTTCTCATGTTATAATGTAATGAGGTTTGGCCTTTTTTCCTTCCTTCACCATCCCTTCCCGAGGACTAAGGCTGTCAAAATGAACAGAAAACGTACAATTTTGTATTTAAATTTCTCTGCCCATCTAATCATCTAAGAGGGGAAGTATCAGTGTTAAAAACTGTCCTTTGGATTGTTTTGTTTTTTTCCCTGTGGTGTTATTCAGAACAAAGCGGTGAAATGTGACCTGTGAATACATCAACTGTAGGTCCTGGTTTTTCATCTTACCATAAAAAAAAAAAGCTGATTATGCTGAGGACTTGGTATTGATTTGAAACACAATCAGATATCAGGAAACTGTATTCAGGTACAAACATCCTTTGTTGTTGTTTTGGGTTTTTTTATAACTATTTTATTGAAGTCTAAGAATTGCTGGCAATTAAGAATAGTACTTATTATGGCTTTCGTTATTGTAACTACAAGCTACCTTAATTTTTCCAACAGTGGTGCCTTACTCTGTTTTTTCTTCTGATGTAGTCTTCCAACCAGTGTATATAACATTATCTGCCACCTCCCAGCCATGGCAATGGCTGCACCTGATCCAGCATTATGAGAACTCACAACTGTGTGATCTGGTAAGATGTTTTCCACGGAGAAGATAAAAGTGTAAAGAATGCATCAGAAGGTTTAAGTAACCATCTTAACTTTCAACACAACTGTAAATCGTGCAAAAAAAAAAAAAGTTGGGTTTATGCACAACTATTTTGATCCTCTTGTACTTTTTTTTTTTTTGCTGTGAAATGCACTGAGATCTCAATGCGAGTCCTAGTCCGTTTGTGAGAAGTAGGGGTGGGGATAATAAAACTACAAAATGATTCATCTGCTCTGTGTGGTTTCCTAGAGATCAGGTGACCAGGAAGACTAGGCTGTTGTTGTCTTTTATGCTGGAGATCCATCTGTCCGGGCTTTCCTTGGCCCTTTTAAAGCAGGATATTTTGGCACTGTGCACTTGAGTAGTAACTATGCTCTCCAGCTGAAGAATGTTTTAGGCCCTGCTGTCTTGTTTGTGATATTCTATACAACCATCCTGTTGTGTTAGTTTTGGATATCCATTGGGCATTTTCATGTTTAACCAGGAATAAAAATAAAAATGAAAACAGTGGGATTAGTTCCTCCTTGTTTCTCAGTCTGTGGCACGTTTGGGGTGTGCTCCTTGGCCAATTCCAGGGTTGGGGGTAGGAATTATGGTGGCGACATGTGAACTTCCATGGTTCATGGGTACCTGCACCGGACTGGGGGTGGTAGAGAGACAGAAACGAAACTGACAAAGCTGTATGTGTTTCATAGTTGTTCTGTCTATGTCACGTGGCAGATTAGCTTTAAACAAACAGCAACGGCTGTGGTGCGAGGTCCAGCTTTTAATATTGCTGCCATCAGAGCAGAAAACAAACCTTTGGCAGCTGAGCATACTCCAGGGATCAACTTGTGCTTATTAAAATATAGACCTGTGACTCAGTCGCTGAGCTCTGCTTAACATTTTGATTGGGGAATTTGTCAAGGTGATGGCTGTAAAACTGACTGAAAAGCTCCCATGTTGACCATGAAGCCATTTGTGTTCCTTATATAATATTATTAGTCCGTTTATTTCTCTTCCACCCTCATCTGGTATGCTTGCGGTTTCACACTGAAAAAGCTGTTACTAATTCTGTTGTGTAAAAAATAGACCCAAGGCTAAAGAAGTAGTCTTTTAAAATACATGAAACGCTTTCTTTTAACATGGGGTGCTGCTAGGGAAAAAAAAAGGTAAAGCCTTCCTTTGCTCAGGTGATCACAAGGACCAGAATGGCTTTGTGATCTGGATTCAGCTGAGATGCAAGTTTCTAGGTACTTCTAGGAATAAAGGACATAACAGAAAACATTTAAAAAAAAAAATTCTAGCCACTGAATATCCAGCTTCAATTGAACTTCTAAGAGTTACAAGCACCCTATGGACTAATGTATGTATTTTTAACTCTGACCAGATTTGAATTGTCTTGCATAACTGCTGTTGTTTCCATCTTATACCTTCTGGAGCGAAGGGAAGGGCATCACTGCTGCTTCCTATGTAGGTATTTGCTGGAACCACAGTGTGTTCACTGGGGAGTGTGGCAAAGTGTAGGATTTCATCTTGCCTTCCCTTCTGGCTTTTTGGCTTCATTGGGCTCCACTGACGTGAAGAGCAAAATTCTTACTGGTCTCATTGGTTTCAGGCTCCCTGGGTTAGAAACAGATCTTGGGAGGTTAAATAAGTGGCTCTCTTCAGAGGTGCTGCGTGCCCTGCTGCTCGTGGAAAACAGAGACTCCTATTTAAAACAAAGTCACTGCTATTTAATGCAGGCATTCAAGCGTATAATTCTGAAAGCCTTGATTCTGGACTTGGTTTTCATGGAAAAAAAACCCACAATATGTAAATTGGAGTGTTCAAGATTTTAGGCACAGGGAGGGGAATAGCTTGAGAAGTTTTTCAGCATGTTTACAGTATGAACTGTCAACCCTAGGATTAAGTCTCTGACTCCCCAGGAGAATTTGGATTTCAGCTGTTGGAATCAGAGATGCAACCTTCGATGTCTAGTTTGCACGGGCTGATCCCCCTCTGCCCTGGTCACCTGCGGAAGAACAGGTCAGGGTGTCTTTTAAAGCCTCTTGAGCTGAACTTGGAAGAACAAGTAAATTTATTCATCGGTGTTATATCTAGACAATTTGGTGCAGAAACTTGGAAATTCTGCCCTCAATATTATGAGAAGGAAAGATTGGACAGCCCTGGGGGGAATTCGCTGTGTTCCCGTAGCTCCTTATCTCCACATCAGAAAAGCTGCCCCAGGCTCTCTGTTCATTTTGGGCATGTCTAGAGTAAAGCCAATGGTTAATCTATTAAAGAAATTAGGCTGAAGTCAAGTGGGTGGAAAGAGTGTGTTTCTGGTGAACTGGGGAGGATATGCTTGGAGAGAACAGGGTTGGCTTAAAACAATCATAAGGTGACAGGAGGTAGGAGCCAGGTGGGGGATTGGTGGCAATGAAAGGTGTGGTCAGAGTCGCGGGTGGCCAAAATTAGTTTTTATTATTTATATTTTATGTGTCCTAATTCATTCCCTTTCTGTCCTTCTTTGAAGGAATTAGAGACAATTTTGTTCTAGGGTTTTAATTTGGGAGCTGTGGAACCAGCAGTGAGAGAAGAAAAGGTTTTTGTACGGGCTGGTCCTGTCACAGCCGTGTGTTTTAGAAAACCAGAGCAGCCCTGCAGATCTGCTTCCCTGCTCCACGCTGGGGAGCCTTGGCCTCAGAAAGCTTGTGGCTGTTGTAGGGTTTTCTCCCTTCCCTTCTCCTGTAGGGGCTGACCCACGAAGCCGTGTGCTGGCAGGCAAAGTTTTCCTCTCCGATGCCATCCTGAAAGATACACCTCCGTGTAGGTGAGCGTCAGGTATGGGCTTGCAGGGCTTCCTGGCAGCAGCTAAGGCTTTTACTGCCTTTTGCTCCCATGGGTGGAGGGATAAAGATTTGCAGAGTGCCAGGGTTCAGAGCGAGGTAGGATTTAACCTTTGCTTAATTGCCTTCCTGCTCCCTGGGCAGCCTGGCATGGGCTGGTGGTGATGGGAGTAAAGGTCCTGGTTCTGTGTGATCATGTTTCTTAAGGTTGAGCAACACAGCAGAGGGGTGTGAAAGAGTTGCCAGGAGAATTGCGGATGGAAAGGGCACAGAAAAGGGCTACAAAGATGACAAGGGGCATAGAACATCTCTCTTATGAGGAAAGACTGAGGGACTTGGGACTTCTTAGTCTGGAGAAGAGAAGGCTGAGGGGGGATCTGATCAACACCTATAAATACTTAAAGGGAGGGCATCAGATGGACGGGGCCAGTCTTTTTTCAGTGATGCCCAGTTATAGGACAAGAGGAAACAGGCACAAACTTGATCATAAGAAGTTCCACCTAAACAAGAGGAGGAACTTTTTCACTTTGAGGGTGGCAGAGCACTGGAACAGGCTGCCCAGAGAGGTGGTGGAGTCTCCTTCTCTGGGGACATTTAAAACCTGGCTGGAGATGTTCCTGTGCAACCTGGTCTAGGTGGACCTGTTCTGGCAGGGGGATTGGACTAGATGATCTCTAGAGGTTCCTTCCAACCCAATATCATTCTGTGATCCAGTAATCGGTGAACACGTTTGTGATGAGAGTATGGCTGTGGCCCAGGTCTGTTGGCTCGAGGTGGCTGGAAACTGATAGGGGGGAAAGAGTTGCCAGGGTGCCCTCCATGGGGGCTTCTTAGAGTGAAACAGCAGCATCTGCACTGGTGTCTATTTTTATTCTATTGAAGAAACTTTACGCGCCCACCTGAACTATGAAGTACACCCCGGAGTTCCCCAGTGAAAAGAGGTGTGTTGGAGTTTCAGCAAATCAGGCTTTTGCAACATGGATTATCAGGTATCTTTCTGGTGTATTAAGGACTGTCTGATCAATGAGCAATTCTCTTGGGTGCCAGCATTTCTTCTACTGAGGGTGTGTTACATCTCAAGATTATTATTTTTTTTTTCCTGCTGCTACAACAGAATTTGTGTGTGTGTGTAGGCCATTAAAGAAGGAAAATCAAAAATTGTCTTGATCTCTGCAGAGTAAGCAGTCAGAAGAGAAACTCGTGATGGCCACGTGGAAGGACTTCAAAAATAGGCATGGAATTCAGGTGCTTATTAATAAAAGATTAAACGTTATTATTTTAAAAAATAATAAAAGGAATGCTTTGCATCATTATACATTTAAAGTAAGTACAAAATCAGTTCGTATATAATGTTGCACTTTAACCAAAGTATTGATTCCACAGTTCACCGTGTCTGTGGGAGGAAACCGATCTCATAAATAAGTTACGAGCTGGATCTTAGTTCCATTCGGAAAAACGAAGCAGGGATTTTTTTTTTTTTCTTTTTCCCCCCATGAGCTAAATGCTTCTTGCTTATCATCTTCTCGTCTCTTGACGACCAGGCTTTTCGCCCGCCGTGTCACTGCGTGTTCCTGCTCCCGTCGCTGTCCTGGGGCTCCCCGCCTGGAGAAGGCGTTTTGCTGGCCTCGTTGTCCGTGTTGTTGTTGAGGATGTCGTCGCAGTCCATCTGTGCCATCAGGTTGAAGCGCTCGGCCACGCAGTGGGCGGTGAGACGGGCCTCGGGGTCGTGGTCCCAGCACTCCGTGATGGTGTCGCACAGAAACCGCATTCCCTGCGAGGCAGAAGGGCTGGAATTAGGATCTGAAGGTGGGAGGAAGAGGAGCTATAGAAGCTGGTCGAAAGCAACTGCAGTGCTTTACCGTATCCTTCACAGCTTACTGCAGAAATGCTTTTTTTTTTTTGATGATGTTGGCCATGCTTAAGCAGAGGAGGAGCCTTGGTAAGTTGTGGCAGGTGCTGCTGCTTGCACCTTTCTGGTGCTGCTGGTGTTAGAGCAGCAGCCTCGGCTCACCTGGGATCCCCATCCCATTTCCCACCGTCCCTGGAAATCAGTTGGTGTGTGTCCACTGGGGGACTTAAATAGGGGCCCAAGGGAATTCATCCCCCCTCCACCATCTCCCGTCTCAGCCCCATCAGAGTATCCTAACGTGGGGAGGGGTAGCAGATGGTGTCCCACAGCCTGGCAGCCAAGCCCAGGTCTCTGGGTTTCGAGCCCGTGCCCTGGCTGCTAGACCTGGGTGGTGGGGGTTTCAAAGGCAAGTTTGGGATTAAACTTCTTAAACGTGACCTCGTGTTCTAGCGGCTTTCTGGCAGTGTGTGCTGTGCCAAATGGTCATTGCAGTGGGCAGCTGGGATCTCTTTTCTCACCACAAAGTAGTGTCTTGGTTTAGGTAGGATTGGGCACCTCTCAGAGTGCTCAGTTCCTCCCAGTTACAATGGTTATACCTCCTAGTAATAGAATTTCCCCCCCAACTGTTTAGTCCTCTGAAAAAAGTCACAAAATTTTGGGTTTAGAAACAAACTGGCAGTATTTAGCTGATTTTTTTTTTCCTGTCCCCCTCTTAATCTAGCAACACCTCCAGCAGCAGGAGCTGTGCTGAACCTCCCTTTGCATGTGTAATTCCCATCATGTGCTAGTATTGCTTTCTGCATGGTCAACCCAGGTTGCAACACAGTGGAAAAATCATTATTCTAAATAAAGCTTCACATCTTTCAGTGGCTTTTGTGGATTTCTTAATTTGCAATTAAGAGAACGCAGAAGTCCTGCACAGACACCCCCACCCCTCCCAAGAGAAGAGTGTGAGCCCTGCAGAGAGCGGTGCCGCCGGTGCTGTCTGTCCTTCTGCACCTTTCTCTGAACTCACTGCTCATCCCTAAGGTTGAGATGGAGGCAGAGGAGAGAGACGTGTGGTGGAACTGACAGATGGTGCGTTTCAGAACCTCTCACGTCACCCATTTATTAGCTCAGTTGAAAGGATTTGAGGATAATTGATTAACATGCGAAAATGAGCTAGCTTAGCTGAAGCTTTTAAAATAAGCCTTTCCTCAAACAGGATGTGGCAGTGCCGTATGGCTTTGTTGTTAGATTTTCTGGGCTTAATTTTGCCCTGAAATCACGACATTTATTTGCAGTTTGTCTTCTAAGTAGCGACGATGCTCTTTTGAACACCACAACTGGGACATCTTGCTGTGCTCCCGAAATGGACTCGGTTTGGGTTTTATATTTGACGTCTCGGGTTTCCAAAGGATGCTGAGTTTTACAAGTATATTTTTAGTGGCAATATTGACTTAAGCTCCCACTGCTCCTTCCTGTTCTGCACCAGCTCTTCGGTTGTGCCAGTACAACAGTCTGTTCAGCTGCTTCGGGAACCAGATCCAAGAATTTACCTGGCCTAAATAACCACTTTTTAAATTATTATTATTTTTTAAAGAATGTGGTGGAGTGTGAAGCAAAGTGGAAGCAAAGTGTTTGTAAGCTACCTGGGGAAACTTTGGGGATGAATTTCTTCAGCAGACTTTACTGTGCAGCCTGGTGAACACTGGCCATGGAGCTGCTGATGGGCATCCTGCTGGGTGAGTCAGCTCTGCCAGGGAAATCAGTGCTTATGTCTGCTGAGAATCTCA
>JAOTQQ010000079.1:10604024-10638970 GCA_026546715.1 Gallinago undulata
TGCCCGGTGACAGGACAAGGAGCAACAGACACAAGCTGGAACACAGGAAATTCCACCTGAACATGAGGAAAAAAAATAATTCTTTACTTTGAGGGTGCCAGAGCCCTGGAACGGGCTGCCTGGAGAAGTTGTGGAGTCTCCTTCTCTGCAGACTTTTCCTAAACCTGCCTGGATGTGTTCCTGTCCAGCCTGCTCTAGCTCAACCTGCTTTGGCAAGGGGTTGGACTAGATGATCTTGGAAGGTCCCCTCCAACCCCGACCATTCTGTGATTCTGTGACTCCCAAGGAAGCCCTTGGCACAAGCCAGTGGCTTTCTGCTGCTTCCCAGCAGATGGTGCTGCCCTATGCTGCATCCTGGGGAGGCTGCCTGCAAAATGCTGGGAAAAACCCTGTCAGGCCGGGCTTGTGAGGAGATGCTTATTAGATCAGCTGAGATTAGTTAGAGGAAAACTTTCAGGAACACAACGTGGCTTTTCTGTTCCTCTTCCCCGGTGGATATCAGGTGGTCTCCTAAAATTTACAACCTTATAAGCCTCGCTCTGTTTATGTCCTCGACCAACCCACTGCATCAACACTCTATCTCAGGGGTGATTGCAGTCAGCCCTCCTTCAGCTCAGCAAGCAGCGCCCGTACGCTCTGGCTCTATCAGAGCACGATTTTTTTTTTTTTTTTTCACAACCCAAGCCTCTGGATGTTTTCCCTGTGGTTTCCAAGTTCATCAGAGGCCCCGGGAGGTTGAATGCCTGTGATGAGTAACTCATCTTCATGCTTCAAATGTGCAGCAGCGCTGATTGGAGTCCCTATATTTGCCCTCATCCAGGAAGAAGGCTGGGTGGTGAACTTCAGAAACGGACTTGCCGACTGATTAAACTCACCGATGGTCCAGTGGAAACCACAGGCTGATTTGATGCTGTCGGCAGCTTCGGTGGGTCGGGTCGGTGGTGAGTCTTCGGGCGAACGCGGTTTTGAGAGGACATGTTGTAGGGAGGGCACGGCCTACTAAGATCGTGGAATTGTATCTCTCTTTTTGAACAGCCTGGCTTTTGTGCAGCGTCCGGGCAGAGTGGAAGCGGGAGCCGTGTGTTTTATGGGTGGGTTCTGCAAAATGATGCACTGAACCCTTCAAGGCTCCCTGAGCCGACAGGCTCAACGCTGTGGCTTTTGTCCAGGTGAACTCAATTGTTGATCAGCAGATGGTGTTTTTCCCCGAGATATGTGACATTTAAGAAGTACAGAAGTCGGGCAAGATCTAAAAATCGCTGCCAGCGTGCCTGTGCTACCCTTGTGTTGTCAAAGCATGGAATAAAGCACTGGAGCTGGGGGAGAGAGGACCACACCAGGGCCAGGAGGTAGCTGTGTTTCTGGATCTGGTTGGTCTGGGTGTGCTTAGGGGACGGTTTCAACAGAACACACCTTATCACTGCAAAAGTATTTCTGTTCTAGAGCGCTGGGTTATTACGCTTGCTGTGCTGGAGCACCGTGCTGTCAGACCCTCTGAGCTGCTGAGAGACTTCCCCTTGACAAGGCTTGAGCCCAGCAGGTTCCCTGCTTTCAGCTTCACGCATGTTTCCTGATCGCTTCACTCCAGAGAGATGCTTTCCTTGCAGAAGTCCTCCCCCTCGCGTGCCAAGTCCCGACCTCGCGTGTTGGAGGTAATTTTGACCTTGGAAGCTCCATAATGACATGGGCAGTAGGCTGGGTGCACCTTTCTCCCCCTGTCCTTGCTGTGAGATGGCTGCGTGCAAGGGACTGCGTGTTTCTGGATGCGGTGGTTGTGGGAGAAAGGGGGTGGACTCAAATAATTGATTGTTTCATGAGAAGAGCTTGCACTAAAATGCTCCATTTTGCTGTGGGTAACTGATAACAGATAACTAACTGATAACAGATACCTGAGCAGCATCGCTTGGCATTCATAACGCTACCTGATCAGGACAATTTATGCATCATTAAATTTTGCTGTACCCCTGGCTGATGGCTTTTAAACACCAGGGGACTGGGCCTTGTGGGGCTTATGTGGGCTCAGCCAGCCAAGAAGGTGCTGCAAGTAGGGTCCAGGAGTTGTGCCTCCTTTTGCTTTGATTACAACTATATCTATTTTATGGCTTGCTCTTTCCTGAACCAGCTACCCCCAGTTTACCTGATGCACCAGCCAGCTGCTGGGGATCTCAGGGCGTCCTCTGCCGTGCAGCACGATGTCCCTCATGGTATCCACGCAGGGCTGCTCCTGGACTTTTGACCCAAAAGGAAGCTCGTAATTCTTCACCTCTGCAAGGAAGAAGCAACAGCAGTGTCTACAGGATGTTTTTCATGCATTAACTGCTTTGCTTTGGTATGGTCCACTGGAGGAGAATAAATTTGTTTTTATCAGTCTGCGAAAATAAACGGATCTGGAAACAATTTAGAATTTGAACACTGAAGCATAGTGCTGAGTTTTCATATAGAGGTTTGCTTGTTTTTTTTTTTTTTCAGAGATAAGACCAAGGAACCATTTGACCACCTTCCTGAACTCAAGAGGTACACTACGAAGGACTTTGGGTGAGACATGTTTTGAGCAGGTAAAACGTGTTGTGCTGGTGAAATATGGGAGAAGCAACTATGGTACCAGCATCTAGACTCCTGCTGCAGGCATGTATTGGCTTAGAGGAGAAATGGCCATTCCAGAAGAGCAACCTCATGTCCTGGAAGGCCAAAGAGAAACTGCCTGTTGGAGAGATGAGAGGCCACCATGGGTTCTGCTAGACCCTGCCTGGGTGTGAATGCAGGTGTGACACGAGTAGGGAGGGATGGTCTGGGATGCTGGCTCAGGAGCAAAGGATGCTCATGAGCCCTGCAATGTTCTCCCACTGCCAAGCGGGGGGCAGAGGGGGACGGCTGGGGCAGATTTCTTGCCAAGGGTTGGAGCTTCTTGCAGCTCCAGGGGCTGGTATTGCAAGTAGGTGGGATAGGGAAGGAACCGGAGAGAGCTAAAAAGGGAAGAGAGGGGAGCAGGCAGAAGGGCAGGCTGGGGCTAACAGCCCGGCAGTTAATTAAACATTTTGCTACACGTAATTACAGATACCAGGATGTGGCTCTGGGAAGTGAGGGGGGACGTGGCTCTGTTGGAGGCTGGAGTTTGCGAGTTGCAACATAAACCCTCTGCTGTTGTCTGAAAAGGGGAAAAAAAACCCAAAACATCAACCCCAGGCGCTTGTGGCCAGGGAGGGGGAGGCAGCTCTGGCGCTTCCTGCTCGGTTTGCTTTGCATCGCTGGCGCTGACTCGGGTGTGACTTGGCCAGCTTTGAGCGGGGGCTGGACCAGATGACCCCCGGGGGTCCTGTCCTGCTCCTCGGCCACTGAGCCGGCCCCCTCGAGCCGCAGCACACAGGGCAGGATCTGCTGCCAGTTCTTAGCAGCCCTGCAGAGACCCGACCTACCCCAAATCAGGTCCTGTGCTGCCACCAGGGACGCAAGGGTTGGCCATGTCCTCGTACGGGGAGGAAGGGAGCAAAAAGACATGTGGCAACCCCAATGCGATGCTCCTACCTCCTACCACTTCACATCTGGAGGCCATTTCCCACAAAACGAGGGCCATGGAGTAGACATCCATCTGCTTGAAGGACTCCAGGTCTTCCAGGTTCACCCTGGACTCCAGAACCTCTGGGGCCATGTACCTGGCAGTGCCCACCTGCCCGCAAAGAAGAGAGAGGTGTTAGTACAGGTGGGCGAGGAGACCTCAGCCATGGGGTGACCAGGGGTGGTTTGCAAAGGGTCCCCTCTGGGGAGAGCTGGTGGGTCATACTTTACTTGCCTGCCCGCTGTTGGCAAAGTCGTCCACTGTCAGGGAAGGGTCAAGGCGTATGGCGATGCCGAAGTCGCAGAGCACACACTCCTGCTCGTTCTTCACCAGGACGTTGGTGCTCTTGATGTCCCGGTGGGCGATGGGGATTTTGGGCCTGCCGCAGGCGGTGTAGTCGCTGTGGAGGTGGGCCACCCCGCTCACCAGGGAGCCCGCCATCTTCTGCAGGTTCATCCAGCTCAGGACGTGGCGGGAGAGGTAGTCCTTGAGGTTGCCCCGGCTGTGGTAGGCGGTGATGAGCCAGTACTCCCGGCGCGGCCCCGTGCCCCGGTCCTCGGCGGTGAGGAACCGCAGGACGCTGTCATGCTTCAGGCTGGCGTCGGTGAAGATTTGGCTCTCGTTCTTCCAGGAGGAGTACTCCTCACAGGGGAAGATCTTCACGGCCACCGTCTCGTACTGCCCCGAGCGGCTGTGGCTCAGCTTGGCCCTCCACACCTCCGCGAACTGCCCTTTGCCCACCATCTCGTCCAGCTCGATGGGGAGCAGCTCGGCGGGGCGACTGGTGGGGCTGGCGCCGGCCGGGCTCTCATCCATCAACACGGACAACTTCTCCTCCCGCTCAGCCGACCTCCCTGGCTCCGGCAGGGCCGGGGGCTGCCCGGCTTTCCCGCCCCACGCCTTGGCCCTCTTGCGCCGCTTCTGCGTGCGGCAGAGGTAGAACGTCACCGTGATCATCACCGCCACCAGCAGTGGGGGCAGGAGGCTGATGGCGGCCACCGGGATCACCTCTTTGCTCTGCAGCATGGAGTAGCCTGCAGGGAGGAAAGCGAAGGCAAGGGTCTGCGACAGCTTGTTCGTTCATCGCCCCGAGGAGGAAAATGAGGCGAAGCCGTTAATGAAGCGCAGCCATCTGCGGGGCCGCGAGGCAGCCTGCCCACGAGTCCCGGCCCAGCGGAGAAACCAGATGTTGGAAGTTACTAAGGGGGCTGCTCAGGTTAGCTCCCAAATTTAGCTCCATTTATCAAGCGAGGATTCGGGGCCGGGTGGAATGGTGGGTGAGACCTGGCCACTGCCACCAAAATGGCTCGGCCGCCCTTTCGGCAGCTCCCAAGTGCTGCTTGTGCCTGGCGAGGGGTCCAGGGTGGAAATGATGGACTCATGGAATGGTTAGAGTTGGAAGGGACCTTAAAGATCATCCAGTTCCAAGCCCCCTGCCATGGGCAGGGACACCTCCCACCAGAGCAGGTTCTTCAAAGCCCCATCCAGCCTGGCCTTGAACACCTCCAGGGATGGGGCAGCCACAGCTTCGCTGGGCAACCTGTTCCGGTGTCTCAGCACCCTCACAGTGAAGAATTTCTTTCTGGTATCTAATCCAAATCTCCCCTTTAAAACCATTACCTCTTGTCCTGTCACTACACTTCCTGACAAAGGGTCCCTCTCCAGCTCTCCTGCAGGCTCCCTTCAGATATTGGAAGGCTGCTATAAGGTCTCCCCGGAGCCTTCTCTTCTCCAGGCTGAACAACCCCAGCTCTCTCAGCCTGTCCTCACAGGGGAGGTTCTCCATCCCTCTGATCATCCTCATGGCCCTCCGCTGGACCCATTCCAACAGGTCCATGTCCTTCCTGTGTTGAGGGCTCCAAAGCTGGACACAGTACTCCAGGTGGGGTCTCACAAGCGAGGGATAATAAATAGGGGGGGAAACCTGAGGCAAGGCTTGACCAGAGCAAATTTGAGGCTGGGGCTTTTGCCAGCCCCCAGTGGCGCAGGGAGATGGGGGAGGGATGCTGGTGGGGACGGGGTGGGCAGGCTGTGGGACTCTGCATCCCCTGGGGAACACCATGACACTCTGCACAATAATTAGCATCAAGGAACATCGTTTCAGTGCTGTCTGCCGGTGTTGGCATCTCCTTCCTGGCTGTCTTACAGCACTGACCCCCATCAACTGAGCAGGCATGGCTGCCTTTGTTTTGTTTCTTTTAAACCCCCTTCAGATCATTGCGGGGGGGCTGGGGGGAGCACACAAAAAGCCCTAACCCTCGCACAACATATAATTGTCTGATCCTTTGATGTTCGCGATTCCTGGAATAAACATGCTGACTTCAGTAGAGATATTCAAGTAAAATCTTACTCAGAGGTTTTTCTGCCAAGTATAATAACCCAGGGGAAGAGGGATAAGAATCATTCCATAAGCAAAACTCTCGCTGCTTGACCTCAGTGTGTGCAGATCATAATTCAGGTTCTGGAAAAACAGAGCGTTTAGCTATTTTCCTTGGCAAATTTCAAAAAAATGTGCTGCAGCTAATTTCTGCAAGGCTGTGAAAGCGTTTCTAAAACAGGCATCAGGTTCAAACCACAAGATCAACCTAAACTGATATAAATCAATAACTAACTCAGGAATATGCTTATTTTGGAAAGCCCTAGGACTGGATATCACCTACTGCTTTAATGGATTTACCCGATGCTTAAGATCCCATCTTTGAAACTCTGAAGAAAGAGGAGATATTTTTAAGGGAGTTGCACGCACCAGATCTGAAAAAGGGGAAGTTAATGCAACTCCAGCAAATTCCTTCATGAGGATGCCCCTTCCTGATGCAAGCCCTTGGATACGGGGGGGCTGCAGCACAGCTTAGACCCCTTCCATGGTGACCAAATGTGGCTGCTCTGGTGGTAACTGTGGGTCTGTAAACCCACGCCTTGTTGAGCATCACTGCGTGGGGCTTTCTGTTCCTGCCAGGGGGAGGTGGACCTCCAGGACCAGGCTCAGCTAGCACCAAGGTGGAGAGGACTTTGCGTGCTCAACCCTACCCAGTGTCTTCCCAAGGTGTCTGCTGGGCTTCTGCTTGCATGGCTTTAGGAAATGATGCTGCTGTGTGTTTTTTAGGGTCATCTCTCAACTCTGATGGAGTTCCTTGCAGCCCCAGTGCTAGAGCAGTGCCACCCAGCAGCCCAGACCTGAAAGTAGAGCTTAAGAAATCAAGAAATGGGAAAAAATCTGTCTACTTCAGCTGCTGGAGAAACGCTCATCTCTAGAAGGTATTTCTCTGCTCAGTGTTTGTCTATACCATTGAAGGTGATCATAAGTTAATGTTTAAAATGCAAATGATCCTTTAAAGGAGAAGAAGAGGATGTAAACAATGGGGGGTCTTTGAGTCTGGGGCTTCCCAAGTGGTCCCATAAACCAAATCAAAGAGGAAGATAATTGTTTAAGGCTCGAGCTACTCTCACTCTGAGTTTCTGAGCTTTAGGAGCCGGCTGGCAGGAGGAGGGTGTTTGTGGAAGCCTTTGGTGGGGGTGGCATTTCCAATGAGCCAGTTGTCATTTTTGTGTGAAATTACATATCCCAGCCTCGGCTTTGGGATTTGACTATCTTTCCCTAGAAGTGCATGTACCTGTTATGTTTGGCTCAGGAAGCAGCAAAGAACTGGCAAATTTAGCGTCATTTGCCTTCATTAAAAGTGGCTTGTTTGTTCTGATAATTTGCATTTTATGTGATTTAATATTTTTTTTTTTATTTTTCCTTGCGTTGTGGGAGAAGCTATGCCTCCCTCTTGCAGGTTATGCTTTAGGCTCATTTTCAGCATCTTTGCTCTGTAATTACAGAAAATCAGAAGGGTTTTGTTTTGCTTTTGATATGGGTCAGGTTCTTGATGGGCATTTGGATAAATCTGGGCCATTTGGAATTAGGGAGGTTTGGACAAGCCCCCAAAGGCTCAGGATCTAGCTGGAAGCATTTCCAAAATACACGGACCCTCTCAAGGTTCAGAAACGAGCTGCCTCTTAGTTTTCCCTCCTGTGGCTTTACAGCTCCTGTCGGACCTGCATCCATCTGCTGAAGCATCCACAGGCATGCCAAGCCGTGCTCACATCTGTGTACAGCAGCGGGGTGGCTCTCCTGTCCCTGCTGGAAAACACCACGGCAGAAACCTCCAGGAGAGTGGCAGGAGAGGCACAGCCGAGTGCTGAGTCCCACGCACTGGCACCACCACTTCTTTGGGTTGGAGCTGTGGTGGACACCAGCGGTTCCCATGGGTGTGCCAGGGCAGGATTTGCTCTGGCACAATTTATTTAAAGCTTTCAGAGTATTGACTCATGCAGGGTTACATCAGCTTTTGGGTTCCCTGGTAGATTCACTCTGATTCACTGAAGGGTACAACCTACTGAGAGATACGGTGGATTTTCCGTTGCCTGATGTTTCCAGACCAAGGCTGGAGGGATGGCTTAGCCACAGATAAAATACTGGGTTCAGTAACAGGGTACAAATTTTACCTAGCTTTTACATAGGGAGGTCAAAGAAGATGCTGAAAGAGCTCCTTCTGGCATTGCATCTCCTACTCTACAAGTGCTGTTCCCCAGGGGTCAGTACTGGGGCCTCTTTAATATCTTTATCAATGACCTGGATGAGCGGACAGAGTGCACCCTCAATAAGTTTGCAGATGACACCAAGTTGGGCAGGAGTGATGATCTGCTTGAGGATGGCTCTAAAGAGAGATCTGGACAGGCTGGATTGATGGGCCGAGGCCAATGGGATGAAGTTCAACAAGGCCAAGTGCTGGGTCCTGTGCTTGGGTCACAACAACTCCAGGAATGCCACAGGCTTGGGGAAGAGTGGCTGGAGCTGCCTGACAGAAAAGGACCTGGGGTGTTGGTCGACAGCTGCCTGAACATGAGCCAGTAGTGTGCCCAGGTAGCCAAGAAGGCCAACAGCATCCTGGCCTGTATCAGGAACAGTATGGTGAGTAGGATTTGGGAGGTGATCAACCCCCTGTACTCGGCACTGGTGAGATCCTACCTTGAGTACTGTGTCCAGTTTTGGGCCCCTTACCACAAAAAAGACATTGAGGTGATGGAGCAAGTCCAGAGAAGGGCAATGAAGCTGGTGAGGGGTCTGGAGCACAAGTCTTATGAGAAGTGGCTGAGGGAGCTGGAGTTGTTGGAGAAAAGAAGGCTGAGGGGAGACCTTATTGCTCTCTACAACTACCTGAAAGGAGGGTGTAGTGAGGTCGGGTATTGGTCTCTTCTCCCAAGTAACAAGTGAAAGGACAAGAGGAAATGGCCTCAAGTTGTGCAAGAGGAGGTTCAGGTTGGATATTAGGAAAAACTTCTTCACAGACAGAGTTATCAAACATTGGAAGAGGCTGTCCAGGGAAGTGATTGAATCACCATCCCTGGAGGTATTTAAAAGATGGGTAGGCGTGGTGCTGAGGGACATGGTTCAGTGGTGGTTTTGGCAGTGTTAGGTTAATGGTTGGACTCGATGATTTTAAAGCTCCCATCCAACCTAGATAATTCTATGATTCTATTGGAAATACAAGTCATTTATCATTACTGTTGGGTGCTTCTCCCTGTCATAAAGAACATTAACAAAAGTGCTCACCGTTGGTGTGGTTTTCAAAGATAAGTTTATCGTTGCACTCCTGCTCGTCCACACAACCACAGATGTAGATGATCCCCTCCTCGCTGGGCTGGTGGGTCATGATGCAGCGCGAGGTGTTGTAGTTGGGGACCATGAGGTTTTCAATGGGGCGGTGGGGGTTGTGGCAGAGTGTGCTGATCCTGATGCTCTCATTGTCCTGCCTCCTGCACGTGCCAAACGAAGCGACAAAGCATTAATCTCACAGCTCAGCCTTTGTGTCGCCTGCGTGACATCTTAAACCTGGTTTTTAAGATCATTCATTTTAAGCTGTGTAGGAAACAACTCGTTTGCAGTGGCTCTGGTATAATTCTAATTATACCTGCTTTGGAGGGGCTTTGTCAAAGCCCTTTATCTCTCCCAAATGGTGAAAAGAAAAAAGTTTATCACATGCCAATAGTAGGATGTGAGCCCAAAACTTTACTTTTTCCAGTAGATAATTCACCAGATCATAATCATGCCTTGGATCGGGCAGTGCCAACCCTAAGGCTGAATGTCCTGCACAGGATTTGGGGGAAAAACCCAATCCTTTAGCACTACCAGCCACTAGGCCAGCTGGTTTTGGGTCTATATGGACCTAAGGAAACCCTTCAAAATGAGGGTCCTGCCTCATATGTCACTTCTGCTACAATACAAGTCATAACATCTCTGCCTCAGGAGGGGCTGGGGTCTCTGCTGCCCGAATTTCACCTGTGTAATGAGAAAAGGTGAGAGGTGGGAGACACGGTGGCCACCTGCCAGCAACCGCTTGGCTCTTGCCTTCCCTCCTGCTCCTCTCAGCCCATGTGTGGGGGTAGAGCCCATAAGTGCCACCTCTGCCCTGGGCACTCTCTGGGCTAATTGCTGGTTGTTGTGCCCCATCCTTGCAGGACCGTTTGCTCTGGCCACCTGTGGGAGCAGAGCCCTTCAGCCGCTGGTTGGGGCTATTTCTAGAAATGGCTTGACCTTTGGAGCTGCCAAATTATAACGTCAAGGTGACACGTTGCTCATGAGCATGGGGCCAACACTGCTGCTGTGACTGTGACACCCGCGTGGGACAAGTTCGGATGACCCAAACACGCCTCTGCAAGGGAGCAACAGGCAGCGAGGCTGGCTTGGAGGTGAGGCATCTTAATCTCAAGATGAGTCTTAGTATGGGGTGGGAGATGCTGGGAGGAGGCTGTTGGGCTGGTAGGTTATTTGTGACCCCACAGCTGCCTCACCCCACCCGATATAGGGTGCGAGGTGCATCCCATGCCGTGGGGTTGGTTTCCTGGTGTGGGGATTTATGCTCTGGGGGGGTGTTGTTTTTTCCTGTACGTGTAGGCTGTCAATGGGAAAACCCAGCGAGATGCTGGATTGCCTACCCAGGATTTAAGGTGGCTTCTCCATCTGCCTGTAGAGGAATTTGGGGCAGGGGGTGGATTTTGTTTGTTTGTTTGGGTTTTCTCATTGTTTTTGTGTTTTGCCTTTTTTTCAAGTCCATAATGCAACAATTATGTTGAGGCAAACTCCTACAGAAAGCGGGGGGGCGTACAGCATTCACGCTAATTAGCAGGTTGAGATAAAGCCTAGTGATAAGTGCTTGGCTGGCTTTCACTTTGGCAGCCAAATTAAAAGGGAAAGAAGAGAAAATCACTCTGGGCAGACCCAAAATGGGTGTTTTTTTTTTAGTTTTACTCATGGGGACCAAAATGCTGGGGGAGGCACTCTTCCGGGCAAATGATGCAGCGTATGCTTGGCTTGAAGTGCAAGATAGTGTTTCCCTTACAGGCATCTCCAGGAGAATCAGAAAAGAGATTTTCCTAGGGGATGGGAAGGAGGTGGGTTAAACCCAGAGGGTCAAGCCCCGGTTCAGTACCAGTTCAGATGTCCGTGAGCTGGATGGGGACAGACCCCTGCATGTGAACCGGGGCTTCACCAGCCTGAGGCAGGAGGACATCATGGGTTTGGAGGTCAGGGCTGCTGGTGTTGCCCAGTGGTTCCAGCCTGTAAAGCTAAATTTAGGGAGTTCTGGGGGTTTAGGGGTCCTGCAGCAAACTTGCCACACTGTGTGTTGGGCACTTCAATGCTCAATTTATTTAGAAAATGAACTGGTACTAATCATAGAGCAGAGCAGATAGTTTTTTAGTGCAAACTGTGATTTTGATTATGATGGAATCAAAAGGGGAGGAAGAGAAAGTCCAGAATTATTTTAATGGGCAATAATTCAAGTGCAGGGGTAGATATACGTGTGCTCCCATGAGCTGCTGCCCCACGAACCCCGCTTCCCACCGTGTCCCCCCTCCACCGAGGGGATTGCCGCTTACCATATGGCCACGCAGATCTCGTAGGGGTCCTCGCAGTAGGAGTTGAGGTTGCAGTTGCTGTAGCAGACCTTCTCCTCGCAGGCCGGTGGCGTGGAGTCACACCACTTGCACAGGTTGGTCTTCAGGCTGCGGCGGGCACCGGCACAGCAGGCTGCGGGGCAGAGAGGTGGCGGGGGTGAGGAAAACCAACCTCCCACGATTTCCAGCAGGAGAAGGAGCCCCAGTTGCCCCTGTTTCTCCATGCATTTATTGACAGCTTTCATTTTGCTCCACTGCTCTGGGGAAATGTGCTTTAGATTATGCCAAAGCCTAGAGGAGATGGAGGGATGCTTTGCAGAGCCTGGGAAGCTGCAAAGAACTGTGTTTTCCTTCTATGTTTCCCATACTGGTTATCATCAAGGGGAAGTTTCCTCCACAACCTAGGCTCAAATCGGCATCTCTCCTCATCCTGAGTGCACGCAATATCCTAAAATGGACTTCTCCAGGTCTTTGCATGCCCGAAGACTTTATTTATTGCTGGGAAGGGACGCATGGCCAGGCTGGGGCAGCTCCCTCCTCTCCTGCTGCCTCCTCATCCTCCCTCTGCCCATTCCACGAGCCCAGGCTAGGGAATGTGTTTGCCACCTCCTCCCTGGCAGCGAAATAAAGGATGGGCTGAGACTCCCTGAGGAGTCTGGGCTGCTCCTGCCCCAGCTCCGCTGCCCGCTCTGCCCAGGAGTGCTGGATCCAGCTCCAGCGGCAGGAATAACTGCTGCCCGTGTGGAGCTGCTCTGCCTGCATCTCAGTGGCATCAAATTATCTCTATTTTTATACAAAGGGTGAAGGAGCTACACTCAGTAAAGGGATAAATCCCAGCTAAATTTAAACTTCCTGTTTTAAGGCTGCTAAATGTCCATTTTTAAAAAAAAAAAAAAGAAAAAAGAAGCCACTAAGTGGCTTATGTAGAAAAAAATGAAAAAAAATATAATTTTTAACTAAATAAATACACTCAAGAGTGTTCATGTGGGAACCTGAACTACAGCAGATGAGTTTTTGAAGGGTTGGGTCATCTGTGGTTCTCCAGCAGCTGCCTCCCCGAGCCGCCCGGCAGCGCTGGGTGCTCCTAGCTCCTACGGAAAGGGCAGTGGTGGCTCGCTGTGCTGCCACTGCCACCGCGGGGGCTTTCCACCACCAGCCCTTAGTTCGAACAAGAAACAAACTGCAAAATCCCCGACTGCGGCTCAGAAAGCCTCAGCCCCTGCGAGCGTGGCCCTGCTGATACAGGAGCATACCCACAGGCACCCTGGGTTGGTAGGCAACCTGCAAGGACCTCTTGCGTTCTTGGTGGTCACACCTGCGACCTGCTCATGGCCAACAGATGAGCCTGCAGTCGCTTTCCTTTTTAAAACATATATTGTTCCAACAAGAAAAAAAGGGATTTTTTTTTTTTACTTCTCTGCTTCCCAAATTCGGGGCACACAGCCTGCTCCCACAGCATCTCGCATGCCTGCTCCACTTCTCTCGCCGGCTTGGACCCCCCTCCATGAGATTGCCATAAAAGAGCTGCTGGAAGGCTCCCACACAGAAATAAACTGTTTACAAGCTCCCATGGCCTCGTACGTAGGGCCAAGGTTAATGGTGGAGGGGAAACCTGGCTGCAGAAGAAATGCCTGTTGCATCTGAAGGCTGGAAGGATGAAATCTTTGTTAAATGACCCATGCGAGGCTTAAAATGTGACTTAACAGTGATGGTGTCCTGCAAGGTGGCAGGGGAGCCGGGAGCAGAGTGGGTGAAGATGCTGCCCACAACCTCTTGCTCAGCATCTGCCTCATCCATGAGGCTGCTCTGGCCTTGCTGAAGGACCTGGGGATTTTGTGGATGACCTCAACAGCCCCACATCTACCCAAGGGTAAGCTACCAAAATTTTGATTCCAGATGGGATTTGAAGCACCTGCAGCCAGCACAAGCCACCCTCGACTCCCCACCTCACTCTGTCGGGGCAGGACTTGCAGGATCCTGGGCAAGGATCCTCTCAAGGACAAGAGTTTTGGAGGTGGATCACTAATTAAGCCCAGCCTTTGCTTTGGGCTCTTGATCTACAGAAACAGCCACAAAGTCTCTACAATGCTCTACAAACCCCATTGGCGTTGTTACGTGGGAACAGAGAATCAAAGGTCGATTGGTTTCTCCCCCCAAAACCCAGCCCTGCCACAGCCAGGGCTGTGCTCTGGTGGTGTCACTGCCCTATCTCTTCTTCCAGCCCTTCTGCTCAACCCACCCATGCCCTGGCTCCTGCTGTGCTCGCTGCCTGCTCCTGCAGAACCACACGCTCAGCACCATCATCCCAGGGATATTTGGGGGCCCTGTGGAGGAGAAGCAAATGAACAAATCCAGGTTGTAGATGCCACTGCTGCAGAAGAGTGATGGAGTTTATTATTTGTGTATTTATACCCACAAGGTATGTTATTTACTTATTTATATCAAGGGTTTGCTCGAAGTCTCAGAGCAAAACATCAGCCCTAGTAGTTTTGTACTGGCACACGTGGTGGGGATCTTGACTTGGCAGTCATTTGCACTGCAGAGTGGAGAAGCCCAGGCAGATGAAAGAGTTAAATATGGAAACGAGATCCAGAAATATAGCAGTAACTGGACAAAATTCTTTGGAGACAAATTGTTCTAAACTAGCTCAGGCTGCGATTCTGTTATCTGCTCTGCAAGAAAGGTCAGAGCAGGAATATCTCTTTTTTTCCCTCCTCCTCCTTCTCCTAGGAAGCTAAAAAGAAGAGCACAAAGCCTACTGCAAGTTTCTTCAGGACTTTGTGTCCTTGAACCATTAGCTCGTAGGTACAATTTAGCTGCCACATCACTCATCTTGGCCCTGATTAGACCCAGATGAACACTTTCAATATTAATACGCGGATGATTTAATAAAGCTGCACGAGCAGTAAAAGTAACAATACACTTCCATAAAGGGGTTCCAGATGTTGCCAAGGCAAATGCTAAACATCAAAATACAAACTTCAAAAAAAAAAAAAAGACCAAAAAAAGCTGGATAAGCAAAACTTGGAACAAACTATAAACTAATTAAATGTGGTTTGAGTTTTCCAAAAATAAATTGAAGCCATAAGGATGTGATGTGAGCCAATAAATAGTACAGTTAGTCAAAGTTATTGTGGAACGACAGTTGGAATGATGGTTTGAAGTCACCGATAGGTGGGCTCACAGTGAGCTTGGCTTCCTATCAATAGGAAGGCTTGTTCTCTTGTGCACGAGAACGGGATCAAGTCTTCTGGTATCTATAATCAAGACCCCAGAGAGGTTACTGAGAGAATATGAGCCGATTTTCAAGTAGAGGAATAAAGTAAAAAACTATGCCAAAAGTGCCTGAGTCTCTCCTGCAAGAGCAGCAGGGGTGATACCACCACCCAAGGACATCAGGATATTTTTTCATGTGTGTTGGGGCAGCTCTCCAGCCTGTCGTTGCCCACAGGGCATCCCTGCTCTCCACTTGGCCACCTGCAAGCTGAAGCACCACCACCGTAGTCAATAACCCATCCTCTTTCCCCCATAAAAGTCATCTAAAACAGCTCTCCAAGAGAATCTCATACCAGTCCTGTCACTGCAGCCACGGAAGCAGTCGGCTCCCAACAGATGAGCTTTTTGCTGGCTTGCCAGGTGCTCAGCTGCCAATGGTGGCTGCAGCTGCAAGAACCCAGCGGGATAAACAGGGCTCTAATTAGCTCATCTCTACCAGTGCGACCCCAGAGAGCAGGTAGATCCTCCACCACCTAACTTTGGCTCCAGCTTTCCGCTCGCTGTGGTCCCCAGGGAGGATGAGTAAGGAACAAGCCTGGGGTGCCTGGAGGTGGAGGCAGGGTGCACTCGGTGCAGGGAAGGAGAAGGCGTTTTGTAGCCAAAAGCGATGGCATGTGCTTGCAACACGTTTTCGCTGCGGGGCAGAATGAGCAGCTTTAGTTCTTAAATGTTGTCTCTGGCGTGCTGTTTTGTGACAGCTAAACACCAGACGGGCGCAAGGAAAAGCGTGTGATGTGAGATGTTAAGGCCCTTGCACCCCTCCCTCTCTCCCCCTCCCAACATGGAAAGACGCCTTCCACCATTTAAGGGCAATTTGACCTTGAATTGCTTTTATTTTTCAAGGACAAATTAAAATGGATCATTTTTAGGTCAGAAATCCTTTACAGTGAGGTCTGTCCTCTCTTTTCTGTGTGTCTCTAATCACTTTGGGATGGGGCTTCCTCTCTACTCTACTCTGCACGGGTGCCACCGGAATAACTGTGTCCAGTTCTGGGGTCCCTAGCTCAAGATGGTCAGGGAACTACTGGAGAGAGTCCAGCGTAGGGCAACAAAGATGATGGACGGATTGGAGCATCTCCCTGATGAGGAAAGGCTGAGAGAGCTGGTGCTCTTCAGCCTGGAGAAGAGAAGGCTGAGGGGAGACCTTATTAATGCTGACAAGTATCTAAAGGGCGGTTTGAGGGAGGATGGAGCCAGACTCTTTTCAGTGGTTCCCAGTGACAGGATGAGGGGCAACGGGCACAAGCTGGAACATGGGAAGTTCCGCTCAAATATGAGGAAGAACTTCTTTCCGGTGAGGGTGCCAGAGCCCTGGAACAGGCTGCCCAGGGAGGGTGTGGAGAGTCCCCTTCTCTGGAGATCTTCAAGACCCATCTGGTTGCAGCCCTGAGTAATGTGCTCTGGGCAACCCTGCTTTGGCAGGGGAGTTGGACTAGATGATCTCTAGAAGGTCCCTTCCAACTCTGACGATTCCATGATTCCGTGAATTGCAGAAGGCTTCCCAGCTTGCTGTCACTGCAGTGGCTCCAGGAGGTCTCTGCATCATCTTTTCCAGGTAGGTCAGTCAACCTGTAACCCCTGGGCTTTGCACTGGGAGGAACTAAGTCCTGGGAGACCAGCTGCTGTGCTCTGCAGCTCTCTCTGGCCGGCAGTGGGATTAAACGCAGGACTGGGGAGCACCTGTATCTCAACCCTGCAGCCTCGTTGCTCCTGGAAATCCCCAGGTAGGTGCCCTGATGGAAACTCAACCTGTGCTGAGACCAGCTTTGCCACCTGGGTGAGTCCTTCATCCACAGCTGAGTCCAGGATTAGGCTTTGCCTTGGGCTTTGATCCACGGCTAATGACATGACTACACCATAGCAGAGCCTCTCATAAAATTATTATGAGAACAAACAAATTCCTTCCCTATTATATACAGTACTTGTTTTTAAGATTAAAACAACAGCCGGGCTGACGGGCTCCACTCTCTCGCTGACCCATGGGAGAACACCAGGACCTCCATGTTCTTCATTGGCAGGTTACTCCTGAGCTGCCTCCCCCACGAAACAACTGCCGGTGCCATGGACGGGCTGCGTCAGGGTAATTCCTGTGTTCCTGATTTACAGGAGATCCTGCACAAGGTCAGAACTCCCCATTGCAGTTGTCCAGTGTGCCCAGTGTAACAGGGATCCCACATTTCCCATGGTCAGCTCCAGCTTGAGCTAGATCCGATCTGTCGGAAAGCCCCCACTGTCACTGCGGCATCTCTCCAGTGCTGTACTTTTATTTTGGATGGACCTCAGCTTCCTCCACCTCAGTTCTGCTCTCCATTGATGGAATCTGGTGCTACTTTCAGCTGCTGAACCAGAGTTTTTAGTATTGGGCAACTCCTCCATCCATGTGTTTACAAACGCTGTATCTTCGTCTTTGTAGGAGAAGTAGAGCAGACCAAATGGAGCTGAAAAAAACTTATTTTATTTTGCCTCTGTGAGGCACAAGCCCCCTGTGAGGACACCCAGCAGCGCTCACGCTGCATTCTGTTCAGAGGACCAGGCTCTGCCCTCAGGTATGTGGTCCCCACATCGGCCTGCATAATAAATACTGTACTTGGCACAGTACACTATGGAGCAAGGAATGAGCCAGTAAAGTTTCCTGGTGAATAAAAAAGGACTGATTTTGATTGCGTTAGACACCAGTGCTTCCTGGTGCCAGAAAGACTTGCAGTATACATTTCTGGTTTGGTTGGACCTTCTTCAAACAGGCTGGTAACCAACTTATTCCACCACTTATTTTTCCTTTGTGAAAATATCCCTTTAAATTAAGTGTTTAGCAAATACTGCTTAGTCCCATTACAAAGTAAATTGGGTATGGAGGATCGTACCAGCAGACTTTCCCAATCTCTTTCAGATGCTTAAATTACATCATGATCTAACTTGACCCCAGGGAGGGACCAGCTCCGCGGAATATCATCCGTCCTTCTGCTTTGGTGATCTCCGGTATTCCTCAGGTACCTCTCGGCGCAATGGCTCCCTTGTTGGGGCGCTGGGATGTTTCACACAGAGGTACCCCAGGGTCATGCCCCAACAAAGCTGGCACCACCTGGGCGAGCTGGAGCGCCGGGGGCCAGCCAGGCGATGCCTGGTGCTCAGCGGGGAGGATTTGGCCCGAGCGGTTTCTCTTTGATTTCGGTCAGCTGATGTCTGCGCCCACGGGTGAGGACTGACCCCCGTGCTCCTTCGTCTGCCCTGGGAGCTGCTCGTCTCCTCCATCCACCACGACGGCCTATCTTGCTCATGCCCAAGGCACTGAAACCAGGCAACGTGTGGGGACCCCTTTCCTCCACCCGCAGCGAGATGCTTCCCCTCTGGGAGATGTCAAGTTCCCTGCCCCAGATTTCACTTTCTCTCCCCTGAAGCTGCTCCTGCTGGGATAACCCGCCCTCCATCCCTCTGGGCCCCGGTTTGTCCCGAGGTGTGGGTGCTGTTGTAGGGTCCGTGGGGGGGTGGCAGGGAGCAGGCGTGATGCCACCTCAGGACAGGAGGGCTGCTCGGGCAATTATCTGCCATATTGTGCTCTCGCTTGTGTTTAAAAACAACAACAGCGCAACTGACTCATAGATCCTACGGCCTCTGAGTCATTTTTTATTTCTGGATTTCACTGCTCTGCCCTTTGCAATGAAGGGAGTTGCATGTGCGCGCACACACACACACACACATCAAGTTCACATTTGTTTTTCCCCTATAAAAACAAAACGATTTCCATACCATTAATGAAACAGAAATGATTTGACTTCGCATACCCTGGCTTTTATTTTCCATTGTATAAACTCTGCAGATGGAATAATGATGGTTGTAAAGTAAACCTCTTTTTTTTTTTTTAATTTTTTTTTCCTTTCCCTTTCCAGGCAGCCTCTTTTCGAAATAGCAATAGGGAGTCACTTACAGACTTGGCTTGTGCTGAGCCTGTAGTAATTAACCCCTTCATCCCCAGCTTTTCCCCTGTTGGTATTTAACTGCAGCACAGCAGAGGTAGGGCCAGCCAGGGCATCTCTCGGTGCCATGCCCAAGGGATGAAGGAGGCAGCATGTCTCCCCTGGGACTAGGAGAAAAGCGGGCAGGAGAACATGGAAAAGGAGGAGAAGAGCTGATCCTCCATGCAGCGGAGCAGTGGAGGGCGCTCAGGGCAAGACACCCGTGGGTGCGACAGCTTTCCTGTGAGATCCAGGGCTCTGGCACTGCAGCGCCAGAGGTACCTGCACTCTTCCCGCACACCCCATTTTTGGGGTGCAATTCAGCATTGCTGTTTTCCATTTAGCCTGGCAACCCCCTCCTGGGTCGCCTCCCTTCCTTCTCATGTCTCCAGGGACCACCAGCCCTGGCATCTCAGCAAAACGACCTCTCTAATCAACAAATCTTGCTCTTTCTGTTGGCAGGGCCGTTACGATTCTACGAAGTACTCAGAGGAGAATTAGTAGGGTGAAGTAATACCTTACACGAGCAGCAGATACAGCTGGTGCTGGGTGTGCGAGCACGTGCCTGCCTTGCCCTGCAGGACGGGGTGAGGTGCCCTCCCCGTGGGACCAGCAGCTCTGCTGTTCGATATTCCCTTACCATTACATTCCCTCTGCCCAGGCAATCTGTCTGTCTTCAAGGCTTATACACGCACCACCAGCGTTTTTCCTAATGGCATCCATCACGCAGCGGCACGGCCCTGCATCCCCCCCTCTTCCCCCCTACCCAGGTCAGATGCTTTGCCGCTGCCTGGCCCTGGGCGGGTTAGTGACAGTGGCTGAGATGCTGTTACTCTCCCCAGACTGGGTGATGTGTTTTATATTATTTCTCTTGGATTTATGAAGCATTATGTAACCGGCTAACCAATCCCGCATGCGACACGATCGCGGCTGATTTCATGTCAGTGGAAAGTAAACAAAAAACAAAACAAAACAAAAGAAAACAAGCCAAGCCCCAAAAAACTGTTCCGAAGTGGCTGAACTGAAATTCATTTCCACATGCGAAGCGATTCCTGCAAGATCTTCCCCATCTCCATGCAGCTACTTTGCATCCAGGCTCGCATGCAAGCCATTAGAAAAGAACTATGGAAAAAAATCGCTGCATGTTGTACATGACAGGGCGTTACAAGCACATCCTCTCTGTTTACTCCCTGCATGAAATGATTAAGATGAGGCTTATTTTAACTTAATTATTTTTAAGCATCTTTGTGGATTTCTGCTGCTCCTTGAAATGTGTTACGTTGGCATAGTCTTTGTCTTTTAGCTGGAAAACTCCTTCAAATGTGAAAATTACTCACCAATGAAGCTTGGCATTAAAATTTGAAAAACAAAGCAAGCCAGCCCTGCTGTCCTGAGGTCTCAAAGCCCAGCAGGACCTGACCCAACGTGATGAAGAGAATGTTCTGCCCTTGATCAGCTTTGGAAGGACTCTAAGTACCAGGTGAGGCAAAAACTATAACCCCTTTAGACTCTGAACTCAAGCCCTTTCAGGAGCACTTGTCTTTCTGGTGTTACAGACAGTGTACTTCCCATTAACACCAGTTTGCACCCTGAGATGTTGAGCTGAGGATGGAGGAACACGGCATGGACAAATCACAGACCTGGTGGCCCCGTACCATTTTGTTTGTTTTTCTCAGTGCATCTGAAACATTCACCAATGTCTCAAAATGTTACATGTTATTTCTGAATCCATTTTGCCGATGCACTTCATGGAAACATCCATAAAGGTGGTGGCTCGGAGACACCCGCTTGCATGTTTTTCACATTATTTTTCAGTAAGCCCCTAAGGCACCCAAGCACCTGCTTCACCCAGGCAAGTAGCTAAGCCCAAGTTAAACTGAGCTGCTCAATGAGGCCTGGCTGGGCTGATGGACCATGAGCAGTATTTGCCACTTGCCAGGCTGCAGTTTGAACAGGAAAGTGGCACCAAGCAGTGATCCCAGGGGCAAGCAATGGGTGCTGAAGGAGCAGGGCAGGACATCCCTGAAAGTGATGCTGGTGGGCAAGTTGACAGCTCCAGCTGGGTGTCAACACCACGCCTAGCCTTGTGCAAACTCACTAGATGAGCAAAGTTGTCCTAAAACCAGGAGGGAACCCACAAGTTAAGGGTTTGTCCACCGTTCTGGAGGCTCACTTGTTGCCTCAGGAGATGAGCAGGGACAGGTTCTGCAGGAGTGCTCGATGCTTCACAGCCTTCACAGAAAAGGTTGCCTAAGGGAAAGTTGAAGTTTAGCACAAGAGTCCTTCAAGTCGCACAGGACAGCAGCTTAAAACAGGGTTTTTTCATTCCCTAAGTGCCCCATGTGTGCTGGCTGTTATGAGTGGCTGTGTAATTACAGATGGTACTTCCAGAACCTTACCACACCAGGCAAAAACTGCCCTGGCAGCCAAAAGCAGTTGTTGAGTTTGCCTGGTAATAACTGTACTTATCCCATTAGGCATTCGGCAACAGCTGGGTAAGTACTGGGCTATGAAAGTAAATAGGGGCTTTGAGGTCACTGGGCTTTGAGGTTCAATGAAGGCAAGTGTAGGGTCCTGCACCTGGGGAGGAAGAATACCAGATACCAATATAGGTTAGGGATGGACCTGCTGGAAAGCACTTCTGAGGAGAAGGATTTGGGAGTCCTGGTGGATAGAAAACTATCCATGAGCCAGCAATGTGCCGTTGTCACCAAGATCCAATGGGATCCTGGGCTGCACAGGGAAGAGTGTGACCAGTAGATCGAGGGAGGTCATTCTTCCCCTCTACTCTGCACTGGTGAGGGCACAACTGGAATACTGTGTCCAGTTCTGGGCTCCTCAGTTCAAGAGTCCCTTTCTCTGGAGGTCTTCAAGATCCACCTGGATGAAATCCTGAGTAAAGTGCTCTGGGCAACCCTGCTTTGGCAGGGGAGTTGGAGTAGATGATCTCTAGAAGGTCCCTTCCAACTCCAACAACTCTGTGATTCCATGAAAGTCAAATGCATGGAGCTACAAAGCAAACCAAGGCTCAGGTTCATCCTGTCTCTAAAGGTGCAATAATTTTCTTTCACTGCACCTCTTGCCTTTGTTTTCTCTGTCTTATCTTTTTCTGTCCTTCTCACCTATGTGTGACATTGGAAATGCCCTGAGAGAGCAAGCCATGCTAGGAGCACAGCCTGAACAACAAGTTTGGAGTCTGGGAGAGGTAAAAAACCCCACAGCTGGGGGTCAGCCCAAGGAAAAACCATATATACACCCAGTCCCGTGTGGTTACCTCCACCAGCACCACACCACAGCGCCACCACCACAGCAACTCCCACCAGCCCAGATGGTGGCACAAAGGGAAGGTGCCATTTCTCCCGGCAGGTGGAGAGCAGAGCAATTTATCCAAGGCCTGAGGAGGGGGAAAACTGCTGAGGACAATGTTCATAAGCAATTTTAGCAGCTCTGTTGGTGCTTCTGCTTATCTGGGGCTTTGCAAGGCAAAGCAAAGCATTAGCAAACACCATGGTGTGGTGTGTGTAGGCTGCTGGTGGGGTTTGCAGAGGGCTAAGCTGACACGTCCTCTGTGGAAAGTGCCTCCTGATGACTGGGGATTCAGACGCCGTGTTTTCAGAGATCTCTGACATTTCAGCCCTTTGAAGAACGCTTTGCAGTGATCCAGTTTTTGACTAAATCCCAGTCTTAAAAATGAGTCCCGTCTTCCCACCTCCCACGCTGGTTGGGAGAAGGCGTCACAGCCTGGCCATGCTCGGGTGGTTCAAGCTCATCTTGTCGCAAGGCGTTGCAGTAACTGCTGAGGATTTAACAGCCCTCGCAGGTCTGGGAGCCGAGTGACAGCAGCTAAGAGTCAACCGACTCCATAATACCATCGCCATCATTTTGCTGGTCTTGTTTCTCTAGAGCCAGAACCTAACAGCAAAGGAACGTGAGCTGCAAGTTGGTTGCAGACATTGATGTGTCTTGACTCCTGCGATTCAAGCAAAACTACTGCACAGCAGGCTTTTTTTTTTTTTTTCTTCTTTTTTACTATTATCATCATATTATACTCTGGAATTCAGTTTTATGTATGTCTTTCAGGCTCTGCAGGAATCCTGGATCTCTGTGAATAGATGGAAGTGAAATTTAAAGATATCATCCAAATAGGTAAACACATCAGAAACATTATCTGGGTCACATTTGGGCAACAGGGTTCGCTCTGTTTTAAGTGCAAATGGTTTTACTGATGATTTAGATGAACTTCCTGAGGAGTGTTTGAAATTCCTGGCACACGTTCGATTTACCATCTGCTAGAAGGACTTTGATGAGTCCACAAAGAGACATTAGACCAGAGCTGCTCTTCATATCTCGGGTGGACTTTTTGTGATTTGACTAGTTTGTATTTTTTCTTGTTTGCATTGTTTTGATTCCTCGAGGAGAAGCAGGGCTTGCAAGGGACTGTGTGACGAACTGCTGGGGCAGAGATGCTCTGTTAATTCTCCATCAGTGTGCTGTCATCGAGTTGTTCCAGCACTGCCTGTTCTTTATATCTGCTGAAATTATTACGTAGAGTTGAGTTTTGTCCTCATTTAGACCAGATCTAACAGTAATTAAGCAATTTGTGCTGTCGGATGGAACTTGAACTTGAGGCTTGCCTGGATTACAGACGCTAAAAACTTTCTTGCTTTTCCTAAAGCATCCCACACTTAGCACATAAATAGATGGTGTGTTCTTCTCTTTCATTTCTTTCTCAATCTCTTAAAAAAAGTACTTTTTAAGGAGCTTGTGTTGTAACCTACCAAAAAGACACTGCCCAATAGGGTTGAATTCTGCTTGAAGATTTTCTGTTTTTCTAAAGCAGACGAGCACGATGGCAGGAGGGCAGAGGGCGCAGGTTTTTGGAAAAGAATTTTTGCAAGGATGGGACCAAGAGTCCCATCAAGAGTCCCATCAGTCCCACCAGACAGGGCCTGAAGTGGTTTTGCTCCTCACATGAAAGTAACAGGAGCCTGTGTGTCTGTGTGATGCCTCTCCAGAGACCCCTCCTGCAAGAGAAGGAGAAGGTTCCTGCAGGTCCCAGCCCCCGGGCAGAGCTGCAGCACAGCTCCAAGGAGCCTGGGCGGCCGGAGGGGACGAGATGCAGGGGGCAAAGCGTGGGGGAACAGACAAAGAGGGGAATGTTCTGTTTGCCATGTCCCACTCTGAGATCTCATCACTTTGCAGCAGCGTGTTGCCTTTTCAACCCAGCATCCTGCCCCAGGACCCCTCCTGGAACGTGCCGCTGTCTGACCAGCACTGAGCAACATTTCTGCCCAAGAGCTGCCTCCCAAGCCACAGCCTGTTGCAGAGGACATAGCCCTGGCGAGGGTGAGATAAAAGCTTGTGTCACTCTTCTACAAACAGGTGAGCCCAGGCCAAATACACAAAATGACAGTAAACGTGTGCCGGGGAGATCTCACCCCCAGGCAAATATTCTGTGCCTCTGGTGGGAACGTCTGCGACCATTTTCTACCACCACCGAGTGCCTTTTGACATATTAAAGACATGGCAGGAATTGAGCTCCCAGGGGATCCATTGGTCTTATTTCTGTGGACACTTGTATCCTGGGTCTATTTGAAGAAGGATGATTCATTCAACTGCTCCTTGCTTATGGCTCTGTGTGTCACTTCCCATTGTAAGAAGAAGGGTCTTATTTGCTATCGTTGACTGGTTGGGGCTAATTTTGGGATAGATCTAGCATGGAAAAAATGCTTTATGCAGCAAGACAGCGGCTGATTCAGTTTCTTCCATGCTGGATGCTGGTGTTTAGAGTCTCCCAGGCAGGCAGTTTCATCAAGCAACATCAAGCAACAGATGTTCCTCATCGTGTCCCAGCTGTGTTGACTGGTGACCTGCTCTGTCAAACACTTGTCAGGGGACATGGGCATTCATTCTGCACAGGTGGCACTTTATTAACTGATCCACCTGACAACAGTAATGGATCTTTCAAAAGAAATATCTGTACCAGCAGTAATTGTAAAGACCCTAGAAGCACTTGTATTGATGGCACTCCCAAGAACCATTCCTGGGAAGGGAGCCGAGTTCCTGATTTTGCATGAAAAGAGTAGAAATTCTTCTCTGGATTTCCAGTGCCAGGCACGGTATGAATTCATGTTGGCACCGTCATCTTTCTGATAGGGTGCACGGTGTCCCAAGGCAGTGCAGGACACAGTCAAGCCTTCTGGTTTGAAGTGGCTGAAGTGAGAAGGGATCCGTATCAAAATCTCAAGGTTTTGCATTGTTGATCTAAGGAAAAGGCCCCTCTTCATGGTGCAACAACCAGCAGGCCAGGAACTTCAGCAGATGTCTCCAGGGCTCCCAGAAGCAAAGATATAAGAAAAGTGTATTTTTCCCAGAGGGAACCTCTTCACAGGGGTGTTGGGGGAACTGAAAAGATCAGGAGATGCTCAGATATTGAGACAAGGAGATGCCTTATCAATGATTGGATCACATCAGCTGGTGTCAGCTCAGGTGACAGCTTCAGTGCTCAGCCCCACCTGGACTGCAGACCAGGGCAATAAACCAGCCGTCTTTGCTGACTGCCATAGTTGCCCTGGTTCCAGTTGATGGCACAAGTTCCTCAGCACTGGTTAATACATGTGGGGCAGGTATTGGGGTATGGTGGTCCTGGAGGCACAGACTCTCCAGCTTCCATGCATGGTCAGAGGACTTGCCATCACATTCTGCACTGTGAGGACAACAGCTCTTTGCATGATGAGTGAAGGTGGGCAGGAGTTTCCTTCAGATACCCTCAGGCCTCATCAGCACTGACTCTAGAGATGGGAGATGTCTTCCTTTGGACTTCTGCTCACCCAGAAGACCTGGAGTTTTGGATTCAGCACAGAGTAAATGACACGGAGCTAAGGGGGCAAGATCTCCATCCACAGTGTGGCAAGGTGAGAAGTCTTGCTGCAGGCAGAGCATGTCCCGTACGATGCTGGTTCAACCACTTCCAGAGTCATGGCCAAGGTGTGAGTAGCCCTGGAGTGTGGGACTCTGCAAAGTGACACCCAGCAGCTGCCACCTCTGGAGCTGCACATCAGCTCCCCGTTGCAGCTTCCTCCTGCTGATGATAGCTGCAAATTGCACAGCACAAATGTAGAAAATGTCTTTTTTTTTTTTTTTTTTTAAATGATTATGATTATTTTAATCTTGAGTCCAGCTGTAAACTGTCTAGTCAAGGGTACGGCTTGGGTTGATGTATACCCTCGGAGCTGCTGGAACCCACGTGGGCGATAGCCCCTCGTCTGTGGTGGACAGCTGGACACATTAATTGCCCCAACGCCAAGAGGTGTTCACTGTGGTATAAATCAGCTGTCGTTTGTCAGGCGTGTTCCTGGCTTATCAATGGGAAGCCAAGCGCTGCGGTGGGACGGCTCCATGGAAGGTGGGAGCATGGGCTGCAGAGGGGACTGCGCCATATGCAGGCTCTCCCGCTTCTCCTAAAAAGCTTGGCAGCTACCAGCAGCTGGCAGGAGAGCTTCAGTCCTACACAGGCTGTAGCAAAAAGATGAACCAACCGACAAACAAGAAATACAACTCTGCTGGACCTTACAGATCCCTTCTGGAGTCAGGATCGCAACCGTCATCTCTGAATTCAGGGATGTGCAGGAGAGCAGGGCCAAGACAGCTTCCAGCCACCCCTTCATTTCCCCCTGCAGACCCCTGAGGAAACGTTATCCCACAGTTGGGGTCCGGCGTGATAGAGATAACGGAGCCGTAATCCACAGGTTTGATAAGGCCGGCAGCCATCGGTGGCGTTATCTCCCCTCGGGATGGAGGGCCCCTTCCAGCGCGAGGCTTTCACTTGGCACACAGCGCTGAAGGCTGGATGTGAAAAGAGCAAACTGTGTGGGAGCTGCTGATTTGGTCTCCTTGGTGGGACTGGGGTTTTTTTTTTTGGTTTGTTTTTTCTTTTTTTTTTTTTTTTTAATAAAAAGATCAGATGTTGCGCTTCCTTGAAAACAAGACAATCTGTGGGAGAGTTCATTAGTTTATGGCAAGCTGCAACACTGCGGAGCCCGGCTGAAAGCAAATGTTATTGCAAAGAGTTATCACTACAGGGAGAGGAAAATGATGTCCCAAGGAAATAAGCTCGGCGGAGCAAAACATGGAACAAAATAAAGCTGTGGAGGACAGGCTGGAGAGTTGAATGCTTTCTCAGAATAAAAGCCCCCAGTCACCTGTTTTTAATGCCAATGTTTGCTTCCTGCATATTCAGTGAGTATGTGGGATACATCTGTTCAGAACTTCATCTCTAATGGGAACAACAAGTATCACGATTGCAGCTGGATGAACTTTTTTGCTACTAGTACACAAAAATGTCTTTGTGACCATCATGAAATAGTAATAGCACCAGTAAAAATCAGGTTTGGTCAACTTTTTTTTTTTAATATATTTTTTAAGAAAATGGTGTGGATTAATTTCAAATTCCATGGAATTATATTTCAAAAAAGGACTTTCCTCCCCAAAGCCCCCCACTAATATACAGATTTGAGCAGCTCTGATGATGACCAGCCTATCATCTCAACTCTAAGCAGAGCTGGAAATGCAAGGGGAGAGGAAATGCCCACTTTCATAAATCTGACAAAGCTGTACTGCCAGCTTTCTTAGCATTCTGTTGGTCTAACTTACACCAAGGGCTGAAACTGTAGTATCAGGTTTGGAGAAGTGTAAAGGTGAATCCAAAATAATCCATCACTTTCCTTGCTGAGTCTCACGCCTCTTGCGATGCCGCAGAGGACTCCAGTTTTGCACTGTCAGGGTTTTTTCTTGTGCTTTCCCCCTTTTTATTTCCTAACTGGAGAATACGTTGCAACTTTGTTCTTACGTAGTCTCGTGGTAGGATGCAGAAGCTTCTCCTTTAAGCAGTGGGATGCTGTGCCTGCTCCCAACCCAGCTGCCTACACCCAGCCAGCGTGGGACCCTTGCAGCCTCTTGCTTTGGTTCAAGGGTGGTAATTTCTTCCTTGGTGTTTTAGCTGCCTTTAAACAACACCAAAGCATAATATGGTGCTACTTGAGAAGAACTGTCATAACCAGCCCTGTGGCCATGTGTCCTGTGGCTTGCAGCACTCACCTCCATGTGCTGCGTAGCCTGGGAGAAAAGGTCTGCTCCTTGCTCCAGCTCAGCCTTGGGCCTGCAAAGCCTCTTTCTGCAAATGGATGTATTTGTCCATGAAAATAGAGGGTTGACCCTTCATTCTCTTCAATCCCTCCTCCTCTCACCAGCTCAGGTTTCACCCCGTGTTCCTGAACGCTGTGTGTGTTGGTGTTGGGGTGCAATCCCAATGGCTCCCCTGCCCCAGGAGCAGGCTGGTGTTTCGGTGGCAGTACAGACCCTGGATTTAGCTCTGGTGACCTTAGAAATAAGAGGCCAACGTCTTGAACAAGCTGCCTGAGGAGCCTGGGATAGGTCAGAGATTTCTTGAGCAGATCAAAAGCCAGAGATGTTTTTCTGACAGCCCCGGAGCTCCCTGTCATGATTTATGAATTATATACGCTCTATATGTTTAGCTGAAGAGGCTCACTGGGGGAACAAGGGGCTGGTTTGTGCAAGCTGGAAAGAGCATGTGGCTTCAGAGAGCCACCATCTACTAAGAGACACCCCCTTAGATGTGCTCATCAAAGGGCCTTGAGAGACTGTGGCAAAGGGAGCCCGGGAGACTCACAGCAAAAAATGTCAGGATATTTTAGCAGGCTAGTATTTTAATGGAAGAACAAGATAAGGGGAAACAGACCCAGACCCCAGGAGCTCTGGACTTTGGGCACTAGACTTGCAACTTTCCCTCATTTCATGAATCCTCTCTCTCTTTCTTTGGAGCCTCAGCAGATCCCATGGGGTACAGCTCTCCCTTGGTAAGTGCTACGTGCCCTGGCAAATTTTGAGTTTCATGCCCTCTTTTGGAGGCTGGATGCCCAAATGCACTCTGCCGGGCTCCTGGGGCTCTTTGTGCCCCAAGAGCTGTCGTCACACCAGTGACACTTAGCTCATGTTTTTTTGAGGTTGTCTCAACAGCTCAGAATTGTGGTGCTTTTCGCTCCTCTCCATGAGATGAGATTTTGCTCAGCCCCACTCTTGCGTGGCCTGATCTGAGACCTATTCCTGACAGACAAAGCACGAGGGAAACTTTCCCAAATCTGATGCAAAACAGGGCAGGAAAACTCCTAATTATTAACGTTAAGGCCAGAGTGTTTCCGTGTGCACGATTCAGTAATCCCTGTATGGTGTCTGTAACTTCTAGATTACAGTCTACAGGTAGTCTTGCAGTCATTGAGGGCTTTGAGTAACAGAAATCCACCACATCCCAAGCCTGAATAATTACCTGCTGGAACAACTTTACTGTGTTGTGCTCTAACAGCTTCCAGCGTGTAAATCTCATTTTTCCTCTGCCCCATGGAAGAGGAAGCCCTCTGCCAGAAAGCATCTCTCTGGGATCTGGTTATAGATGGTGACTAGCACACCTCCCAACTCTCTCCTGGCCAAAATAAAGACACTGAAAGCCTTCAGCCCCTCAGTGTAAGACTAGTTTTCCAATCTTGAATGATCCTTGTATTTTTTTTTTTTTTGTCCTGGGCTAGGCAAATCCAGAATTGCGCCAGCTCTTTTCCCTGGCAGGATTCCTTGCTCCCCTGCGTGAGGGATTGGGTCCAACTACAGCTCCTGTCTGCACCTTCTGCTGAGAAAGATGGGCAAAAACGCTGCCCTCCAGCAGCCACCACCACCTCTGGGGAGAAATTCAAGGGTAGATATTTTGAAGCCTTGGTAAAGGTGGCCAGGAAGAATTAGGGAAATCCAGTAGCTGAAACTTCAGGTGTCTGTCAGACTATGGTCCTTTTTTTTCCCACCACATATGGAGGAAAATGGTCAGATATGCTGCCTGATGACCGCTCGGACACGTTGGTGATTAAAGGGATAGAGATAGGCAGCATGAAGCACAAATTGGGGTCTCTGCTGCCTTGGTGTAAACTCTTAGGGAGAGCAGCAAACTCCCTGAAGATGCTCACCTGGCCTTGAAGGAGTTATTCTGGGGCACCTGAGATGCCATCTGGGCCGTGTTCTCTAAGGTAAGTCTTAAATCTCTGCTAAGAGGAGTGACTTTGCTGCTGTCACTCTTTAAAGAGAGGCGGGATGAGCGGTGGGATTTGTTGCTTGAAGAACAGCTGAATGTGTACTTTCTGTCATTTTGGGCCATTTTCTGCTCCCTCCTCTCTTAAAGTCAATGCAAAGTGGGCTCCCAGGGTACTTTAACTGTCTCAGAATGACCGCAGGGTCAATCCTAACACGATATGCAAGGGAAGTGGATGTAGCCCCAGAAAACATATACCATTGTTGAGCTGAATGAGAGAGAGCAAGCCTTGGCTTATTTTTTTTTCCCCCCATAAGGACGCAACTTTTGTCATCATATCACTCATGTAACCTTTCAGATGAACTCAGTAATCATGATATGTTTTGGTTTGGCTTCTTTCAGATTAAAACCTTGCCTTTCAGAAAAAGGAAACCATAAGTTAAATAACTCCAAAATTAGGTATTTCTGAAGGATAATTAGTGGTCTTCTTTCTTACCAAAACCAACCCAAGACTGTGCATTAAATAATACCTTGTAGTAATTCCTTCAGTTCTTCTCCAAATGTGATTAATTTAGCAGGATGCTATCAGTATAGCATCCTACATTTCAACCACGCTTTAGGGTATTATCTACAATAATGAATGCTATTTATCTCCGCAACTTTTTGATAAATCAACCAGACTTTATGTCCTAAATCCCCCATCTGGGTCTTTTGTGCTTCACCAGTTGCACCAAGGCTTGTGTTTCCCTACACCTAAATTACCAACCGATCATATTCTTTCATTCCCTATTCCTGTAGATAGGGGGACCCATGGAAAGTGAATGCAGATACAGATCCCTGCCCCCAGTTATTTCATTTGGATGCAAAAAATACTGGAATTACAGTCCTCCTACTTCATCGCTTTGAGCAAAAAGCAATTTTAGTTGCACTGAAATTTCTATAGCGAGGGGAACAGGTCTGTGTTTGTAAAAGAGTTCCCTGCAAAAAGTGCCATTGTCCATGCAAACACATAAATATATACTATATAGGGATATACATCTGTATACATACACATAGGCACTGTATATACAGAAAGACACACACACACATACTTAGGAGATGTGTATATAACACTCACTTATATACAAATCTATTCCCTGTTATGAAACAATCATCAAGATATAAACAAGAGAAGTTAAGCCATGGATGGGCACATTTTCAAGTGCTGCTGGAGGGTTTTATCTACAGTATTGAAGAAATGCTATCAAAACCTAAACAGGGCACTTATTACAAAGAAACCTTTACGTAAGTGCTGGAAAGGTTTGCCGAATAACCAGATGTTGTTGCAAAGACACTTCTCCTCCCCCTCTCCCCACTTCTTTCCTTCTTTAATAGCTCGATTAATTCTGCGCATAAACCGGGGCTGATAAAAGTTCTAAGCTGCAAACTTCACCGCATCTGGACACTGTCGAAGCCAGATCGTTCAACCCCGCGCTTCAGTTCCTTTTAATCTCCCTCAATAAAAATAAAAACTTCCAATAAGTAATGCTGACCGATATATATATATATATATATATATATCTTTTTTGCGCTGTAAGCACTGACATGTGCAAGCTGCTCTGAGCGAGCACGCAGGGCTTTCCACCGGGGCAACCGCTCGCCCTTCGCCCTAAGAGAAAGACACAGCTGATGCAGCCGGAGCAGCGCGTTCTGCTCGACTCGTCAGCTATTTCCAATCCTCTGGCTAATCGCTGTCAGGGGACAAATCAAAGATTAGCTCTTTTGCTGGAGGAAGGAAAAATAAACGACCTCTCGGAACATGTTGCTTAACGTTGTCTAAGCAGAAATGTTTTGGTTTTTTTTTTTTTTTTCCCCTACTCACAGAAGGCGAGCAGCAGTAAGGAAAGCAGACCCGGTCTCCTCCAGTAACCCATTTTCTGCGTCCCGCCGGCGACCAGGAGCCCGGCTTCACGGCGTTGACCAATTCATCTTCCCTCGGTGCAGCCAGTCTCCTGCCTTTCTGCTGTCAAGCCCGGAGCCCTGAGTTCTGCGAGAGGCTCCGGCCAGGCTTGCCGGGAAGGCGGATCCAGCCGCTAAAGCCCAGCTGTGTGTGGGGTCCGCCCAGGAACTGCAGTTTATGAACAAACTAAGCCTGACTCTCCTCTCGAAAGATATACAAATATGGGAGGGGGGAGCCAGGGGAAGAAGCCTGGCTCCGAGAAAAAGAGTTGGATTATTTTTTTTAAAATTTTTTTTATTTTCCCCTGATGACAACGCGGAGCTGCTGCGGGCTCTGTATGGCTTGAGGATCTTTGAAGGGGACCTAATGTCTACTGTGTGCATCTAATCAAAAAGGCATGGGTACCCCCTTGCATGCCTCTTTCCTCTGAATAAAACACAGAAGGTAATGATTCAATATGTTGAGCTGCCATTAATTTGCTACTTTCCCCCTCCACGCTTTTAGAAATTAACTCTATCTTTTAAGTGAGCTTCAACGGGCGATATTTTTAATAGGGATAATTAGAAGTTTTAGGGCAGCTTTTTCAGAAAGACCACATCAATATGGGCTTAGGCTAAAGTGGGTGCTTTTGACCCATTAAAGCAGCAGGATTTAAACATATACTTATATGTTTTCCTGAATCAGGGCCTAAAATAATAACATAGAGCATTTAAATAGCTGCTTTCTCCCCAAGATCTCAAACTGCTTTACAAAAACTTGTAAGAAATATTATCCCACTTACAAAAGGGAAACTGTGAAATGTAGCAGAAATCTGACTTGCCCTGGTTGCTAACGCAATCAATCAGTGGCAAAAGGAGGAGTAAAATCCTCAAACTCTTGCCCTATGATCTACCCCAACCCTTCAGATTGTGTTAAAATAATGACTATTGTAATTGAGTGTGGCAGAGAAAGAGATGTTGTTATTAAGGCCTTTTCCAGCCAAAATGCCTGCCCTAAGGTGAGGCTAATTTTTTATAGCTATTGATAAATACATTGATTAATTTTTAATGCACACACAACATTCTGATTCAGTGAATCTCAAGCTTTTTATTTGCCCATTTTTCAATTCAGCTTTTAGTTCATTAATCAGTATGGGGTGGATATGTGGTGTATCTGTATCTGCTTGTGTGTGTGATCATTACCGGTGAGCGTTTTGCTCTGTGAACTTCAAGATCCTTTCTTTGTATGAATCTCTCTGATAAACTGCACCCAGGAGGAGTCTAGAAAGGTCTGTCTGACCAGGGGAGCTGCCTCTTGCTCACAGCCCTTGAGTCCCAGACAAGGTGCAGCATTGGTCTCCCTCGCTTGGCTGTCTTTACATCAAACTGGGCACCTTTCTCTGTGCTCTGTAGTATATTAATCAAGAAGAGATGGGTTGGCCTGCATTACGACAGCTGAGGTATGGCTTCTGAGGGCTAAGGACAAGCAAATGTTTAGCGAGCTTTCGGAAAGATGTTATTTTCCAACTCCTGTGTGCACAGTGGCTTCTTTGGGTGACCTGCCAACTCTTCTCTTTCTGATTCACAGTATTTCCCAATGCCTGCAAACCCCTCAGAGTGCCGCTTGGATTCTCAGGTGTGAGCCCTTACGTGTGTCACGAGGCAGCTGGGTAAGGCTCCTGTTAGGAACGTCGCGGATTATTCACGATCCATGGGAGCCCTCTTTAAAATCAGGAAGAATCCCCTGCTGCCTACGAAATTCGGAGAGAAATAATGTCCCCAGCAGGAGCCCAGAGGGGCTTTAAACAACGGTGGACATTGACAAAACACGCTGTATGATTTGGAAGTGCAAGGGGAGCAAGGAATATTATTTTTCAGTGGCAGAACCTGGGAAGGCAGCGGGAAGCCTGCACAACATCCCCAAAGCCAGGGACCCTGAGCCGTGGGAGCTGCGTTTTCCAAAAAGCCGGGCAATCCCAAACAACTTCTGAGCCAAACTGAACCCTATAAAATACTTCATCCTGTCTGCAGAATCATCTTAGGGAGAGTTTTGGGGCCACTGAAATGAGAGGAAAGGCAGTAGCTGCCCCATGCGATGGCATCTTTACAAGGCAGTTGGGTTTCTACGGGACGCTCTGCAAGGGGAAGCTTTTGGGGAGTGATGTTTGTCCCACTCTTCCTAAACAGCTCTACTTATTTCTAGATAGTGTTAGACCTGTTGCTTGGTAAAACATGGTGACGTGGGCGAGGGTTTTCATGAACTGGCCAATGGGCTCTGCAGGCTGCTTTCTGCACAGAGGAAACCTGTCCCTCCAGCCCTTGCTGCTGATGTACTCTGCTGTAACCTGCATTTTCGGTCCACTGAGCACTATTTTAAGCAAACCTCAACTGCAAAATAGGAAGAGCGAGAGACTGGGAGCTTGTTTCACACCTCTCTGGTGCAAGTCACCCCAGGTTGAGTGGGGAGCCACGCTGCAAGTGCCCCACTGACCCGGGCTTTCCTCTGTGCTGGAGCCCCAGCTTATTTCTCAGACCTTATCCAAGTAAAAAAAATGCAAACTAAAACTCCAGAGAAATTACTCAAGGGAAAGTGAGTAAGAATGCTGGGATTTATCCTGAAGTGTCTAAACTCACATTATAGAGCTTTGCTTCCATGAGAGAACACAGTGACCTTTTGAGTAAGACACTGGGGAGGAAGAAGAGATAAATGTTTATTTTTTATTGTTAGCTTGTTTATTCCTTTTTAGTGTAAATTCCCCTGCTCCTCTATTAGTGGTCTGGACAACCTCATAACTCAACACACACTGAAGGCAGGATTTAAGCTGAGGAACATAAGGTCTCTGCAGGGTGATTTTTAAGTTGCATTGTGGGAGCAGTTTCCCCAAAGTTCTCGTTAAGGAGCTGGAAGATATTTCCTAGAGAAGCAAAATAAAACTTTGGACACCTGAAACAATATAGCATATATTTAAACGAAGGTTTCAAACAGCCTGCATTTCCAGCATGGGAGGGAAGGCTCTGCAATCAATCAATAGGCTTGAAGCTCCCAACGTAGGCACTAAACACCCTTGTGCAAGGTAACATCATGATGGACATGTGCCAGACCCCAGATGAAGCTCAACCTCTTATTCTTCCCAGGGGCAACCATCACCTTTCTGTGACGGGGGACGTGAAGGGAGAGAAGGGGCAGAAGAGCCATGCCCTGGACAATGCTAATGGAAGGGCAATG